>CM042481.1:61096696-61664196 GCA_023621385.1 Quercus gilva
CATCTGGTTAGTCACGTACTTGGGAGCCGTGCATCAAAAGGGGGAACTGTCACTACAGATCAAGTCCGATTGGGTATTGGGGTAAGGGTTCAACTGTAGGTTGGTAAGGTACTTGGGATTCCTTATTTGTAACCACTTGATTTGATAATAGTGGAGTTTCGGGAGTGGTGACCTGAAAATCACCCGGTGGGGTTTTTGCCGTTAGGGTTTTTCCCCATTCGTGAACAAATCACCGTGTCATTTATTTTCCGCTGCATATTTAGTTATTCGGTGATTTGTTTATGCTGCCACGTATTTGCATGTTAAATTGATTAATTAATAACTTGGCTAAATTAATTAATTAGTTTAAATCACAAGGGGTCATTCAGTTTATGGCCTATCAAGTGGTATCAGAGCAGGCACACTCTGATTAGATTTAATCTTTGCTGTGTTTGATCCATTGACCCCTGTTTGTCATGGATAGAGGACAATCTCTCATAATACCTCCTTTATTTGATGGGACTAACTATGCCTACTGGAAAGTATGCATGAGAGCTTTTTTGCAGTCCTTAGACGAGAAGGTGTGGCAAACTGTTGAAATTGGCTGGACCAAGCCAAAAGAAGCGCCGGCCGATTGGGATGAAGCCAAGATCAAGGCGGCAAACTTCAACAGCAGAGCGTTGAATGCCCTATTTAGCGCTGTCACTAATGAGGAGTTCAAGAAGATATCCTCAACAAAAACTGCTAAAGAGGCGTGGACCATCCTCCAGACAACCTATGAAGGAACAAAGGCTGTCAAGGATTCAAAACTACAGAGGCTCACTACTAGCTTTGAAGAAATTAAGATGGAGGAGGATGAGTCGTTCGATGAGTTCTATGCCAAGCTTAAAGACATAGTGAACTCAGCCTTCAATCTTGGGGAAACCATCCCTGAACCCAAGGTTGTAAGGAAGGTGCTCAGATCTCTACCTGAGAGATTTCATGCCAAGATTACGACAATTGAAGAATCAAAGGACATTGATAAAATTCCTTTGACTGAGTTGGTTGGGAACTTGCAGACCTACGAGCTAGGGTTATCAAGAATAGGCAAGTCAAGCAAGGGCAAGAGCATGGCCCTGAAGGCGAAGAGCAGTGATACAGATGAGTCTTTCGATGATGAAGATTCCAAGATGAAGTCCTACATTACAAGGCAGTTCAAGAAGTTTATGAAGAATGCCAATGGGAGGAGCTTCGACAAGGACCGAAGGCAATCCAGTTCTTCACAGTTCAAGAGCCAAGACAAAGGAAGGAAGGATGCCAAGGATGGCGGTCAGTACACTGTTCCGGCAAGACCAAAGTGTTTTGGGTGTCATGGGTTTGGACACATGAAGAATGAGTGTCCTACATATCTAAAGAACATTGGGAAGAGCAAGGCTCTTGCTGCAACCCTAAGTGACACTGAGCCCGAAGATGATTCTGATAGTGAAGATGACGGAATCTTGAATGCCTTCACTGCCACAGTTAATCCTACTGAAGGGATTGTTCAAGAAGTGGAACAGGAAGAAGAATTGGTGGATACTGAATGCGAGAAGATAGATGACAAAGATGATATCCATTCAGCCTATGAGAAGCTATACAAGCTCTTAGAGAAGCATGAGAAGTTATACAGGCTAGCCACCAAGAAGCTCAGTGATGTGGAACTTGATAGAGAAGAATTGTCCACAAAGTTTGATGAGGCGAATCAAACTATTGGAGCACTGAGGTTTGAAAACAACTTCCTGGCTGAGAAGACCAAGAAGCTTGAAGCAGAGCTGTTTCAAGTCAGAGCTCAACTGGAGAGGACTTCAAGTGCAAAACTTGATGAGATGCTCAGCAACCAGAAATCTGCTTCAGATCGAACAGGTTTAGGGTATGGTCTTTCTTTCTCTAACTCTGCTTCTACTAGTTCTACTGTTTTTGTTCCTCCTGCTAATACTGTTAAAATTGAGAACATTGAGGTTAAAACTGAATTAGCTAGTGAGAACATAGACAAGGGTAAATCCATCTTAGGAGCACCCTCTAAGTTAGATAAGAAAGATGCTAAAATCCCTAAGGATAAGAAGGCTACCTCTCAAAAGCCTAAACAAAAGAAGCAGCATCTCTGTTATCATTGTGGAGCTGCCAGTCATACTCGACCAAATTGTTACAAGTGGCTAGCCACCCAACAAAGCAACAGTATGACAGCATCTGGAAGCCAAAATCAGGTTCAATCCTCTCTTGCTCCTCTTGGAGATCTTCTGAAAGCCATCATGTTCCTTTCGAACTTGAACGGTTTCAATTCTTCCCCCTCACCGCCGGTTCAAGGTTTTAATCAAAGGAAAGGTTCTTCCAAGGTGTGGAAGAAAAAGGACTCTAAGTGATTTTATCACTTTCTTCTCCCTTCTTGTTTATCTTGTTTATTGCATTGCTTGTGTGTTTTGCATTTTTGCTGAGTCAGTCTAGTTTTATGCATTGTTTTTTTCTTTGCTTAACATGTTTTTGTGTGTTTACTTTCAGTTTTGTTCATTTTGTTTTTCATATAAAATAAAATAAAAATTGAAAAATTGAAAAATACAAAAACAGTGTGTGTTATGTGTACTTTGGTACTTGTGTACCTTGGATGGCCAATGAAACAAAGTTTTCTAAACTTTGTATCTTTTATAGTTTAGATGAGCATCTCTATGCATAACTAAGCAAGTGAGTTTTGTGGCTCTTGTTTGTGATGAGTAAGATTAGGTTATTTCTTAAACTTAACACTCATATCACTCTTTTTGACGGGTAGGACTAGAAAATTCTAAGAGAAAGGCATAAATAACCATCTCACCACTGTTGCCCGCCAATCATTAATGACATCTGTATGCTTCGGCATAGCAAAAATGTGATGTCAATGACATTTGTGTGCTTAGGCATAGCAAAATTGAAATGTCAAATATCAATGGGTCTTTCTTTTCTTTCTCATAAGCCCATGTATGATATATTTAAAAAGAAAATATGCAAAGAAATAAAAAGCAAAAAGAATAAAAATGCTTTAAAAATGGTTGCAAGCGTGTATTCTAGGAGATGTGGGAGTTATAGGATGTACCTCGAAGGTGATAGTCCCCATCAAACAGTTATGATTGTGTGTGAGTTAAAGTTATTTTCTCATATCTCAGATCGTCATAACATGTATACACATATGCAATCTTGCGATGTTTTTCACACACAACACGCAATATTCTTTGCTACTTTTGATACATGTGCAGGTACAATGTGATTTGGCCATCACAAAGGTTGTACATGTGTTTTTGTATGCTCACTAAACTGTCATGACTTATTTTTGAAATATAAAATTGGTTAGACTTGTTTAGTGTGTGTGTGTTTTTGGAAAATCCATGTGCTTAAATTTTCATTGAGAGATGATTTTTGAGAGCTTTTTATGTTGGTTGGATCATGGTTGAGGTGTTTGTCTTGTTTGCATTCTTGTCTGTGTTTTTCTCTTCTCGAAAAACTGTTTTTCTCTGCTGGCTCGACACCTCCTCGACACCTCCTCGATACCTGATCAGCTGCCGAGATTCTCAAGCCTTTTTCTTATCGCAATCTCGACACCTCCTCGACACCTGGTGGATCGATCGAGAAATTCTCTGTCTCCTCGATACCTTCTCGACACCACGTCGATCGATCGAGTTTCTGCATCAGTTCAGCTATTTGGTACCTCGATACCTCCTCGACACCTTCAGCTGTCGAAGGCAAAATTCTCGATACCTATCTCGATAGCACCCTCGATACCTCTCGACACCTCAGCTATCGAGATTTACTGAGGTGCCTATTTAAGCCGCGATCACGATTTCTCTCTCATTTTCTCGATCTCTCTTCAATCTGTCCGAGGCGGTTCAACTTCCAGACAAATTTTCTTCTCTCAAATCTCCATCCCAAGTGATTTTCAGCTTTTCTTGCTTCAAATCAAGTGGTATGATCTTCTTTTCCATTCCTTTTCATGCATTTCATGATTTGAATCTTAGGTTTTGGGATTTTTTTTAAACTTTGGGGTTTTTTCAAAATCATTGAGTTTTTATTGAAATTTTGGGTTGGTTTTTCAATGAAAAGTGTTTAAAATGGCATACATTGCATTCCATGAGCATTAGAATGATATTTTCATGCATTTAGTTGTGTGATTCTTGTATGTGTGCTGCTAGGTTTGGATTGGGCTGAGCCCATGATGCTTTTTATGTTCGCATGTCACATGCCCATGCATTCCCATGCATACGTACATTCTGTTCAAGTTATTATATTATTTGAACTGTTTGGGACTTTTCTGATTGTCTCCCTCTCTATCTCTTTTCTTATTCTTTTACGTTAGTTGTGTCTATGGCACCCAAACGTAAATCTACTCCAGCTCGGAACCCTCTGCGTTCTGGAGCTTCCTCTTCTTCTGATTCTGCTCCTCTTAACCTTCGGTTCCGTGATGGAGATGCCCACAAGGCATTTACTGAGAACTTTTCTAGACGAGGTGTTCATTCGGAACGCCAAGTCATTTTGGAGGACTTCGCCGACACTGACCTTCCCTCTGTCATTCACAGTAGGGGATGGGAGTCACTGTGTGACGTCCCGGTCACTTGTCTTCTCGTACTGATTCAGGAGTTTTACTCCAACATGTACGGGATTGATCGTTCAGTACCTCTCTTTCATACTCGCGTTCGAGGTACGCGCATCCCTGTCACACCGCAGCTAGTGGCGGATGTGCTTAGGGTTCCTAGGATAGAGTTTCCTGACTATCCTTCTTGTGAGCAACTGAGGACTGTGTCCAAGGATGAGCTCATTTCTGCTTTTTGTGAGCACCCTTCTGAGTGGGGTGAGCACCAGTATACATCATGTAGACCTTTTGCTAAAGGTCCTAGATTCCTTAACATGGTGATGACCTTTGTACTTCATCCTCTCTCTCACTATAACTCTATCACAGAGCCTCGTGCTCGATTTTTGTTATCCCTACTTGAGCATCTCACGATAGATTTTCCTTCACACTTCATTTTCTCTATCATAGATGTTCATTTAGATGCGGCATCCCGTGATAAGCTCATCTTTCCTTCCGCTATCACGAGGATTCTACGCCATTTTTCCATCCCTTTCCCTTCGTCCGACCACTTCACACACATATCTGCCATAGATGCCGCTACCGTAAAACGTAGTGAGGCACAGTTCAGGTCGAGACAGCCGGATTCCACTCCTCCATCCCGTTCAGCTCCATCCAGATCAGCTCCATCTACATCGGCTCCTCCTTCTTCTTCAGGCGATGTATCTCTTGGAGATATTATGGCGCAGCTGCAGCGCATGGATGCTCGCCTCGATACACTCACCACTGAGTTGTATCAGGTGAATGTTCGTGTTGGTCGTATTGCACGACGGCAAGCGACCATGGGTGGTTTTGCTTCTGAGGCTTCTCCTCCACCACCTCCTCCAGTTGCTTCGGATTCTGATTCTGATGATGGTGATGACGATGATGCTTCTGATGATGATGATGGAGATGCTAGCTCTACTGATAAGATGTCTACATGACACTCTACCCTTTGTCATTCGTGACAAAAAGGGGGAGTAGTTTTGGATTATGAGAGTAGTCATCTTAGGGGGAGAGTTAGTATAGGACATTTTTGACAGGGGGAGTGTTCATATTTTTCTTTGAGGGATGTAGTGAGATTTTGATGTATCTTTTTCTCTTCTAGTCTTTCTAGATACATTGTTCTTGTATATGAAGTCTATTGACCAGTTTACATACATTGTACTTATTCTTTCTATATGTGGATGTATGTTTTTCTTTTTCACCTATCTCTTCATGTGTTGTTTCTTTTCTCTCTTTATACACATGTTCTTTATATTTGTATGCAATCTAATTAATTTCTGTTTCACACAAGATGCCTTGATGAGTTTTGTTTAAAAGTGTTTCAGAAATACAGGTTGTCAAAGTCTACTTGCCATAAACTCTCTTCTTGCAAAGTTTTTCAAGAGTTTGTGTTAGGATAGATTTTATTGTATGTAACAAGTGAATATGAGTTGAGTGATTTATGACTTCTCTCATATGTTCATTTGTTTGTTGTGGTTTTGTCACGGATTGCCAAAGGGGGAGATTGTTAGGACATATGTGTTCACATGTTAAGAACATATGTCATATTTTATGTAAATTGGCTAATCCTTTGACAAAACGCACTCTACTTGTAATTGGGTAGTTCTAGGTGTTTTTAATACTTCAAGAAACAATGTTTCAAGATCAAGTGTTGAAGTCATCAAGTCTGTCCAAGAAAAAGCAAGTTGAAGTGCAGAATTTTTAAAGCTCGACACCTGCTCAATAGCTACCTCGACACCTGCTATCTGTCGAGAATTAAAAAGTCAGAATTCTGTTCTGATTTTCTTGGGATCCGTGAATGTGTTTTTGGGCCTTCTTTTCTTCTAACCCTAAACATATTTAAGGAGTGTTTTAAGAGCCGTCAACATAGACACAAGTTGCATAAGCATTGAGCAATCCTTGTTCAAGCAAATTGTGATCTAAGACGAAGTTCTTGACCTAGTTCATCTTCTTCAAGAAGTTGCTGTGTACTTTGCACCGTAGGGTTTTGTGACCAAGCATCTTCCTGATCTTCATTGCATAGGATGATCTGAAGAACTTTGCAGCCAACCTCTCTTCCTAAAGTTGGTGTTTGAAGTCGCGTACTGGGATCCGCGCATCTGGTTAGTCACGTACTTGGGAGCCGTGCATCAAAAAGGGGAACTGTCACTACAGATCAAGTCCAATTGGGTATTGGGGTAAGGGTTCAACTGTAGGTTGGTAAGGTACTTGGGATTCCTTATTTGTAACCGCTTGATTTGATAATAGTGGAGTTTCGGGAGTGGTGACCTGAAAATCACCTGATGGGGTTTTTGCCGTTAGGGTTTTTCCCCATTCGTGAACAAATCACCGTGTCATTTATTTTCCGCTGCATATTTAGTTATTCGGTGATTTGTTTGTGCTGCCACGTATTTGCATGTTAAATTGATTAATTAATAACTTGGCTAAATTAATTAATTAGTTTAAATCACAAGGGGTCATTCAGTTTGTGGCCTATCAAATGTCTTTGATGATGTTGAGAAGATAGATTACTCTCTCAATAGTTTGCCAATATTAGATCCCCCCCTGTGTGTGATCGAAAGGAGTCACAAATGCAAGACGCAAAAGCAACTTGGAGTAGCGTAAAGGAAGCCATTAAAAGATGTTACAAGATCATGTAAATCTTTTTTCTTTTATTTAAATTTTATATTGAAAAAAAATATGTTGGTAGTGTGGTTTAAATATTGGTTTGTTGTGAATAATGCCCATGATTTCCTCTCCTTTTTTTAGAACAATTGTTAACAAGAGAACTTCCAACAAGCTCTAGCCATGCCCCTAAAGGTATTGATTCTTTTCTAAACAATTTTATATGGAGGACTTTCAAGTATTTTGATTTAAAAATGTGCTTACTCTTTATAAATGATGCACTATATGATACACATTATCGTGTAAATCTTCACTGTGCAACGCTACAAGAATATAATTTTTTTTTTTTTGGTTAGTCTAGGAGATTTATGTATTTCTATGTTTGTTACTGATCGCTTGAAGGTCAATAAATGGCATTCCATCTTTTCTCTAACTCATCATTTGATAGATTATTTTTACACTTTTACTTGAAGACTAACATCCTAGACTTCAATTGACACATTTGGAGGATGTTAGAAACCGAGTAAGGGAAGGAATGTACTAAAGTAGGGTGTTTTTTTTTTTAATCCACTTTGATGAAATTGTTGAAGACAATAACTTGTGGGACACCTGCCATTTCAACTCATTAGTACTTTCAACACAAATACCATTTCATTTGGAAAAATGGTAGGAAGATGATAACTTACACGAAACCTAGCAATTCATCACATTTTGGTGAAATTGGAGAAGTTATGGAAAGGACTGTGAAATTATTGACTAGTTATATTCTCAACCTAGATACCATTTCATTTTTATTAGGGTGATTGTTTGCCAAAAACCAGTTTGTTTGGTTAGTTGAGTAAATTTATTATAAACTTAAGATTTTTTTAAAGCTACTTGCTTGGAAGGGTATACATGTTAATGTGCCTATGCGTGAGAAAATTATAGTTGGACTATTTATAGAGAATAAATCATCTCTAAAACTTACCCAAACAGAACAAGTTATAAAGGGGTAGTTTGGTGAAATATATGTCGGTTACTTAGGCTTGTTATCATTGATTTCTAGGGAGGGTTATCTTGTAGTTAGTCTATTCAAGATGAGGTCTTGTAGCAGTGACATCAAAGTTCTCACTATAACTTGGACTAGAAAGACTCAAGACAATGCTACGTTAGTAGGAACATGAATCAAGGTGGGTTGCTAATGAGAATAATGAATTGAAGATAGATAGTTACTTTACAGATATCTCTTTCTAGTGTTTTGTTAAAATTCTCGTTAGGTAGAGACTAAGAAAATGAGGAGATGAATAGCTGAAGCAAAAATGTGCTTTGGAGGTTTCTTTGACTTTCAAATTTTAGTGAGATGGAGGAAAACATATTTATTTTCAGCAACTTCCGGATGTTTTGAGAGTATATTGTATGCATTTATCAAGTTTTCTTATATATGTTACCTTATCTGTATTGCCTTTGGAATATTTGTCATTCATGTACCATATGCAGCACACTCGTCCTATGAAAATAACAATATTACTAGTTTTATCAATAATAATTGTCCTATGAAATTATATGCCTTTAGAACAATTGTTATTAATTCACAAAACTCAACCTATACTCCATAATGTACAGGTCCTTGCCAGCCAAAGCACCCATCTAGTGTACCCATGGATGAGAGTTATAATAATCAAGTATGATCTAAGCCCCTTGCATCCTCTTCTTTATTTTTATTTTTATTTTTTTTAATGATGCCTTATTAATCTCTTATAATATTTCATAGGTATTCCTTCCTCCAACCATGCCAACAACCATTAGTCCAAGTCATTTTCAATATCCAAATCAGGTAAAAGTAAATAAAAATAAATAAATAATTGGTTTGTGTAATTGAATGTTCATTTAAAAAAATATCTAGCATTTAAAATTGAGTTAATTTGAATGCAGAACCCCTTTTCCTATTGGAGCTTTGCTTCTCCAAATTTCAGTTTCACGAGTATGCTTCAAAGTAATGATTTCTTGAATCATTTAAGTCAGGTAAAATACTTGTTGTTTCTATTTTTTATTCTTCATTAGTTATGTTTATTTATTTGTATCAATAGTTATCACCTTGTTACTAATAATTGAAAAATGTCCATCTCTATTTGTGCAAAATCAAATGGTTTTACACAACTAAATCCTAGACAAAAATGATTTGACTCAGAAGTTATCATATGAGTATTCAACTTGGAAGATTTTTGACAAGTTCTCAAGTTGGAAGATTAATCAAGTAACTAATGATTAGAGGAGTGAAAGCTGCAGTAGTTATTTTTGTATTTCGAAGGCAATGAAAATAGGCCTATTTATAGGAAATGTTAGATTACATTCCTTTTTGTATATTTTCTTTTGTTATGCCTTCTCATCCTCTAGTAAAAAATTGTATAATTCAACTTGTTATTTATCCAATTGAATACAACCAATAGCAATGAAAAGTATTTTCAATTCAAATGCTGATTATAAGCAATTTTTGTGAACTTGTGGTGTGGACAATTAGAATATAACCATTGTAAAACAAAAGACTTGATTTATTGAGAAATATCTTTCAGTACAATGGCTTATAAAAAGAAAGAACATTCCTCTAATTCCCACCAAAGACTCTTCTTTTTCCTGAGAAAATTTTACAACTCATTAGCTGCATAGTTACAAGTTTTTTTACACTACATTAAAGGAAATTGATTCAAAGTCTAACATGAGTCGCCTAATATCAACCAAAATTAATCCTACCTGAGCAAAGTAGCTTTTTCCATTTGTCAATGCATTCACTGATTAAGCATCTTGACAATTCACACATCTAATACAAACATCTCTACTTCATCACATGGTAAACAGTAGCCCAAAAACGTGCAAGCTTGAACCTAAATAACATACTCTCTCAAACAAAGCAGCAAACCAAGACACTATGTATCTCTACCAACGATAACACCAGCAACAAATGTCCCATCTCCAAGATTGTCATTTAGTGTATCCTCATTGGTCCAATTTGTATGCTCCTAAATACAATTTTAAATGTTAGTAACTGAATACAATAAAGCCTCTTTTAGAAACACATTAAAGTTTCAAGTAGAAAACAAAAATGAAACAGTAAAGAACAAAATGTAGAAGCACAATAATACTCCAACACATTCTTCCAATTAGTAATACCTTGATATTACAATAGCAAAACTTTCTAACATATTTGAAACAAACCTCTGTTGCTCGATGCAGTGTCGAGGCTAAGTATTGAGCCATGGCCATCCATAGTCTACTATTCCCGTATTTCATGCTTAACGCAAAACATAACTTGATTACCATTTTGCGTGTGAAAAGGTATACTAAGTTCGTTTGCAACACTAAACTGGCAAGTATGTTTACAAAGCAATTTCTCTAAGACTCCTTTTTCATCCCTTTGACACAAGTTAGGAGTGATACCCTCCTCCCTTTGTCAATTTAAGGGGGGAGTTATAGCGCAAAGCAATCAATGCACCGGTCACATATCCAACAACACCAATCCAGCACTTTGCATCAATTCTGTAGCAGCTCACGCAAAGCATTATTCCAAAATGCACTTCAAAAATCTGCCTCCTTCTACCAAAATTCAATGCACATAAAATTGTTACATCAGCTAAAACAATGCTAGATTCAAGAAGAGTATTGTCCATTGACCAAAAATGACAAATCATAGCTAACACACTCTCTTAAACAAACAAATACAATAACTAACAGCTAACACACTCTCTTAGACAAACAAACTAATGCAAGTACCACAGAGCTTCTAAAGCATTTACAACTCCAAATCAAAACAACTATTCCAAAAAAACTACACAAGCAAAGTCTCATTTCAAGCAAAGTTTCAATTTATATGCTTCATCCTCACTATGCACCACCATTCCAAGCAAAGTTTCAATATCTTCAATACCTTCCTCATTGACTCTAATATCTATGATTAAAAACACCGCAACATTCAAATGCATCAGCAACAGCAACAATCAAATGCAAAAAAAAAAAAAAAAAAAAAAAAAAAAAAAGGAACCCAGCAATGTTAAAATACTGAACTTAAGGTCTCAATTAAAGACTCATTCAAAAATAAAAAGACTTGCATTCTAGAGTTAAAAACAAGGGCTTATAGTCAAGAAAACTAAATAGAAAGAGAATAAAAATAAAAATTTCATTCTTTTTAAACTTTTTTATCCTGGGCTTTTTATCAAACATATAGAAGGCACTGTATTATAAACTACATAGAGACAGAACAGATCAAGAAAATAAGACTTTGAAGAGTGAAATGAGACTTTGTAACATACCTTGATCAGCCATGGTTAGTTGCGATGGTGAGCATTGGATTCAAGCAACCACTTAAGTCATAAGGGAAAAGAGGGAAACAAGCTAGAAAAAAGTTAGACCCAAGAACAAAGTTAGTTCAAAATCTCATAGAGCTTGTTCATGCAATGAAAAATTTCTTCAATGATGCAAGGAGGGAGAGAGAAGAGAGCTGGGCGGTTTGGAAATTTTTGGGTTTTAGAATTTTTGGTGAAGCGGCTAAAGCAGGATTAAAGAAGTGAAAGAGTATTTCAAGTTTTGTTATTTTCAAAGGCTGAAGTAGTATTGCAGCAGGTGTGCTGCTAGCTCAGCTTTTCTTTAATACATAGCTGCTTTTTATTGGTCCATATCACCAGGAGGACCACATCACTCCTCCACCCGAGAGGAGCAAATAATTTCTTGTGGGATGGTGTTAACGGCGATGAGGACACAGGCCATGTGATTGGCCTTGACCTCAGTAACAGTTGTCTCATTGGTTCAATCAACTCTAACAACACTCTTTTTCATCTTGTTCACTTACAAAAGCTTAACCTTACTAACAATTACTTCAACTACTCTCAAATCCCATCCCAAGTAGGCAATCTTTCAAGACTGACACATCTCAATCTAGCTCATTCTATGTTTTCTGGTCAAATCCCATTAGAAGTTTCAAAGTTGCCCCAATTGTCATCTTTGGGTCTAGGTTGGAACCATGATTCAAAGAAAAACCTATTACAATTGGGAAGGTTGAGCCTAACGAACCTAGTTGAAAATCTAACCCTTCTAAAAGATCTTGATCTAAGTAGAGTGAGCATATCCTCCACCGTGCCTAATATCTTTGCAAATATGTCTAATTTAAGGAGCCTCTATCTCTTTGACTGTGGAATGTATGGGGATTTTCCAAAAGGCATTTTTATGCTACCGAATTTACGGATTCTTGACATAAATCACAATGAAGATCTAAATGGTTCTTGGCCTGACTTTCAATATTGGAGCAGCCCCCTGGAGCAAATGAGCCTCACACGCATCAATTTCTCTAGTGAGCTGCCCTCTTCAATGGGAAACCTCAGCTCCTTGATTGCTTTGGAAATGCCCAGTTGCAGCTTGTCAGGGTCCATCCCATCTTCAATCGGTAAACTCACAAATCTCATTTACCTTGACCTTTCAAGTAACATTTTTGTGGGTAACATTCCATCTTCAATTGGAAATCTCATCAAACTTGGTCTTCTAGGCCTCAACAATAATCATTTGACTAGTCTAATCCCTTCTAGGCTTGCAAACCTCACACAATTGATTATCTTTGACATGAGTTACAATAATCTAACTGGTCCAATTCCTTCAGATCTTACGAAGCTAACACTATTAAATGACTTAGGTCTTGCAGGCAATGAGTTTCAAGCTAGGCAAGTTTCTAATCTTTATCTTCAACCTAAGGAATCTTAACTTTCTTGACATTTCTGATAATTACCTTAGTGGTATTAAATGGATTTGCAACATGACTTTTCTTCATGTCTTTGATGTGTCTAATAACAACATTAATGGTTCACTTCCTCAATGCTTGCACAATATGTTCAGTGGAAGCAAATTGAGGACGATTATTTTGAGAGGAAACAAATTCCAAGGCTTGTTACCAAGATCATTGGCCAATTGTAGGATGCTAGAGACCTTTGATGTTAGTAATAACCAATTTAGTGACACTTTTCCGTCTTGGTTGGGAAATCTTCCAAATTTAGAGATTCTCATCTTGCGGTCAAACCAATTCTATGGTAAAATATTAGAGAGTCCTAAAACCAATTATGAGTTCCAAAACTTGCAAATCCTTGATCTCTCTTACAATATTTTTTTTTGGAAATTTGCCATTAAATTCCTTTAGAAATTGGAATGCATTGAAATTGGACAAAAACGATCACCTTTTGACATATAGTCAAGAAAAACAATATTACAATGTGGGGACACACCATTCGTATGACTATTATGATTATTCAATGAAAATAACAAATAAAGGCGTGGATACAGTATACAACAAGGTACCAGACTTTTTTAGAGCCATCGATATGTCAAGCAATAGGTTTGTTGGAGAGATTCCAAAATCTATAGGAGATTTAAAGTACCTTAATATGCTCAATCTTTCTAATAACATTCTCACTGGACATATCCTTGTACCTTTAAGGAATCTTACACAATTAGAATCATGAGACCTTTCTCAAAATAGGTTCTCAGGGGAGATTCCACAACAGCTGACACAACTTACTTTCCTCGAATGGTTCAACGTTTCTCATAACTATCTCATTGGCTCTATACCAGAAGGGAAGCAATTCAACACATTTGAAAACAGTTCTTTTGAGGGGAATTTAGGTTTGTGTGGATATCCATTATCAAAGAAATGTTATGATTTTGATTCTTCACCTGCAGTATTCAAACAAACTCTAGACTCACCTGGGTTTCTCTTTGAATTTGGTTGGAAAATACTTTTGGTTGGGTATGGATTTGGATTCATTGTTGGAGTAATAATTGGCAACATTGCCACAACAAGAAAAGATGATTGGTTAGAACCCATTTCCCTCTCCCTTGTATGTGTGTGTGTTTGTTTCTCAAAAAAAAAAAAAGTTTGGTTGATGAAAGCCTTTGAAATGACGCAAAGCACAGCTAGTACAACGGAATTTGAGAAGGGAACATATAGAAACTGAGAACACATTCACCTTTTTCTTCTTCTTCTGTTTTAATTTGTTTCTTCCTCGTTTTCGTATTGTTCTTTATGTATTTTGGATTGGGAAGTATTAGTATTAAACTATATCATCTCAATGTTAATCTTTTGTTGTTCCACTTGTTCAACTTTTGCTAGAATAATCACTGTAGCTTTTATTTATTTATTTATTATATTAATAAACATTGGATGTAAAAGAGACTTTGTCTGATCCACAATTTGACAAAAAGGATTGTATGAAGAAAGAGTGGCGTTTATGTTAATGTCGGTTCACGGAGAGCAAATCCGACCATTATCGCCTATAATATAATATTTGTTAAAGTATCTGGTTGCATCTTCCCTGCGACTGCGTTCATTAACTTTTACTATGACTTAGAGCTGTGTTTCTTTCACGCAACGTATTTTAATAAGCTTAAAAAAAATGTGTAAAACCCTGTGCAAAAGAATTTTTACTCTAAGACCTCATCATTAGTGTCATGCAAAAAAGAAATTTATATTGGAATGGAAGACTAGCGGAAATTTATTCACGAATAAAATAAAATAAAATAATATATACGGAATTATATTTAATGGAGTTTGAATAATATGAAAATCAAACTCCTAGATTCTCGTAATTAATAATAATTTCATCATATGCGCTTCGTGTGTAGTCTGAGGCCTTTTATATATATATATATATATATATTTATAATTTAGTATCATTATTTTTTATTTATCCTAATTAGAGATTTATGTTTTTGTCAAATGATACTATATATTTGTGGACTACAGATAAAGTCATGAGTGTCATGATGCTAATTCCAAAAAATCAACGTCCACACACAAACATATGATTTGCTATTTTGGTGTTTATTTTTTGGAGCTAACTTAATGACATTCCTAGTTATATTAGTAGTTTGCAAATGCATAATATTATTGAACAAATGTGTGACCTTAAATTGAGATAAATGAAAAAGTTTTAAAATTAATAAAAAAAATAAAGAGTCTTAAAGCATGCTAATGAGACTGAAGATGGTGATGAAAGTAAAAAAATTTTAAAGGAACATGGAAACATGAAACTTGGGAATGTAGGGGAAGTTTAAGTAAGAGAGAAGAGAGAAGAGAGATGCAATGTCCACTGTGGGGCCCCAGATATTTAGTAACTCCGGCCCACCCCACATCAGGCCCAAAGTCCACGCCAAAAGAGAGAAAGAGCGTAATCCGAGGATGAACGGACGAAGTCCAAGTTATTTAGGGACCTCGCCGAGGAGGCCCATATCCTCGGCGTACCGACGTCCAAGGAAAGGGGGTGTCACTTCTCCATTAAATGCATGCCACCGATATTTTGATCACATCAATGATGAATTGACCGGCCAACAGAGATGCCTTGGTCGCTTCAACTAACAGAAAGCCTGCAAAGGCTGCTGATGGGACAGGCACTCAAGTATAAGCCTGGATGATGAATAAGTGGACGACAGAGATTAACTAAGGAGGGATTATATAATAGATGAACCCCCGCCTCAAAGAGGGGAGTGGGGGGAGAAAGAAAGGCAACCCTAATATATGTCAGTTCTAAGTAGAGAGGTCCTCGGACCAGATCCTCGGAGTGATCCGAGGATAAACTTCCTTCATAAACAACCCAACAAAAATCATTGCGAGGGTTCTCATAGATAATCAGTCAAAATCATTATAAAGATTCTCACAAACACTTAACCAAAGGGATGATGGTTATCCTTAGAAAGACTTAGTCAAATTCTCTTTTTCTTATTCCTATGAATTTCATGTCATCCGACTGCTTGCTTTGTTAGCGCCAAGCCCTTCTACCCACGCTCTACAAATTTTATTGTTTAGGGTCCATTACAAATTGAGTCCCTACATCTACAATATTTTCACAACATTTTCATAACAAATCATAAGTGGTTAGTTGTTATTGGTTCAAATTTGAACCTATCATTGAGATTACTTTTTTGTCTTAATAATAACAACTGTAGGGACTCAATTTGTAATGGACCCTAAACAATAAAATTTGTAGAGCGTGGATAGAAGGGCTTGGCGCCAACAAAGCAAGCAATCCGATGACATGAAATTCATAGGAATAAGAAAAAGAGAATTTGACTAAGTCTTTCTAAGGATAACCATCATCCCTTTGGTTAAGTGTTTGTGAGGATCTTTATAATGATTTTGACTGATTGTCTATGAGAACCCCCGCAATGATTTTTGTTGGGTTGTTTATGAAGGAAGTTTATCCTCGGATCACTCCTAGGATCTGGTCCGAGGACCTCTCTACTTAGAACTGACATATATTAAGGTTGCCTTTCTTTCTCCCCCCCACTCCCCTCTTTAAGGCGGGGGTCTATCTATTATATAGTCCCTCCTTAGTTAATCTCTGCCATCCACTTATTCATCATCCAGACCTATACTTGAGTGTCTGTCCCATCAGTAGCCTTTGCAGGCTTTCTGTTAGTTGAAGTGACCAAGGCATCTCTATTAGCCGGTCAATTCATCATTAATGTGATCAAAATATCGGTGGCATGCATTTAATGGGAAAGTGACACCCCCTTTCCTTGGACATCGGTACGCCGAGGATATAGGCCTCCTCGGCAAGGTCCCTAAATAACTTGGGATTCGTCCGTTCATCCTCGGATTATGCTCTCTCTCTCTCTCTTTTGACGTGGACTTTGGGCCTAATGTGGGGTGGGCCGGAGTTACTAAATATCTGGGGCCCCACAATAGCCCCTCAAAATTCTGCTGTCCGACCCCTTGGGAGGGGAGGAGGATTTTGACATACTCAGGCCTATTGTATTAGTCTGTCGGACTTTGCCTTTCTGTCGGTGTTACCATTTTTGCAACTGCTCTTGCAACTTTCTCGGGCATAATGGGCCCGCCTGAGGAATTTTTCCTTATTTCTGTAAGTTTTCTGCTCTTTTTAGTGTATACTTTTCAGCCTGAGTTTCTTGCTAGTTCTTCTAGGATGGGTAGGTTTAAGTTGCTACGTTTTAGCATTTGGCTTTATTTGGTTTTCGTTCCTGGCAAGACTCATTATTTAGCACAAAAAGGGGTTGGCTCCGCCGTAGGTTTGGGCCTACGGTCAGTATAAAACCATGGTTCTGCCCAGTGCTTAGATCATCTTATAGTGACTAATTTCTCCAGAGGCTAGGGTCTGAGGACCATGCAATGCCTTGGTTCTGTCCAGTACCTAGTTTTCTCATTTTTAAGTGGTTAGTTTCCCCAGAGACTTGAGTCCGAGGACCATGCAATGCCTAAGTTCTGTCTAACTCTTCATTCATAGTCTGAAGTAGCTGGTTTCCCTAGAGGCTTGAGTCTGAAGACCATACAATGTCTTGGTTCTGTCCAGTACCTAGTTCTTTGATTTTTAGTAACTTTATTTAAGTAGTTAGTTTCCCTAGAGGCTTGGGTCCGAGGACCATGCAATGCCTAGGTTCTGTCTAACTCTTCATTCATAGTCTGAAGTAACTGGTTTCCCCAGAGGCTTGAGTCCGAGGACCATACAATGCCTTGGTTCTGTCCAGTATCTAGTTCTTTGATTTTAGTAACTTTCTTTAAGTAGTTAGTTTCCCCAGAGGCTTGGGTCCGAGGACCATGCAATGCCTAGGTTCTGTCTAACTCTTCATTCATAGTCTGAAGTAGCTGGTTTCCCCAGAGGCTTGAGTCCGAGGACCATACAATGCCTTGGTTCTGTCCAGTACCTAGTTCTCTCATTTTATTTATTATCTTATCTATTTATCCATAGCCATTTAATTCTACATTGCTATAATTTACAATAAACATTAAATAAGTAAACTTTTCAAGCAAGATAATAATAAACGCATGTTGAGGTAGGAGAATACCCACTTTCTTCTGCCTCTTCGTTTGGTGTGACTCTTCTGATTACGAGGCGTCTCTTTAGTCGTTCGAGTAACGCGTTTTGATGCTTCGGTGCCTCCTCGTTAATGAGGCGCCTCCTCATTAATGTCAGTCGTGTATTTATGAGGATCTAATGGCGAGTAAGCCCCTTGGAATTTGGGCAGAATTATTGCCTCCGGAAATCTCTCCCTAGGATTTAATGCGGATTGGCTCTCACCAATATTCTGCCTTCTATAAAAGGCGTTTTTGGGGCAACCATTTCCTTCACACCTGACAAACATTTGTCTTAAACTTTTCCCAAAAATATTGCCTAGAGATTCTACAAGACATAGCAGATTGAGCCCCTTCAAATGACTTGGCCCTTGGAAAGGGCAGTCCCGAGGATGCACAGCCCCTATCAGGAGCCGAGGATGGCACTCCAACCCTGGACGTCACGTTGGAGTTGGGGTAGGAGAAATCTGAAGATTCTCCTTCTTTTCAACCTAACCAGAGGTGGGACTCTCCTTGCCGTTTGGAGAAGGATCCAGAAAGAACGTAACCTCCTTCCTTTGGGTATGGGTCTGTGACCCTCCAAGCTGGTAGCGATGGGGGTGGGAGGGAAACCAGGCTGAATCCAGAAGTGGAGCCGTCCTGTGCCGCGGCCTCTTCCGCCTTCCATGTTGCCTTCCTTCCTTCTTTTCCCTTTTATCTCTTCTTCTTTTCTATCTTTTGTTCCTCAACCAGCCTTCTGTCCTCCATTTCCTCTTCTCTTGCTTCACAACCAGCCTTCTTTTCTATCTTTTGTTCCTCTGCCAGCTTTGTTAGGCGTCTGTCTTTGTAGTTAGCTTTAAAACAAGCCCCATGGGCATCCCTTGTAAAAGATGTAACTCTTTCTTCATATATTAATAAAGAAGCAGACTTGTTTTGTCTCTTTTATTTTTCGTATATTCTTGTTTCTTGTGATTGTAGACCTTTGAATGAATGTTGTTGCTGTAAACTGTATTGTTTTGGTGCGTTTTTTTTTTTTTTTTAAGTGTTGCTCTTGATTTTTTTTTTTACACTGACCATCGCACTTGCTAATGCACAAGTCCTCCCCATAGACGGCACCAATTGTAAGGACTCAATTTATAATGGACCCTAAACAATAAAATTTGTAGAGCATGGGTAGAAGGGCTTGGCGCCAACAAAGCAAGCAGTCGGATGACATAAAATTCATAGGAATAAGAAAAAGAGAATTTGACTAAGTCTTTCTAAGGATAACCATCATCCCTTTAGTTAAGTGTTTGTGAGGATCTTTATAATGATTTTGACTGATTATCTATGAGAACCCCCGCAATGATTTTTGTTGGATTGTTTATAAAGGAAGTTTATCCGAGGATCACTCTGAGGATCTGGTCCGAGGACCTCTCTACTTAGAACTGACATATATTAGGATTGCCTTTCTTTCTCCCCCCTACTCCCCTCTTTAAGGCGGGGGTCTATCTATTATATAATCCCTCCTTAATTAATCTCTGCCGTCTACTTATTCATCATCCAGACCTATACTTGAGTGCCTGTCCCATCAGCAACCTTTGCAGGCTTTCCGTTAGTTGAAGCGACCAAGGCATCTCTGTTGGCCGGTTAATTCATCATTGATGTGATCAAAATATCGGTGGCATGCATTTAATGGGGAAGTTAATGGGGAAGTGACACCCCCTTTCCTTGGACGTCGATACGCCGAGGATATGGGCCTCCTCGGCGAGGTCCCTAAATAACTTAGGCTTCGTCCGTTCATCCTCGGATTACGCTCTCTCTCTCTTTTGGCGTGGACTTTGGGCCTAATGTGGGGTGGGCCGGAGTTACTAAATATCTGGGGCCCCACAACAACTAATAACAACTGCTACTTAAGATTTGTTGTGAAAATATTGTAAAAATATTATGGACATGATATTTCTCAAGAGAGATTTTTTTTTTTTTTTTTTTAATAAGGAATAAGAGAGAATCCTAAGCAATTTTAAATTAATAAAATAAAAATTAAAAAAAAAAAAGGCATAAGGATAAGAAGTTAAGAGCAGTTAAAGCTTGAATTGAAATCAACATGAAAGAAAGAATCATAGATATATATTTTGATGGGAAATTTAGACCCTAGTTGATAGAATTAACAAGTTTTAAACCCAAGTTATTAATTAGATTTATTATGAATAAACTTTGTTAAAATAAACTAACATTAATATTATGTCAATATCATGCACAACGGAAAATTAAATAAGACAAGATGTGATGACCTAGGAAAACCAATGGAACAAACAAGTTTCATAGTAAAAAATCTGGGGGGAAACCTTTCCGAAAAGCAATCCACTATAATAGAAATCTTTGTTCCTAAACTCTACAATCCTCGTGGGTAAACTTAAAGTAGAAACCTTCTACCGCTTTAGAACCTCTGAACTCTTCAATATTTGAACGCCATCCTTTTACACGGATCCTAGTACGTGACTAACCTATGATGCATAGCTCCCAGTACGTGACTAATACTCCAACTTGAAAAAGATTGTTGGTTGCAAAGTTTTTCACTTCATCAACAATGAAGATCAAGAAGTACTTGGTTACAAAACCCCAAAGCGCAAAGACACAGTAACTTCTTTCAGAGAGAATAGGCATTTGGTCACCTTTTGCATGTGTTCTTCTTGTATTCTCCTATGTGACGACCTTTAAAATAAGTCTTATGTATGTCTAGGGTTGTGAAAAAAGAAACCCTACACATACATCAGCATGGGCCAAAAATCAGATCTGAAAATCTGAATTTCGTAATTCTCAATAGATACTGTATCTGTCGACAGCTGCCGATATCTCAATAGATACATTTGTCAAGCTATCTGTTGGGAATCTGTCCAACTTTAATGAACAATCCTTCTTTACTTGTTTCTTGAACAAATTTGCATGGCTTCAATACTATATTTGAACTCTTGTTTTTTAAAGTATTAAACACTTCCTAGATCTACCCAATTACAAGTAAAGTGCATTTTGTCAAAAGATTAGCCAATTCTATATGACATATGTTCATAACATGTTCCTCATATGTCCTAACAATATCTCCTTTTGGCAATTCGTGACAAAACCATAACAAACAAATGAAATATGAGAGAAGTCATAAATCATTAAACTCATAAACACTTGTTAAGTACAATAAAATCTAATCCTAACACAAACTCTTGAAAAACCTTGTAAGAAGAGAGTTCATGGAATGATAGATTTTGACAACTTGTATTTTTGAAACACTTTAAACAAAACTCATCAAGACATCTTAGTGTGAAACAAAAATAAGAGATTGCATACATAAAAAAAAAAAAAAAAAAAAAAAAAAAACATGTGTATAAAGAGAGAAAAGAAACAACACATGGAGAGATAGGTGAAGAAGACATACATCATCATATATAAATATATCAAAGATAAGAACAATGTATGTAAAAGTGGTCACAAGACCAGTGTACAAAAAGCTAAAAGAAGCTTTTAAAACAACAAAGAGGTAAACACTCCCCCTAACAAGATGAAACACAACTCTCCTTTATAAAGGCATGTATTTCTCCCCCTAACATGTAGAATCTTAAAAAGAAACCACATTTTCTCCCCTTTTTGTCATGATTGACAAAGGGTACAAGAAGCTATGAAGCTTCACCTGAAAAACATAAAGATGATTAAGGGAGCACAAGGAATCCATATAAATGCATGAAAGTAATGAAACAAGATGCTATGGATGACAAGATAATAGAAAGATGAAAAATATGTGAAAAACAATACATGTAAGAGGGTCTTGATGGATCGAGAAGCTGTCAAGATGCTATCGAACAAAAGCCAACCTCGATGGATCGAGAATCTGTCAAGGATCTATCGGCCAGACAGAAACTTTCTCGATGGATCAAGAATCTGTCGAGAAGCTATTGAGACAAATTCCAAAAAGTTTCGATGGATCAAAGATGCATTAAGATCTATCGAGAAAAGAAGTCCAAGGGTCTCTATAGATAGCTATCTGTAAGAAGATGTCGAGCTTGATAAAAATAGTTTTTCGAAGAGAAGAAAAACACAAATATGAATGCAATCAAGCAGACTACTCAACAAAAGATCCAATAAACATTTTAAGCATTCAAAAACATCCCTTAACAAGAAAAATGCAAAGCATTTAGGATCCAAACACACACACATACACACGCTAAACAAGTCTAACCAATTTTATATTTCAAAAACAAGTCAAGACAGTTTATGGAGGATACATTAACATATGTATTCCTTGTGATGACCAAATCACATTGCACCTGCACATGTATCAAAAGTAGCAAAGAATTGCGTGTTGTGTGTGAAAACATCACAAGATTGCATAAGTGTCTCATGTTATGGCGATTTGAGATATGAGAAAATTAATTTAACTCACACACAATCATAACTGCTTGATAGGGACTATCACCTTCAAGGTACATCCTATAACTCTCACATCTCTTAGAAACACGCTTGCAACCATATTTAAAAGCATTTTAATTCTTTTTGCTTTTGTTTTTTTCTTTGCATTTTTTTTTTAGCATATCATGCATGGGCATATAAGAGAAAGAAGAAATACCAAATTATGTTAAGCTTTAAACATCACAATTTTACTATGCCGAAGCATACAAATGTTATTCATGATTGGGGAACTTTAGTGGTGAGATAGTTATTTGTACCTTTTTCTTAGAATTTTTTTAGTCCTTACCATCAAAAAGAGTGATATGAGTGTTAAGTACAAGAGATTACTTAATCTTACTCATCACAAACACGAGCCACAAAGCTCACTTGCTTAGTTGTACATAGAGATGCTCATCTAAACTACAAAAGATACAAAATTTAGAAAATTTTATTTCAATGGCCATCCAAGCTACACAAGTACCAAAGTACACATACACATATTGTTTTTGTATTTTTTATTTTTTTTTTTTTTTTTTGAAAACAAAACAAAATATAAACTAAACAACCAAACAAAAACCGACAAATAACATGAAAGCATGAAAGAAAAATGTAGATGCATGAAAGCATGATTCCAAAAACAGATAAAAAATCAAGCAAAGACAGTCCTACTTTAGATAGAAAGAATTAAAGTAGAGAACAAACAGAAAAGACAATTAAGTCTTAGGTTCTTTTCTCACCCACACATCATGAGTTTTTAGCCGTAAAGATGAAAAGGCACATGTCTTAGTATGTGTACTAAAGGACATAGAAGAATTAGAATTCTCCTGAAATTGAGTTAAAAGGCTCAAGACTTTTAATAACTCTCCAAACAAAGGTGTAGGTCTTTGAGAGGAAATCTGGGACCGTTTGGACACTTACTTTTGAGGATACAACTTAAAGCAATTAGGACGAATGTGTCCAAAAATACCATAATGGTGACAAACATGATGTCTAACAAAGGATTTAGAGTTAGCCAAAATAGTTTTGAATTTCATACCTTTATCACCTTTATCACATTGGGGCACAAAGATAGTCGTTGATCCAGAGGCCGTGGAAGAGGAGGGACTAGAGGAAACAACATATCCTAAGCTAGTCTTATAAGAACTAGGCTTTTAAGCACTCAATACCTCATCAAGCTTTATACTATTTGAGTTCTAACTTGAATAAGCTCAACCTTAAGATTCTTAACCTTCTCTTCTAATGAGGTGTTCTCCATAACAAAAGTCTCAACTAACCTGTAGTCTCATCTAGTTTGACTAACAGATCAGCTTTTTCAGTTTTTACCTCACTAAGCTCTTTTCTACAAAGATGAGAAATCTTTTCAAATTTTATAAATTTAGTGTATAGCTTATCATAGGCTTCCTGAAAGGTCAACTTGGGTACTTCATCATCAAAAGAATCCTCACTGTCACTCACACTCTCCACAATCACCTTATTGATTGAGGCAGTAAAAGCCATAAAATGACCACATTCATTCACATACTCATCAGAAGAGTCATTCTCAATATCACTCTAGGTAGCAACCAACACTTTATCTTTTGAATTCTTGTCTTTTCCTTCATAAGGTAGTTTGGGCACTCTATCCTAATATAACCAAAACCTTTACACTCATGGCACTGGATAAGGGGTTTCTCACTCTTACCCTTCCTAGAGGATTTAGATTTCCTATGGGGTTTGTCCTTATTCTTTTTTCTAAATTGAAGAAGCTTGGTAATCTTATTAGCTATTAAGGTTAGATCCTCATCCTCATCATCATCTTCATCTTCATCTTCATCTTCGTCTTCGCTTTCATCTTTATCTTCAAAGTCATCAATCTCTTCCTCTGTACCCTTAAGAGCCAAGTTTCTACTTTCCCATTAAGCCTAATCCCATCTCATAGGTTTGAAGGTTTCCTACAAGCTCAGTTGAACGAATTTTATCAGTGTCTACTTCTTCAATGGTAGTGATCTTGGCATGGAATCTTTCAAGTAAGGACCTAAGGATTTTCCTAACAATTTTGGATTCTGTTAT
Organism: Quercus gilva; assembly: GCA_023621385.1. Taxonomy (NCBI): domain Eukaryota; kingdom Viridiplantae; phylum Streptophyta; class Magnoliopsida; order Fagales; family Fagaceae; genus Quercus; species Quercus gilva. The sequence goes on from CM042481.1 coordinate 61,121,125, forward strand.
AGATTCTCCAAGGTTGAAAGCAGAATTCACAATATCCTTGAATTTAGCATAGAACTCATCGAAGGTCTCATCCTCCTCCATCCTTATTTCTTCAAAATTACTAGTGAGTCTTTGAAGCTTCACAGTCTTTACTGCCTTGGTACATTCATAGGTGGTCTCAAGAATGGTCCGTGCTTCCTTGGCAACTTACGTGGATGATATTTTCTTGAATTTCTCATTGGTCACACCACTAAACAAAGCATTCAAGGCCCTACTGTTTAACTTTGCCGCTTTGATTGTTGCTTCATCCCAATCCACTGGCACTTCCTTTGGCTTAATCTAGCCAACTTCAACAACTTGCCATATTTTTTCACCTAGCGCCTGCACAAAAAAAAAAAAAAAAACTTTCATATTATAAGGTTGAATTTAATCAACTATCTTGTTGACTTTATTCTGTGACCATTTTGCTTGTAATTTAGCACTTAGTAACCCTGTATTTAGGTGAAAAAATTGTAAGAGTAGTGTGTGAGAAGATGTGAAGAAATGCTCAAATATGTGCAAAGAAGCAGAGTTTCGCGCCTAGGACTTGCGGGTGGATCGCGACTGGCAAGCTGCCAAATGATGGCACGTGAGATGCACACAGGGAAGCTGAAGGGTCGCCTAGCTGTCACACTACAGAACAAAAGTCCCAGGTTGGCCAAGCCATTACGTCACGACTTGAACTCGCGACTTGGACAAGCCGCGAGACCAAGCTGCCAATTTACCCTATTTGGCAAAAAACTGTCTCTTCGTATTCTTTTCTCACCACATTATATATAGACCCTTATACCCACTATATTGTGAGAGCTTCTATAGAGAATTTTGTGAGAGAAACCCTAGAGAAAAACAAGATTGCCTCATCCCCAATCTTCACCTTAGAGACTCTACAAATTCCTCTTCTCTCTTCCTCTCCATTGTTATACCTTTAAGAGGTATTTTACCAAATCCTTATCTCACCACACCCACGTCTGTGAAAAGGTTCATTTGGTGCTGTTGGGAAGCAATTAGGAAGGAACCAATCCACATTGGTTGATGCTATGGTCTAGTAGCGGAATCCAGGAAGCTAAAGAAGAAATAGGCTCGGCGTAACCTCGTTGAAGCAAGAAGCTTGGAGGGCTTAGGTACTTGGGTAGATTAGGTTTGGAGGGTCTTCTGCTGTTCATGTATCCTAACTATATTCTTTAGTGGATTATTTGACCGCTTAGAGGGCGGCGGAGAGGTTTTATGCCGAGAGCTTCAGTTTCCTCTTTGATAACACATCGTGTGTTGTCCGTGTGTTTGCATCTTCTTTCCTTTATCTTTGCCTTATATTTACTGCTGTGGATGTGTTTATATTTGACTTAGAGTCTTTATCAATTATGATATAAGCTTGTTATCATATTTCGCACATTGATTGTTTGATATAAAGCTTGAATTGGTATTTTTGTAATTGGGGTCTAAACGTTCAAGGGAGTTTCATACCCAAATTGAACTTTCACATATGAACTCTCCAACATGCATAATTAGTGCCATCAAATAAGGAAGGAATCAAAAGATATTTTCCACGATCCATGACAACGGGGGTCAAGGATCACACTCAAGAAATTAATCCAATTAGAGTGAACCTGCTCCGATACTATTTGATGGAAAATTTAGACCCTGGTTGATAGAATTAATAAGTTTTAAAACCAAGTTGTTAATTAGATTTATTACGAATAAACCTAGTTAAAATAAACTAACATCAATATCATGCAAAGTGGAAAAGTAAATAAGACAAGATATAATGTCCCAGGAAAACCAATGAAATAAACTAGTTTCACAGTAATAAACCTAGGGGGAAACCTTCCTGAAAAGAAATCCACCATAATAAAGAGAAGTTTCAAATCTAGTACAAAACCTTTGTCCCTAGACTCTACAATCCCGATAGATGAACTTATAGTAGAAACCTTCTACCACTTTAAAACCTCTGAACTCTTCAATATATGAATGCCACCCTTTTGCATGGATCCTAGTATGTGATTAACCAATGATGCATGGCTCCTAGTACATAACTAACACACCAACTTGAAGAAAACTGTTGGCTACAAAGTTCTTCACTTCATCAACAATGAAGATCAAGAAGTACTTAGTTACAAAACCCTAAGACGCAAGACGTAGTAGGTTCTTTTAGAGAGAATAAGGCATTCGATCACATTTTGCATGTGTTCTCCTTGTATTCTCTTATATGACGGCCTTTAAAATAAGTCTATATATATCTAAGGTTATGAGAAAAGAAACCCTACACATACATGTCAGCATGGGCCGAAAATTAGATCTGTAAATCTAAATTTCGTAATTCTCAATAGATGTTATATCTGTCAATAGCTGCCAAGACCTTGACAGATACATATGTCGAGCTATCTATCGGAATCTGTCCAGCTTTAATGAACAGCCCTTCTTCACTTGTTTCTTGGACAAATTTGCATGGTTTCAATACTAGACTTAAACTCTTGTTCTTTGAAGAATTAAACACATCTTAGATCTACCCAATTACAAGTAAAGTGTGTTTTGTCAAAAGATTAGTCAATCCTATATGACATATGTTCATAACATGTTCCACATATGTCCTAACATATTTAAAACCAATGTTTAATTTTGCCCCACGAGTCCCATTTAATTTTTTTGATTTTTGTACTAAGTGAGGTAATTCAGTGTAACAACGTTGTATCAAACACCTATCATATATCTAACTTTATAGATAAAATTAGAAAGAAGAAAAGGTCTTAATGCTTTTACTTTTATGAACCTTTTTTTTTTGTGCAATGAAGTTGTACCATCGCATATGTGTTTGTGTGGTGGGAAGTTTGTATATAGGTAGAAACTGTGAGTATTTTAAATTTTGCATTTGGATTTGCAACAATGTCGAGAGTCTATATTTATATCTGAAAGCGTAGATTTGTGCTAAAACACAAAAACTTGTTCAAACCCCCAATTAAAAAATTACAGTTAGATTGCTTTTACTCTAACTTAAACAAAGTGCTGAACAAAAGTAAATGTGCGCAATGAACCAATAACACCCTAAGCCATATTCATCCATCGTCAACAATAAAATTAAAGCTTAAAGAGTAGGGAAGAGAGATACAAACACAAGATAACATCAAGATGTGTTATCGAAGAGGAAACCGAAGAACTCGGCGAAAAACCTCTCCGCGACCCTCCAAGTAAAAATCGATCCACTAGAGAATAAAGTTAGAGTACACGAATAACAAAAGAGCCTTCAAGCCTATTCTATCCCATGTACTTGAGTCCTTCAAGCTCCTACTACCAATGGACTTCTTAGAGTCTTGTCTTCTCTAGCTTTCTAGATCCCGTAATTCAGTCCGATTGCATCCACCAATGAATGGCTCCTTCCAATGCTTCCCAATAACACCAAAATCTCACTTAACACTCAGAATGGGTGTAGTAAGTGTTTGAGCTAACAATCTCTCAAGGATCTATAGATGGAGAGGTAGTAGTTAAGGAAAATAACAAGGAAATGCGTAGATGATTATGGGTATAACAATCTCTAACTCTCAAGTATATTTGCTAGGGTTTTCTCTCTAATAAACATTCCTTACAATTCGTGGGTAATGAGGATATTTATAGTGTGAGTAAAGAATTTGGTAAAGCAATTTCACTTTTTTCCAAACAGAATGTTTCGCAGGTACTTCACGGGATGGCCCTTCTCGCAAAACACTCACGAACTTGACAATTTGGCGTAACTCTTCAGCTTCCAGTCATGTGCTTCACACATGGCCTTTTTGCGGGTTGCCTCTCACGGCTACTCGCGAGCTAGTCGCGAATTGCACTAATTCATCTTTTGAAGCTTGATTCTTCCCCGATCTCTCACACTCATCCATTACAAATAAACCCATATACATATAGGGAAAATGTTTGAGGAAATTACAATCAAATATGGCACAAAATTAATGCCAACACAAGTTAGTTGGAAATCACAACTTCACAGTATCCTTTCTAGGAAGCATTCTTTCATATGGTCAAAAGTCTAAATGAAAAAAACTATGTTTTCACATTTCATCATGCATGAAAAACGTGTCTGAAATTGCCTACACAAACTGGAATTCAATTTTATATTTGCATGCATGTGCATACCAAAACTTCGACAATTGATCAGCATGGCACTAGAAGTTTAAAATATTAACTCTAAATACCATTGTATCTATCTTTATACTGATATATAAATGAAAATGTGGTTAACCAAAATAAACAAAAATGCAAAAGATATAAAATGTTCACCACTCTGAAAATACACCTAAAAGATACAAAGCAAGAAACTTGATAACTATTAATTGGAATTCACCCAAAGATAAGAGTTAAACAAACAAAAAATAAGTATTTATAAACAAACAAAAAATAAGTATTTATTCTCAAAAGCTAAAAAAACAAATTAATTAAGAACGAAACTCACTAATCTCTTTTTTGCTGAGAATACTCACTAATCTCATTTCATACGTGAGATGGATCACTTGTATAAGAATAACTTGGAACAATCTTTCAAGCACGAGTAATGACAACTTACATTTTTCTAAACATAAAGATCTAATTAAAATCAAATATTCAAAACAAAACTAACAAATGATCAACTATGTCTAAGTTTGGTATGCTTATACTTAAGTATTGATTGGTCATATTCATAGGGTTGAATATGACCAATCAATAGTAGTTTAAATTCTACGTATATTAGGCTATATTCATCATTATTTTTTATCCTTCTATAATGGCCCAATCCATTACATATAAATCTAAATTATCTAATCATTATATTTTAGGAAGAAGAAAAAACTTGGAACAAAGTGTAAAAGGCTCAAGGAGTCAAAGAAAAAGAACCCACCTAAAACTTACTTTATCTTCAAGGCAAAAATATTTAATAAGAATCAAAGATTTGATCAAATATTCAACACGCAACAAACAAGACTTAAGAATTGGATAGGAAGTTTCGGAAACCAAAGAGACATAAATAAAGGCAAGAAAATTTAAAATGTGCTACTTTACAGATTGCATTTTTTGATGTGTCGGAAAATGGAGACACAAAACTATAACCACTCTACAAAACTCCAAACTACACATTTTTTGATGTGTTGGAACACTAGAGACACAGCTTTCAAATATTATTTGCGTTTTTGGCTAAATCTTTAATTCTGAATAACTCCAAAAGTAATTTTCATAATAACTCAAAAATGCTGATTGTGATTTTGTTAAAACTTCAATTTTTATATTGAGTGTTAGCGTTTGCTAAGTTATTTACTAGGTCGTTAGACAATCAAGCGTCATGGTTGTTGTGTTCATCATGGATAAAGACGTCCATTATGCTTCTCATAAGTTCTTCATTTCATTCTTTTTTCACGCTCGCGCTTTCAAGTAGTTGAGCACTAATTTTATGGTTCTCTGCCTATAAATATTTGCATTCCCCTACGAACATATTAAACAAAAAAAACAAAAACAAAAAAGAGTGCTAAACATAATTAGGACATCATCATGTTGATGCGCTTGCTTTACATACTCCCTCTGTTTCATCTTATGCATACATCTCCTGCCAAGCAGCCTCTATGCCATGATTATGAGAGCTCAGCCTTGTTGCAATTCAAGGAAAGCTTTATCATAAACAACTCTGCTTCCTCTGATCCTGTTGCATATCCTAGGGTCAGATCTTGGAGATTAGAAGGCGAAAACAGTGATTGTTGCTCATGGGATGGTGTTGATTGTGATGAGGACACAGGTCATGTGATTGGCCTTGACCTCAGTAGCAATTGTCTTTATGGTTCAATCAACTCCAACAGCACTCTCTTCCGTCTAGTTCACTTACAAAGTCTTAACCTTGCTGACAATCACTTTAACTACTCTCAAATCCCATCCCAGCTAGGCAATCTTTCAAGACTTACATATCTCAATCTCTCTTCTACTATGTTTTCTGGTCAAATCCCATTGGAAGTTTCAAAGCTACACCGGTTGTCATCCCTAGATCTGTGTTGCAACTATGATTTGTCTTCGGCCAAATACTTCTTGCAATTCAAACAGTTGAGCCTAACAAGCCTAATTGGAAACTTAACCCGCATAGAATATCTTGATTTGAGTGGGGTGAACATATTCTCCACAGTGCCTAATATCTTTGCCAACTTGTCTACTCTAAGGTCCCTTTATCTCCATGACTGTGGAATGCATGGGGAATTTCCAATAGGCATCTTTAAGCTACCAAAATTGCGTGTTCTTGACTTGAAGCACAACAAAGATCTCACTAGCTCTTGGCCCGACTTTCAAGATTGGAGCAGTCCCCTTGAGGAATTGAGCCTCGCAAACACTAGTTTCTCCAATGAGCTGCCAGCTTCAATGGGAAACCTCGGCTCCCTGATTGCTTTGGATATGTGGGGTTGTAACATATCAGGATCCATTCCATCTTCAATAGGTAACCTCACAAATCTCATTTACCTTAAGCTTTCAAATAATTGTTTGGTGGGTAACATCCCATCCTCAGTTGGAAATCTCATCCAACTTGCTTTTCTAGACCTGTACGGTAATAGATTGACTGGTCCAATCCCTTTTGGGCTTGCAAACATGACAAAATTGACTGTCATTAGCTTGGGATTCAATCAATTAATTGGTCCAATCCTTCTCCGGCATGCAAACTTAAGACAACTAGCCATCCTTAGCTTGGGTGACAATCAATTAAGTGGTCCAATCCCTTCAGGGCTTACAAACCTAACACAATTGAGTACCCTTGGCTTGTTCAACAATTTATTAACTGGTGCAATCCCTTTTGGTCTTGCAAACCTGACAAAACTGATTATCCTTAACCTAGTCAATAATCAATTAACAGGTCCAATCCCTTTTGGGCTTGCAAAATTGACCCAATTGATTATCCTTAGCTTGGGTTACAATCAATTAACTGATACAATTCCTTTTGGGTTTATGAACCTCACACAATTGGAAATATTGTCTCTTTTGGGCAATGAGTTTCAAGGCCATTTTCCGATCCCCATCATTAACCTAAAGAATTTGAATGTTCTTGATGTTTCTGATAATTATCTTAGTGGTACTATGTCGATTTGCAACATAACTTCTCTTCATATCTTTGATGTGTCTGATAACTACTTTGGTGGTTCACTTCCTCAATGCCTGCACAATATGGTCCAAGGAAGTAAATTAAGGATGATTAGTTTGAGAGGAAACAAATTTCATGGACTGTTACCAAGATCATTGGCTAGTTGTATGATGTTAGAGGCCATTGATGTCAGTAATAACCAATTCAATGACACTTTTCCCTCTTGGTTGGGAAAACTACCAACTCTAAAACTTCTCCTCTTGCAGTCAAACAAATTCTATGGTAAAATATTAGAGAGTCCTGAAATTAATTATGGGTTTCCTAACTTGAGAATCCTTGATCTCTCTTACAATAATTTTACAGGAAAATTGCCCATAAATTCCTTCAAGAATTGGAATGCCTTGAAATTGGACAAAGAACACAACTTGAGGTATATTCAAGCAGAAAAATCTTTCAATCTTAGGAGTTTTAATTCATTTTACTTTTATTATTATTCAATGAAAATAACCAACAAAGGCCTAGATACAACATACCATAAGGTCCAACAATCCTTTAGAGCCATTGATATGTCAAGCAATAGTTTTGTTGGAGAGATTCCAGAATCCATTGGAGATTTAAGTGGGCTTCATATGCTCAATATTTCCAATAACATCCTCATAGGACACATCCCACCATCTCTAGGGAATCTTAAAAATCTAGAATCATTGGACCTTTCTCAAAATAGGCTTTCAGGGGAGATTCCATCACAGTTAGTACAACTTACTTTTCTCGAATGGTTTAATGTTTCCTATAACAATCTCACTGGCCCTATACCACATGGGAAACAATTCAACACATTTGATAACAGGTCGTTCGAGGGAAATTTAGGATTGTGTGGGAATCCATTATCAAAGAAATGTTGGATTTCTGATTCTTCACCACCTTCCCTTTCTATTTTTGAACAAAATCAGGACACAACTGGCTTTCTCTTTGGATTTGGTTGGGAAATAATTTTTGTTGGGTACGGATTTGGACTAATTTTTGGAGTGATAGTTGGCAACATTGTGGCTAAAAGAAAATTTGATTTGTTTATGAAGGCCTTTGGAATGAAGTAACAGGCACATAGAAGCATGAGAAGGCAACTTAGAAACTGACGGTTTTTTTTTTTTTTTTCCCCTTTCTTTTTTAGTGAGAAACTAAACTTGCACTTTGCGAAGATACAGTTATGTTTGAAATGTTACAATGTCATGTATGTACTTACCATATAATAAAAATTGTGTTCTACATATTATGATTAATGTGTGTTGGGTTAAAATAGATTGACGCTAATTAATTAATTCAATTACCTAAGTTGATTAATTAGGTCAAATTCCATGCAAATTGTGGAGGCACCAGCAAATCACCTAATAAACAAAATTTAGTGGAAATTAAATTAACACGATGATTTGTTGACAAATGGGGAAAACATTTCATAAGACAAAAACCCCACCGAATGAATTTAAGGTCACAACTCCTAAAAATCTACTAATCAATACTCAAGCGGTTACAAGTATGAGGAATTTTACCACTACGTTGGTCTATCCCAATATACCAACCTACAGTTGAACCTTCACTTCAGTACCTAATTGAACTTGATATTGTAGTAGTCTTCTTTCCTTTGTTGCACAAATCTCCAATATGCAACTAACTTCCTTGCACAGATCCCAATACATGATTAACTTAAGAAACTTGAATAATTATTGTTAGCTGCAAAGTGCTTTACTTCATCAACAATGAAGATCAAGAAGCACCTGGTTATAAAATCCTAAAGTGTACAAACACAGTAGCTTCACATAGAGTATATGAGTTTTAGGTCTCTATTTCCGTGTATGATAACTTTTAAAAAAAGCCTTATATATTACTAGGGTTGTGAGAAAAGAAACTCTAATCATCTATGTCATCATGAGCCGAATTTCAAATCTAAAAATTCTGAAATCGTAAATCTCGATAGATCGAGCTTGTTACTGGAAAAAAAAAAAAAAAAAAAATCTTAAGTGCCAGGTTGTTACTAGTTTTTATTGGTAGGGCTAAAAAGTAATTTCAGTAGTGATTTCAAATTAGAACTAGTAACAACTTAACAATTGGGATTTATTGTGAAAATTTTTTAAATCTAACATTTCACCCAAAAAAAAAAAGGCAATATACAAAAATTTTCACAACAGTTGAGTTGATAAACTTCTATCAGTTCTCATTTAGGTCCGCTACTAACATCGCATTTTTACTTACCACTATCAAGTATCTACATCAACTAGTATGAAAAGTTTGTCAAATTTTTTGTGTCTATAGTTTTTTTTTTTTTTTTTAAATCTATGTGGTTAATTAATAATTTTGCATCTAAAACAATAAAATAGAGTTTAAGCAATATTTAATTTTTTAATTAAAAAAATCATATTTTGATGATGCCGAAAAAACCATCAGTAGGTCACACGGTCCTCTTGTGCTCGAAACAACACCTGCACAACAGAAAGAGAAGACCTAACAAAAGGCACCGGTGTGGTGCCGACCAAATACCCTCCGAAGGTCAAGTTAGATTTCTTTTCACAACTCTAAAGTGCCAGAGCTAAGGTAAATTATGCGTACCTTGGTTTGTGAGGATATTGGGGTTTTTATAGTAGTAGAGAGTTGACATCTCTTCCTTGGGTTAGACGTCTTTTCCTTATAGGAATCCTTATAGGTGTATATTGCGAAATCCTTTTCCTTGTAGGAGATTAATACTAAGCGTGAAATACAAGACATTTCCTTATATACATATGCGTGGCGGCCAAGTCAAGATCATGTTAGAACCGTCAGCTTTAAATTGACCACATCAACTTAAAGCCGTAGGACTCCTACAAGTAAAGCTAACGGGTTTCTCTGAGACCACTTCATGCCTTCCCTTTGATGAGCGTGCACTTACAATTTTACCCTTATCAGCTGCCTCCTACTCCATATCCTCGTCAGCTTAAACTGACGGGTTATAGAGTTAGATTTTCATTGCTAATTTTCTAATTGGCCAGGAGAGAGGGAAATCATTTATGGGCAATTCCTCAAGCAGCCAGAATTAAATGCTTGGATACGTGATGCATTCCGGTTGGCTCCATTTCTTGACGAAGGCGTCGCTTCGTCTTCTATGCATTTTCTCTTTATATATAACTCACCTCCCCTCCCCCCCCCCCCCCCCTCATTTCTCCTATTTCGTCCTCGCTGATTTCTTAAGAGAAAGCTAATTGCATTTATTCCATTAGTTTATTAACTCTGTCGCTTGTGCTGCTACCGTCACTTCCACAACCGTTACTGCTTAAAGGATATACTTGTAAGTTCTCTCTCCATTTCATTATATTTACATATTTTATTCTAATTGATTAACTCTATAGTGAGGTCATCATCTTAGGTTTTTAGAATGAATCTGTCACTTGTAGGTAGTCAGATGTCAAGTGACGCGTGGAGTGATCAGTCATCAGTCCGCGATGGAGCGGGCTACAACGAGGTATTCGGTTTAGGTCATGAGTCTGAGGGCTTTTCCTATTCGTCAGAGAGGGAAACGTCAGCCCAATCTCCTAGCGAGGAAGTTGAAAGTTATGGAGAGGAAGGTATGGAAGAAATAATGAATGAGGAAGGTGAAGTTGAGGAAGGAGAAGAGGAAAGGGATAGTGATGGAGACGAAGATGAAGGTGACGAAGAGTCCTGTGAGGGAACTTCAGGGAGTTCTGGAGGCAATCGTCCCTTCATCCTTCCAGAGGATTGGTCTGTAAATAAATTTCTACCAAAGATGAGTGACAGGATTTTTAAAGATTTGCATACCTATTACCAAATCCCAGACCATATCCCAATCCGTCTCCCTAGGAAAAATGAAAAATGCTATATGGGGAAAACTACAGATGTTGGCATGTATGATGCCATGTTTGCTGCAGGGCTTAAGCTACCACTGACGGCTTTACACCGTTAGCTAGCATATTTTTTGGGGTTGTCCGTCAGCTAGATCGCTCCAAATGCTTAGAGGATCTTCATAGGTGCTGAAATACTATGAGGTCATCTAAGCGAAGGAAACTGTCAGCTCTCTTTGGACGAGTTCTTTTATTGCTACAGACCCTAGCACGTCATTTCTTCTAAGGGAACATATCATTTTGCCACCCGAGAGAAGGATTTAAAATTAGTGTCTAATAAGCCAAATTCTAACAAAAACTACAAAAGTAGATATTTTTTTGTTGAAGGGACGGATTGGGTGTGCCATCAGGAAGAATGGGAGACAATGCCCTATGGTTATTTTGATAATACTTGGGCTTTCGTCAAAGATTCAGGTTTTAGCCTCAACCACTTTTAACCCCGTTAGCATTTGATCATATCATCACTTATTTTTAAAGTGATTTAACGTCGGTATTTTGTTTTTCTTTTCAACCAACACTCGCCCCCATATAACTGAGGAGCAAAAGGACTTCATCCGTCGGGTTCTAGACATTCCACTTGAGCAGCGAAAGTGTAGGCACTTAATCACCCTTGATAGTCTTCATTTGTACTGCGGGGGTCCCGTGCCAACACAAGAAGCTCGCAGATTGGATGAATACTATCGTCGACGTGAGTAGATTTTCTACCATTCCCGTCATTTTTGCTCTTACCGTCAACTTTTCTAACACCTATTCATTTGTAGAAATGGAGGCGACTAAACAAAAGGTGAGGGCAGTAGCTGCCCGTAAAAAGGAGGAGGAAAAGAAGGCTAAAGGAAATGAGGGGGCATCCTCGTCAGCCCTCAAGGCCATTTATGAAGGTTCGGCTAAAAGGAAAACTGATGGGGTAAACGACCTCCCCCTAAGAAAATAGTCGTCACTCCTGGGGATGCGCATTACAAGGAGAAGTCACCCCCCAAATCTAGCCAAGGTGAGGGGAAGGGGGTGATGACTTCTTTTGGACCAGTCATTAAAGGGCCCCATTGCCTGCTCACCCACAAGGACTATGCTATCAAGAAAGTAGAATCCTTTATAAACTTGATGGACATAGATCCCTGTGCTCAACTAGGGACGAAAGACTTGGGGGCGTCAGCTCTTTTTGATCTTACCCGGGTAAGCTCGCTTCCTTAGCAAACTTTATCCCTTTTCTTTTTTCTTTTTCTTTTTCTTTTTTTTTTTATTGTTCATGGACTGACGAGCATGTCCTTTTTCAGGCCTTGGTACGTGTTAAAGCGCTTCAGGACTGGTGTGTGGCTAAAGAAGAAGTCATCACCCGGGTTAGGAAGAACAACGCTAACTTATTGGACTAGCAGGGGCAGTATAAGGAGGCCCTTCGTAATCTGAACCTTGAGCTGAAGGAGACGAGGGAGAAGTTGGAAGGAGAAATTAGTTAGAAGGCAAAGCTGGAGGAAGAGCCGACAACCTTACGCCAGCAGGTGGAGAAGGCTGGGACTGACGCTGTTCAGGAATTCAAGGCGTCGCAGTCATTCATTGATTCCTGTGCTGAATATTATGGCACAGGGTTTGATGATTGCCATAAGCAAGTTGCGTCAGCCTTCCCAAAGTTAGACCTGTCCGAGATTACTATGGATGATCCTATACCGACGACACTGACTGGTGACACCGTCATTGATGAAGATGATGACTTCACAGAGTTGGACCCTCCTTTCAAAGATGACAGTGTCATTTTAGCTCAACCTGTCGCAAATCCTCCTGTCTCTTTTTCCAACCTGTCCGTTGAGCTCCTAGACGCAGAGGACCCTCCTGCTCAGGAAAAAGACACTGGGACCCTTACTGACGCTCCTGCTGCTTAGCCTTGTTTTTGTAACTTTTATATTTCGTTCAATTTTTAAAACAAAGTTTAAATGTTTCTTAGGCCTTATTTTGTAAAGACTTTATTGTATATATGGTATCTTATGCCCATCGTCTGTTTTTCTATTTGTTGGCACTTGTATGATTGTATGTTATTTTCATGTCAGATACCAACCCGTCTGCCTTACATGACGGGCTTAAGGACATCTATTTTTTAGACTACCTCGTTTCTTTGGCTTTTTACTGGGCCCGTCATCTTAGTTAGGTCCGTCCACTTTCGTGCATGATTACAGACCCGTCTACTTTGTAACTTCGTCTACTTTTATGTATTGGCTAACAAACCTGTCCAATTTCGGGGACTTTATTAAGTAATGGCATTTTTATGAAGCCTCCAACTTCACTTTCCTTGTATATTTTATTAAGTGGACTCATCCACCTTGTGGCCAATGAATCCGTCTGCTTTACTGGAATTAAGTTTGTTCCTTTTGGGGATTTTTTGTTGAACTTGTCCATTTTGGTGGATTTGATAATACTTCATCCTTATGAGATGAAATTGTTCCTTTTATGGACAATAACTGGCTCGTTCGCTTTGCGAACTTGCGATATTTCATCCTTCTGGGATGAGGTCGTCCACTTTATGGACAATAATGGGCTCGTCTACTCTATGGACTAATAATAAGCTTGTCCACTGTGGACTTTGTTAGCATTTCATCCCTAGGGTGGTGTCGTCCACTTTGGGGTCATCTGCTTTTGTAGACGGGTTCGTCCATCTTGTGAATTTAACACTGTTTCACCTTTTTTTAGCATGAGGTTGTCCGTTTTATAGACTAAACAATAAAGTCGTCTACTTTGTAGTCTCGTCAACTTTGTGGACTTAACACTGTTTCACCTTTTTTAGGATGAAGTCATCCGTTTTATGGATTGATTAATAAAGTCTACTTCGTAGACTCGTCCACTTTATGGACTTTTCTATAGATAACACTTAGCCATATCTAAATAAACTCCTCTTATTATAATAAATCATGCATTTGTAGAAAAAGTTTTTAAAAAGATAAAGACCTGCCCTTTGGGCTTTAAAAGAATTATTGTAGCAAAAACCAAGGTAAATAGAAAACCTACGGAGTATAACTAAAAATTAACTAAGATAAACTAGAGATAAAGGGTTCCAGTTCTTCATGCCACCCTCTCTACTGGTAGAACTTCTGTAGGTGCTCAGCATTCCACAGATGGTGTAGCTTCCGTCCATCCAGCGACTCTAGGTGATAAGTGCCCTTTCTCTACCATGAAGTGATTCGATAAGGTCCTTCCCAATTAGGGCCAAGCTTCCCTTAGGTAAGATCTCTAGCGGTGCCCATGAACTTTCACAAAACAAGTTCTCCAACTTGGAAGTCTTTGTGTCGAACTCAGGAGTTGTAGTGCTTAGCCATGCGGTCCTAGTACCATGCGAGCCTTTGTTCTGCTGTTGCCCTATCTTTGTCAACTAGATCAAGCTGTAAATGCATTACTTCGCCATTTTTGCTTTCATCATAATTGTCCACCCTGTAGCTATTGAGTCCGACCTCGGTTGGAATGACTGCTTCGCTCCCGTATGCTAGCCGAAATGGTGTCTCTCCTGTGGGCATCCTTGCCATTATCCAGTATGCCCATAGTATGCTTAGCAACTCTTCAGGCCATATACCCTTTACCCCCTCGAGCTGAGTCTTGATAATTTTGAGCAAGGATCAGTTCGTGACTTCAACCTAGCCATTAGCTTAAGGGTGGACGTGGGAGGAGTAATGATTTTTGATTCCTAACTACAAGCAAAAGTCTCGGAAGGAATCGTTGTCGAATTGTTTCCCGTTGTCTGATACTAGGACTCTGGGGATCCCAAATCTGCATATGATGGACCTCCATACAAAGCTTCGCACGTTTTTCTCCGTAATGGTAGTTAAGGCTTCAGCTTCCACCCATTTTGTGAAGTAGTCTATGCCCACGATCAGGAACTTCAGCTGTCGTACCGCTATTAGGAACGGCCCCATGATGTCTAATCCCTACTGAGAGAACAACCATAGGGCTATTACGGGGGTCAACTCTTCGGATGGCTATTTGATGATATTGCTAAATCTTTGGCATTTGTCATAGGCTTTTACATAAATCTGAGCATCTTTTTGCATGATGGGCCAGTAGTACCCCGCTCAAATCATCTTATGTACCAATGATTGTGACCCCTAGTGGTTTCCGCAGATCCCTTCATGGACTTCTCTTATGACGTAGTCCACTTCCTCAGGAACCAAACACCTTAAGTACGAGCAGGAGAAGCCTCTTTTGTATGAGATGTCCTTCATCAAGATCAATCATGCTGCTTGGACCTTTAGCTTTCTTACGGCCTCCCTTCCGTCCAGTAAGATGACATTTTTCAAGTAAAAGACTAACGACGTGGTCTAATTAGTTTCGGAACCTATCTTCTGCACATTGATGGAATCTATTAGTGGAGAAAACTGAAAAAAAGAGAGTACGTTATCAAGGGTAACCATGTGTTCAGCTGACGCAGCTTTGGCAAGTCGATCTGCTTGCTTGTTCTCTCCTCTAGGGATCTAGATAATTTTGGCCTTCAACTCCTCTACTCTTCTCCATACTTGGTCCAAATATCTCTTCATTCTTTCTCCCCTGCACTCATAATCCCCATTTACTTGGTTAGCAATTACCTAAGAATCGCAATGAAGAACTACATTCTCGGCCCCTACTACTTTGGCAAGATCAAGTCCTGCCACCAAAGCTTCGTAGTCTGCTTCATTGTTGGTGGTAGGAAAATCGAGGCGAACCATACATTCAATCTTGTCTCCTTCAGGAAAGAGAAGCACGACACCTACACCTCCGGGCTTGCTTGTTAGACGATCCGTCTGGATGTATACTCTGCTGTGGACATTCTTCTGCCCCCTTGTCTTCCCCGTTGGTGAACTCTGCTATAAAGTCAGCAACAACTTGTCCCTTGATGGTGGTGCGCAATTGATACTGAATATCAAATTCACTTAACTCTATCACTCATAGTGCCAATTGACCAGCAGCTACAGGATTGCTCATTACCCGCCGGAAGGGTTTATCGGTTAGGACAATTATCACGTGGGCTTGGAAGTACGGCTTGAGTTTGCGGGCCACCGTAATTAAAGTGAAGGCGAGCTTCTCCATGGGTGGATACCTTTCCTCCGTACCATGAAATGCCCGGCTGGTATAGTATACGGGCTTTTGGACCTTTTCTTTTTCTCTAACCAAGGTCGCGCTGACGACTGCCGGGGAGACGGCCAAATAGAGGAAGAGCTCTTCCCTTGGTTGCAAGGGACTTAGCAGTGGTAGGGAAGAAAGGTAAGTTTTCATATCCTCAAATGCTCGCTGACACTCGACAGTCCACTCGAAAGACTTCTTCAGCGTGCGAAAGAAGGATAAACATTTATCCGTCGCCCTGGATACGAATCTATTCAAAGCGACTACTTCCTAGTCAAGCTCTGTACTTCTTTCACGTTCTTTGGGGGGGCCATCTCTACTATGGCCTTGATCTTATCCGGATTAGCCTCAATACCTCTTTTAGACACCATGAAACTAAGGAATTTTCCTGCCGTCACTCCAAACGCACACTTACTAAGGTTGAGCTTCATGTTATAGGAGCGAAGGGTGTCGAAAGTTTCCTTAAGGTCGTTTAGATGGTCCTCCTCTCTTCGGCTTTTCACTAACATGTCGTCGAAGTAAACCTAAACATTCCTTCCGATTTGATTCGCAAACATCTTGTTCATGAGCCTTTAGTACGTCGTGCCCGCATTCTTAAGGCCATACGACATCACTTTGTAACAAAAAAGACCTTGGCTGGTAATAAATGAGGTCTTCTCCTGATCTGCTTCATCCATTTGGATTTGGTTATACCTTGAAAAGGCGTCCATGGTGCTTAGTAGATGGTGCTGAGCTGTAAAGTCTACTAGTACGTCAACTCGAGGGAGAGGATAGCTATCTTTGGGGCATGCTTTGTTCAGATCCGTAAAGTTTACGCACATTATCCATTTCCCGTTAGCCTTTTTTACCATTGCCACGTTTGCTAGCCAATCAGGGTAGTATACTTCCTTGATAAAGCCCGCCTCTCATAACTTACCGACCTCTTTTACTATTGCTCGATCTTGCTCTTGGGTGAAAACTCGCTTCTTCTATCGAACGGGCGAAAAAGAAGGCGACACATTCAGCCAGTAGACCAGGACTGACTGGTCGGTTCCTAGCATATCTTCATGACTTCAATCAAACACATCCTAATTCTCCCTGAGGAACACTACAAGCGCTAGGCGAACCATCGGGCTAGCGAGAGTTCCGATCTTCGTGGTTCTATCTAATCTGGAGTTGTCGAGGGGTATCTCCTCGAGCTTCTCTACAAGTTCCACTCCCGTCCGCTATTCCTCTATACTCATAATCTGTAGATGGTCATCCATCTCCAGCATCGAAATGTAGCATTCGCGTGCAGCTATCAAATTTCCTTACAATTCCCCTACTCCGTACTCAGTGGGAAATTTAATCATTAGGTGAAAGGTTGAAGTAATGGCCTTCCATAAGTTAAGGGTTGGTCATCCTATGATGGCATTATAGGCAGAGGAGCAATCGACAATGAGAAAGGTCATATCCCTAGTGATTTGTTGTGGATAATCCCCAATTGTTACAGGCAATGTGATTACGCCAAGGGGGTATTGGTTCCTCCAAACCCAGCGAGCAGAGCATTGGTTAGAACTAGACGTTATCTGTTGATCCGCAGTTGGAACGTTGGGTAGTAGAGAATGTCCATAGAACTTCCGTTGTCAACCAAGACCCAGTACGTGTTATAGTCTCTTACTTGGATGCCAACGACGAGCACGTCGTCGTGCGGGTGGTGAAGACGTCGAGCATCTTCTTCTGAGAAACCAATGATGGGGTTATCAACCCGTGGCATCTTCTGGACGACACCTGTCAACTGAACGTTTTGAACCATTCTGAGGTAAGTCTTTCGGGCCTTTTTGGATAAGCCGGTGGTTGTCGTACCTCCCACAATCATCCTTATATCTTCTAAAGGTGGTTTGGGGCGCTCTTTGTCCCGTCGGGGGGCCTACTCTTAAGAAGGCGGATCTACTCTTTCCCTGCTGATGAATTTTTGTAACTTCCCTTGCTGGATGAGGGATTCAATCTACTGTTTCAAGTCGTAGCAGTCGGCTATGTCATGACCATGATCACGGTGGAAACGGTAGTATTTGTCTCTAGACCGTTTGTTGGGATCTCCCTTTAGCTTTCCTGGGAAGGTTAAGGCTTCTTCGTCCTTAATTTCCATTAGGACCTGGTCGATTGGGGCGGTTAACAGAGTGAAGTTCGTAAACCTCCCTGTAGGGGGCTTAGAGTGCCTGTCACCCCTTCGTTCTCCAGTTCTTGCCATCTTCCGTCCTCTAGCCTATTGCATATCTTCCTACCTCTCTCTTTTCTTAGGCTTTTCCTCGCGAGCCAACAGCGCGTCTTCAGCATTCATGTATTTGGTGGCCCTGTAAAGTACATCCGACATGGTCTTCGGGTCATTTTTGTATAAAGAAAACAGAAACTTACCCTTTCATAACCCATTTGTGAAGGCTGCTACAAGTATCTTGTCGTCGGCTTCATCGATGGAAAGCCCCTCCTTGTTGAAGCGGGCTATGTAAGATCTCAGTGTTTCGTCCTCTTGCTACTTGATACTCATCAAGTATGCAATAGACTTCTTATACCTATGCCTTCTAATAAAGTGTGAAGTGAACTAGGTGCTTAGCTCCTTGAAAGTATTGATGGAGTTAGGCGTCAATCGGCTAAACCAAATTCTCGCGAAACCCTTCAGCGTTGTAGGGAAGGCCTACACATGATCTCATTTGCTACTCCTTAAAGGTGCATCAAGGTCTTGAATGTCTCTAGGTGATCGAGGGGGTCTTTGGCTCCATCATAGCTTTCTATCTGTGGCATGCGAAACTTCTGTGGTAGGGGGAAGGAGTTGATGGATGTGGTGAAAGACGAGTCGGTTCGATGGACTAAATCATCGAGGTCACTAGACCCTCGCCCTTTGAAGGCATTCATCATAAGGTCCATCCGCTCCTTCATCATTTGCATCTCCGCGACAATGTGGGGTGGAGCTATATTTAAGCCGAAAGGTCGGCTGGTATCTTGTCGCTCTTGTCTGCTTGGGGCGTTGCTTCCTTTCGGCCCCTCTTGGTTCCTTTTTATTGCGCTGGTTCTCTCTTGATCTTCTTTTTGGGTGTTCAATGCTACATTTTGTTGGCACAGCTATTCTTCTAGGTTGTGGTTTTGCTTGGTGAGGCATTCCACAGCAGCGGCGAGAGTCTGAACCTGTATTCGAGGGCAGTTGTGGGTGGTTCATCTCTTTGAACATCGTTAGTGGTTGCCATTGAGTGAGTGAGCACCATGCAACTTTTTGTCTAGGAAGCGACGAAATGGTTTACAAATCGCAGTCGTCTTCCCACAAACCACGCCAACTGATGATGCCGAAAAAACCACCAGTAGGTCATACGATCCTCTTGTGCAAGAAACGACACCTGCACAACAGAAAGAGAAGACCTAACAAAGGGCGTCGGTGTGGTGCCGGCCAAATACCTTCGAAGGTCAAGTTAGATTTCTTTTCACAACTCTAGAGTGCCAGATCTGGGGTAAATTATGCGTACCATAGTTTGTGAAGGTATTAGGGCTTTTATAGTAGTAGAGGGTTGACATCTCTTCCTTCGATTAGAAGTCTTTTCCTTATAGGAATCCTCATAGGCGTATATTGCAGAATCCTTTCCTTGTAGGAGACTAATACTAAGCATGGGATACAAAACATTTCCTTATATACATATATGTGGTGGTCAAGTCAAGATCATGTTAGAACCGTCAGCTTTAGTGGCGTCAGCTTTTTATCCTCCCTAAATTGACCTCGTCAGCTTAAAGCTGTAAAACTCCTACAAGTAAAGCTGACGGGTTTCTTTGAGACCACTTCATGCCTTCCCTTTGATGAGCGTGCACTTACAATTTTACCCTTATCATATTTAATTATATAAAAGGCCCCAATTTAGTTTTTCTCATAAAGCTCCCAAATGTATCAAGTCGCCCCTAAGCATAACTTTAAAAAATGTTACACCACTTAATAACTTTTACTTGGATAAATAATAATATGTTTTTGAAAAATAATTAAATTCAATCCAGTTGCATATTTAAGATTAATTAGAAAGCCCAATATACTTTTTTTTTTTTTTTTTCTGTTTAAGAAACAAAAAGCCTAATATACTGATTACAGACTATTGAATCAAGAGGTTTTATGTAAATTTTACCCATTATGATACAATATATTAATGATCGATAAAATAACTCACAGGAGCACAAAAAGTTCTTTTATGTTTAAAAACAATTACAAGCTCCATACTGCAGCAATTAGGGTGTGCGCGGTTCGGTAGAGGCGGTTTTTTTCCAAATTTATTACTGAACCGATAGAGATCAGTTTTTTCATAATTGGAACCGATACACACCACCTAGGGTCGGTTTTCCGACCAATAGCGGTGCGGTTTTTTGCAGTCGGTTTAGTCAGTTTGGTCCGTTTAAAATATTAAAAAAAAACTGTTTTATTAGTTTTTTGGTCGGTTCAAGCCCAATATCAATATATCAACATGTTTAAGATTTCAAGTAAATACGTACAGTTTTTATTTATTTATTTAGTAAGCCATATGTGCAAAAAATCTATGCAAAACCTGTGCAAAAAATCCAAATAGTATCACATTTTTTTTGGGTAAAATCTGTATATTTATTTATTAGTTTTTTTTTTTTTTTTTGGGGTAAGTTTACAGTAAAACAGGTATCACATTTTAACTGTTAAGTGTTAACCAAAACCCAAACAGTATAAACTGTTACTACTTAGTACTTACTAAGTAAAAAACAAAGCATTTCAAATAAAAAATAAAGCATTTCAAATAGCTAACAATAAAAAACATAAACTAAAAAACATAAACGGATAAACCAAATACACCAACTCAAAAAACAAATAGGTACCTTCTCAAAAAAAAAAAAAAAAATAGTAATTTAGTAACAGGGGGAATGGAACTTAGTATAACTGTATAAACCAAATACAAAATACAATGGACCTAATCCTATGGCTATAAACAGATAAACCAATTCAAACGGATAAAGGGATAAAACATTAAACCTTACCGGTGCGGTGGTTTGCCTCGGTGAGCTAGTGGCGAGCACCTGCTCAGGCCAGTGAGAGGCGAGAGGCAAGACCGCGAGAGGTGACTGCGAGGCAAGACCGAGAGAGAGAGAGTTGAGCACCTCTGACTCTGAAAGTGAAAGAAAGAATATATAGTGAGGGAAACCTAGCAAAATACGACACCGTTTTTGTACCATTGTTTGTTTGTTTTTTTTTTTTTTTTTTTTACAACACCCAATACGACACCATTTTGTTAAAAAAAAAATTAAAAGACTTACTCAGTGAAACGACGTCGTATGAAGAACCACCAAACCTCTAAAAGAGACATGCAGAATCGCAGATCATATCGGTTCAGTTCGGCAGGAAATCGGTTTCAGGCTCTTTGATCCGATGAATGCATCGCACCAACATCGAAAGTCCATTCAAGCTCCGATCGCTGGCATCAGCTCCATCGGTCGGTGGCAGAGGCGGTGCGGGAAGAACGGTGCCGGTTGGTTAGGTCAGTGACGGCATCTCCGCGCTCACTCCTAGCGGCAATGCACGAACATTGTAATCTCCATTTCCTTTATTAATTTTTTACTGTTATAGATTAAAAATAAAATTTATATGAATAATATAAAATCAATAAATTTCAAATTACATCTTTGAAATTTGGGGTTCATTGGATTTAGGACAAAATGGGTTTTTATCCCTTTCTCACAAACTTTCCAGCAAAATGTCTCATGTTTGAAACTAATTAGGGAAATACCCCTGTTTTGAAACTCAATTTTCTAAAAATCGAGTTTCAAATATAAAACTCGATTTTTGGAACATCGAGTTATAGCGAATGTGGACTTAGGAAAAAAAAAAATTGGAACTCAAGTTCCATGTAAAGTACATGAGTTCCACTTGAATTTTTTCAAGGAACTCGAGTTCCATGAATTCGAGTTCTAGAAATTTTTTTTTTTTTTTTTTTTATTTTCAATTCACTATAACTCGATTGTCCAAAAATTGAGTTTTAAATTGAAACTCGATTTTTAGAAAATCGAGTTTCAAAACAAGGGTATTTCCCTAAATAGTTTCAGACATAAGGCATTTTGCTTTTTTTTTTAAAAAAAAAAAAAGCAAAAGCCCATTTTGGCCCCCAATTCTGGCTTTAAGTTTTAATTTGGTACTTTCTTTTTTTAAAGTGTAGGGATTAAATTGATGCTTTTTAAAATTATAGTATTCAAAACGATAGGTAGGGTTGTGCAGCGAACCCGCCAACCCGCCAAAACCGACCCGACCCAACCCAACCTGCCAAGTTAGGTCGTTTTTAGGGCTTGGTGGGTTGGATTGGGTTACAAAAATTTTTTGATAGTAGGTCAGGTTGGATTTGAGTCATAAAATTCCAAACCCACCAAACCCAACCCGACCCACCCATATATTATATAATTAATAATTTTTTTAAAATAACTAGCTTTTTCTATTCTATATAAAAGCCAATTAGTTCACATAAATCCTAGTAAATTACTATTGTTGTTTAGTCATTGGTGTTGTTTACGTTTAAAGAGTTACATTGATACTAATCTTTGAGTTTTTTTAATATATTTATATTTATATTTATATTTATATTTTTTTCTACTCAATTTAATAATAATAATAATAATAATTTGTCTAACCCATGGGTTCAACCCGACTCATGTGAGTTGGATTGAGTTGGGTTGAACTTATGTGATAGGTTGGGTCAAAAAATCCCCTTAACCCGACCCATAAACACCCTTAAATTAATAGGGTTCAAATTTTGTAGGTTTTTTTATTTTTTATTTTTTTTTTCATTTAGTGCTATTGTAAGTAGGTTCCCACACTGGACCAAATATTGTTACTGTCAATTTATAAATATCACTCATTTCAAAAAGTCATTTAGTTTGGATAGTTCACTCTAAAAAAAAAAAGAAGTTTGGATAGTTATAATAGAGAGAGAAATTTGAACTCTCCATACCATGTACAAAGCAGAATGTTCTACAAGTTGAATTATAAAGACTCACTAGTCGCTAACCCATGCGATGCACGGGAAAGCTATTGATAACTTTCTTAATTAAAAAAAAAAATCAATATCATGGTATAAATTATATACTCAACTAATAAAACTTATCATTTACAAAATAATAAAATCTATCACATACAATAAGATATCGTGATAACCAAGTGCTTGAGATCATATTTAGAAAATATATAACTGATTCAATACAATTAATTACACAAATATAGTTAATTCCATACTTGTTCAATCAAATATCTTTCATAAATTACATTAATCATTCTTGATGTCCAAGATGCATCTAAATTCTAACATTGGCAGTACAAAGATGCTAGACCTCAATGGGATTGAAAATGCAACATAATGCCAATTTACACAATTGCTAAAATCATCACTTTCCACTATTGAGAGAGAGAGAGAGAGAGAGAGAGAGAGAGGTGGTTGATGTTGACTTTTCTAGTATCATCCAGAATCAAATTTATGTACTCCTCAAAGCCCTATAAGGGAAAAAAAATTAACATTTAAACAAATTTACATGTATTCACTTTAATTGTGAAAGATGCTAAAAATTAGGTTTATATCAAACTTTTAACCAAAATTCAACAATTTAATGATTGCACATAAATCAGCAATTTTGCCATTGTTAGTTGCAACATATATCTTTTTTATTTGAAACAAATATGGTGAAATTTTGACAATCAAATTTTACTCAAAAGCCAAGATTAGACAACCTCAATCCTGCATTGCTCTAAGAAATTTGTAGAATCCTTACCTTGAAATAAAAAAGAACATGCCACAGCCATGGATAAGAGGCAGAACAAAAAATTTACTTGTTCACAAAGATTTCAAGATGTAAATTTGACAATAACACCCCTAAACTTGCTTAACATACATAACATATAGCAAAAATACTCATCATAAATGTGATTAAAAAACTCAAGCACTAAATTACAACCCTCTGCATAATATTTTCTTTAAAAAAAAAAAAAAAAGACTATCTTTAGCATTTTATCTTCAAAACATTATAACAGGGAATGCCACTATCATGCAATATCCAATGAGAAGCAAATATACAACAAAATACCATTAAATAGAATAACACATCATCAAGAATATACCTTCTTTTCTTTTTAAAACTTCACCATTTGGCATCAGTGTGGACGTAAAAACTTCTCTGTAAACAAATGCAAATGGAAATGCAAGTTATAAGTTGGAGACAAAAAGGTTAATAACTATGTAGGTTGTCAAACATGATCAATTGAAAGCATTAGAATATATGTTTTAAGGGTAACAAATCCTCAAATTCAATTTGTTCAAGGAACCTATAGAATCAAAGGCCAGTCCTAGAGATTATAAAGAAAATTAAAATAAAAGACATTGCGATGGCAAGTTATGTCTACCTCAAGCAATGTGTTCCAAGTTTGAGTCTTGAAATCAGCCTAACCCACCTCCCCCAAACCTTTTTTTTAATTTAAATAGTAACTATCTACCACATTAGTAACATTAATCATATATAAACCAAATGAGTTAATAAAATATACCATATGCAAAGAGAAGTTAAAGAGAGACAAAAGCAATAAGAGAACAAAATAAGCAACCTTGTATCATTGAGGAAGACCAAAACATCTAGCAATGAAAAGCAAGCATACCTGTACCAAAACCACCACAATGGTGGAAGCTGTGACTTTTATTTCCTACCCAACACCATTTTTTTTTAATAAGAAAACTTGTACCCCATTTAAGATAGAAAATTTTAAGTTTAAAAAAGGTAATGGGAAATCACCAACCCAAGTTGAAGCTTAATCCTATTTATAATGAAGATGCTAAAATAACCACTACTTTTTGGGGCTAAAATTAAACCCATTGGTTAAAGCTTTTTAAGTTCCAAAAGTGGTGTTTCCCCAATAGCCCAAGCAAAATAGAAACGTGGCTCTGTTTGAAAATGGACAATATTTAACAGAAACAGAGGCAATATGTTTTGCCAATTAATCATCTTTTTTTTTTTTTTTTTTTTGGTAATATGAAAGTTTAAGAAACATAGGTAATATGAAAGTTTTCACTTAACTGTATTTTGTCCAAACAGAGGTAATATGTTTTGCCAATTAATCATCCAAACAGAGGTAATACATAACAGAAACAGAGGTAATATGAATAAAGCAAAATAAAGATGGTTAAACCCAAAAAGCTTTGTCCTTTCATGTAATACCTAAGCAGTAAAACAGAGGTAATATACCCTTTTGCCGAATGTTGATTGCAAATAAAATGGCAGAGAACCAAAGTTTGATGAGTCTGATTTATGGATTCAACAACACATCAAACCATAACAAAACCAATTACAACAAAACTTAAATCTCACCATAAAACCATAACCAAACCAACCAAAAAAAAAAAAAACAAAACAAAACGAAAATTAAACATGCATAGCAGAATGAAAAACACATTCATCACAGAGCAAACAAAAAATCAAAATTAAATTGCTGAAAAACCCTAACAGAACAAAAGGGAATTGCTGTCTGCTGAAAAACCCTAACAGAAAAAAAGGGCCTAAAACAAAATTGGGGCAGAAAATTAGTAATTCCGTAAGACCCAAAACTCTAAGCAATCTTTTTTGTAATTTTCGTAATCTATAAATAGCTTGACTTGAGCCAAATAGGATTACAAAAACGTACCAAGCTTTAGAGGACAAGACTTGAGCCAACAAAGGCTATGAACAGAGAGAGCCAGAATAAGAGAAGCGGGATGCTCTGAGAAAGGAATGAGGGGCAGCGTGAAGAGAGGAGCAAACCTGCGTGCTGAGTTTGCGTTTGCGTCTATTGAATTTTGTTTATTTTTAAAGATAAGTATTGGGTTAAAAAAAAAAAAAAAAGATAAGTATTGGGTTTTGTTTTGGGAAGGGAAATAGTGTTTTTAATTTTATTTTTTTATTTTTATTAAGTTGTGCTGACGTGAAAAATTGTGGTACTAGCAAAGGGCTTCGGTTTTATATATATACTAGTCGCTAACCCGTGCGATGCACGGGATAGTTAAATAAAATGACAATTAACCAACATCACGTTAAGGTAAAAGAATTAGTGAGAGACTGATTTGCCCACCAAGAATTTAAAAGAAAAAAAGATTGATATAATAAAATCTAAGAAATTTAGAAATAGAAAATTGGGTTAATAATATGCATATTATAGAATTCCCAAATTCTACTTCAAAACCAAACAAAACCCTTCAAATTCAAAAAATTCATATATAATGTACCAAATAAAAATTTACCACACCTTGGGTTGGAAGACATAGGTTGCAATTTTGATATTTCTCCAAAAAATAGAAATGCTTCATCTGCTGTATACAATATAAAATAATTATTAGAAATTTCAACCCAAAAACCAAACCCACAAAAATATTATAAAAATATAGAGATTAACCCAAAGACTTAGAAGAAAATAAATTCTAAACATAACAAAACAATAAGATAGAATGAAAATTTCAGGCACATATGAAAGCAAATAAAAAAGACAAAACCTACGTTTTTTTTTTTTTTTTTTTTTTTAGTTGAGTCTCTCTCCTTCTTATTTTTTTAATTTTAAAGTGAAGTTAAGTTTAGGATTTTGAGATGGTAATTGCTAGGGTTTTAAGGAGAGAAGAGAGAGTCCTACCAGGAGTCTAAATAATATAAACAATTCAAAACATGGAACATTATCAAATTTATAACACCTAATTCTATTATCTTCTACGTTGAATTCAAACAAATAATTAATTGAAATTAATCCAAACAAATAATTAATCAACAAAAATCAAAGCTTTAATAAAAAAACAAAAAATCACATGAACCTAAATAAAAATTCTCAATAAAGTAAGAACATATAAAAATTTACCACACCTTGGGCTGGAAGACATAAGTTACAGTTTTGATTTTTCTCTGCTGTATACAATATAAAATAATTATTAGAAATTTCAACCCAAAAACCAAACCCACAAAAATATTATAAAAATATAGAGATTAACCCAAATACTTAGAAGAAAATAAATTCTAAACATAACAAAACAATAAGATAGAATGAAAATTTCAGGCACATATGAAAGCAAATAAAAAAGACAAAACCTACGTTTTTTTTTTTTTTTTTTTTTTAGTTGAGTCTCTCTCCTTCTTATTTTTTTAATTTTAAAGTGAAGTTAAGTTTAGGATTTTGAGATGGTAATTGCTAGGGTTTTAAGGAGAGAAGAGAGAGTCCTACCAGGAGTCTAAATAATATAAACAATTCAAAACATGGAACATTATCAAATTTATAACACCTAATTCCATTATCTTCTACGTTGAATTCAAACAAATAATTAATTGAAATTAATCCAAACAAATAATTAATCAACAAAAATCAAAGCTTTAATAAAAAAACAAAAAATCACATGAACCTAAATAAAAATTCTCAATAAAGCAAGAACATATAAAAATTTACCACACCTTGGGCTGGAAGACATAAGTTACAGTTTTGATTTTTCTCCAAAAAATAGAGATGCTTCATCTGCCATATACAATATAAAATAATTATTAGAATTTCAACCCAAAAACCAAACCCATAAAAACACTATCAAAATATAGAGATTAACCCAAATACTTATAAGAAAATCAATTCTAAACATAATAAAACAATAAGATAGAATAAAAATTTCAGGCACATATGAAAGCAAATAAAAAAAGACAAAACCTACGTTTTTTTTTTAGTTGAATCTCTCTCCTTCTTATTTTTTTAATTTTAAAGTGAAGTTAAGTTTAGGATTTTGAAATGGTAATTGCTAGGGTTTTAAGGAGAGAAGAGAGAGTCCTACCAGGAGTCTAAATAATATAAACAATTCAAAACATTGAACATTATCAAATTTATAACACCTAATTCCATTATCTTCTACGTTGAATCCAAACAAATAATTAATTGAAATTAATCCAAACAAATAATTAATCAACAAAAATCAAAGCTTTAATAAAAAAACAAAAAATCACATGAACCCAAATAAAAATTCTCAATAAAGCAAGAACATATAAAAATTTACCACACCTTGAGCTGGAAGACATAGGTTGCAGCTTTGATTTTTCTCCAAAAAATAGAGATGCTTCATCTGCCATATACAATATAAAATAATTATTAGAATTTCAACCAAAAAACCAAACCCGTAAAAACACTATCAAAATATAGAGATTAACCCAAATACTTATAAGAAAATCAATTCTAAACATAATAAAACAATAAGATAGAATGAAAATTTCAGGCACACATGAAAGCAAATAAAAAATTTGAGATGGTAATTGCTAGGGTTTTAAGGAGAGAAGAGATTTTGGTATTTTTATGCAAAAAACGTTATTTTAGATCTAGGTGATTTATTTCCTTGTTTTTAGGCTCTTTTAATGTTTTTTTAGGTCAAATTTGGTTCCTATTATGGTTAGGTATTAATTAGGGCTTATTTTAGAATATATTTTTTTGTCCATCAAGTTTTATGAAGCTCTTAAATAGGCTTCCAAGTTTGTATACGTTTTTCAATAATATTGTTATAAGATATAAAACCTAAAATAAAAAGAATAAAAAATAAAAAGAAAAAGAAAATAGTGATGATGTGGAAAATTGTGAGAGTTTCAAAAGTTTCGGTTTTATATATATATATATAGATATATATATATATATATATATGGATTAGAGTTTAGTAAACATTTTTTATACTTTCCCTAATAACGTCCAAAATTCAAACTCTTCATCTCTAATTGGTAATTTATAAACAAATAAAATATGAATTGATTGAATTAGAAAATTTAAACCCCCTTTTTTGGCTTTCTTTAATTTTTTGATAACGACCGAAAGGTTTTTTGTTTTTTGTTTTTTTTTTGGTTTGATAAGATAAGCTATAGTGACTGGAGGGGGTTATTACTTGGTTGTCGCATTCTCACAATAATTGAAGCTTATGAAGATATTTTTCTTATTTTTTAATACTTGATGATGAATAATAATAATATGATGATGACAAAGTTTCTTATCTTTTGTTTTTTTTAATGAAAAAGGCCAAAATTCCAGTTCCCCAAAAGAATAAAATATCTGGTCCATTACAGTGTGCCGGGGTGGCAAAATTCCAGTGTGCCCGCCGTAGTGTCCAACTTGTACACGGATATGACTCCTCTCCCTTTCAAAAGGAGAGAGTTGAGTGGTAAATCACGATCATACACTCATGATTGGATGGTTGAGGGTTCACCATAAGAAAATGTGTCATATTACATTACTAATTTGCGAGAGAATATATATACTGTGTATATATATATAAAAGGAACTTGCCCCTAAAAAAATTATTAAATTTAATTTTAGTTTAGCTACCTAAATCTCTATTATCAAATTTCTAATAATTTTAAATTACTATCTTAATTATTAAAAGTTTCAAAAATGTAAAAGAAATTGCATCATTTGTTTTATATATTACATTCATTTCTCATAATTTTTACTTCTGAAAAAAAAAAAAATATATATATATATATATATATACATCATAAGTTTTTTCGTTTTATAAATTAAGGTAATCTTTTTTTATTCAATCTAGATGATATTTATGAGATGTTTTATTTTATCTAAATATGCATTTCAATTAATTTATGCATTCCATAGGAAATTAAAATTCAAAGTATTTTACAATATCAATATATCACAGAGTTAACACTTCTATCAAGTATTTATTCAAGTCATCAATTAAATCATTTAAATAAGTAATATAATTGTGAAATATCTATTTTTTAGAGAGTTAAATATGGATATTTATTTGAATTACAATATAACCAATATCAACTAAAAGAAGATGTACAGAAGAAAGAGCCTTATAGTTCAAGACAATATCCTACTCTCTTTTATTTAGAAGAATTAGTTAGGGTTTAAATCCCAAAACTTCTGTTGCGAATATCAAATCATCTAAAATAAAAAATTGTGAAAAGAAAACTAAAATAAATCTAAAAGATTTTTTTTAAAGATTTAAAAATTTTGTTTTCCTAAAATTTGCTTACCAATAAATATTCCATTTATTCATCTAATTCTAATATTTAGTATTATTAGATATTAGTCACAATTTAAAGAACTTGTATGGTATTTTGAATCTATTTCAAATAATAAAGTAATGCCAGACATACAATATTGAAGATTTACTTATTTAAAAGGATTCTAAAAAAAAAAAAAAAAAACTTATTTAAAAATATTTCACAACTATTAATATTTTGCAAGTTATTAATGGTAGAGAAAAAATTGATGCTAGTAAGGAAAAAATAAATAAATCTAAGAGTTTTTTTAATAAAAAATTTACTTTTAATGAAACAAAAACATGGGTAAAAGATCTAAAAACCTTTTTATTGGGTAAATTACCATTTTGGTTTTTGATGTATATTTTATCCGTGAAAATTGTCCTTATCTTTTCAAACGTATTGGTTTATTCTCTAATTTTTTTGATATTTTATTAATATAATATGTAGATAACAATGATATTAAAATATTTTTTTTTGTCACATAAGCTACCATGTGCCCTTAATTTAAAAAATAGAATATATATTTGAAATTAGTTTAATTTTAGATTCGAAAATTTCTTTTCTTTTAGGAACCAAATTAAGGTTAAAAACCCATAATGCAAAACAAAAATTCCTTGCTTTTCCCATATTTTCTCAACATACAAAGGTTATGTTGGGCATTAGCTGAAAAATATAGTTTTTATAATTTAGACTATTTAGTTTATTTTTCCTATTATTTATGGGTCTCATTATACTTTTTGATATTATTCATAATACTATTTCAAATTTTTAACTAATTTTAGTTTTATTTACAATAATTTTACTAAATTTTTTTAATTTTAATTAAATAAATTGTTTCTAAATGAACTCGACAAAAAACAAAAACTTGAAGCTCAAGAAAACAAATCAAGGAAAAAAAGAGAGTAAAAGTTATCATACTTTTTCCCAAAATTCGATTTTTGATAAAATTAGAGATTTTGTTATACTCCCTCTCCAATAAATATCCCCTCATACACACTCCAAGTCCGAGTGCAAAAAAGGTACCAGAACGAAGTCAAAAGTACTTATCCATAAGCAATACCACATCTATATAAATCATTGAAACTTCCCATTCATCCCAAAAAAAAAAAAAAAAAAAAAAAACAGTGAAACCCAAATCCCAAAATCCCATTCTTATCATCCCCCACCTTATCAGTTAATGGACCTTGCTACCACCACTCTCCCTTCTCGCTCACTTTACTTTTACTTCTCTCCCAAAACTACCCTCAGCTTCCCCACCAAGCCCAGTGTCGTTTCCCTCAAGCCCAGGGGCGTTTCCGTAATTGCCAGCGCCGGCGCTAGCCACCACTGCGAGTCTTCTAGCAGTAGCAATAGCAATAGCAGCCTGAACTCGCCGCTAGAGCAACGGTCACAGGCGGGGAAGTTTTTAAGCAGTGTGTTGCAGAATCACAGGCAGTTGTTTCACGTGGCTGTCACTGAAGAACTTAAGCTCTTGGCTGATGATCGAAACGCCGCCGTTTCCCGTATGCTCCTCAGCTCTCAGTCGGACGAGGCCTCCCTTCACAGGTTTCTTACTTTTTTTTTTTTTTCCTTTTTTTTAATTTTATAAAAAAGTATATATTTATAAAATTTAAAAAAAAAAAAAAAACAAAAAAAAAAAAAAAACAAAACAAAACTTTTGGTTATTTTAGCCTTAATTTTAATATATATTAATAATTTATTTTACACGTATCTATGTGGAGTTGGTGAGTTTGTTGGCCTTTGACTTTAATTTATGAGTTTTGTTTTATTTTTATATAATTTTCTTTGGTTCTTTTGTTGGGATTTTTTTTTTATGTGGTTTAAATTTGAATCAGGCTTTAAAAAAGTGTGCATGAATTTAGTTTTTTGTCCCTAAATTTGAAGTTCATTTTCGCTCTTAAAGTATTGCAAATTTTATACTCGGTCGGTTTTGGAATCGCTTATTAAAAAAAAAAAAAAAAAAAAAAAAAAAAAGGGTAAAAGCCGACTTTTGGAGCAATGGAACCACTTTTTTTTTTTTGATACGAAAACCAGTGCTCCATTAATCATTCAAGTCTGAAAACAATTGATTTACATCTGAAGCAACTGCAGATTCTATAATGGTTGGAGTTTCCTCCATTCATGTTACATAGTCATCTACAAATTGAGCATATTGTGCGAGACCGTGGGCTGCCTTATTGCCCTCTCTTCGAGTGTGTTGGACCTCAACCTGGTGTAGTTGTGACATATATTGGA
Source organism: Quercus gilva (assembly GCA_023621385.1). Taxonomy (NCBI): domain Eukaryota; kingdom Viridiplantae; phylum Streptophyta; class Magnoliopsida; order Fagales; family Fagaceae; genus Quercus; species Quercus gilva. Next base: position 61,153,381 of record CM042481.1, read on the forward strand.
TGGTGCCAGAGATAATGTTGGCAATGGTTGTAGGTGGTTCAGTGACTCCCTGCATTGCAGAACAGACAAGTAGATTGTCACTTTCAAAGACCACTTTTTGGATAGCAATGTCTCTAGCAAAAACAGCAGCAGCAGCCACTTCAAGTGCCTTAGCTTCAACTTCCAACGCCCCCAAGGGAAGCATCAGCTTCTTGCTCATTGCAGCAACTACCCTTCCTTGATCATCCCTTGCAACCACTCCAATACCAGTCCATTTGTGCTTAGAGAAAACTGCACCATCAGTATTCACCTTGTACCATCCTATTGGGGGAGGAGTCCATTTGTTACTTCCAACTGAGTTACCCTGAGGTTGGATTGGATTGGATTTTCCTGTACTGCAGAGTATTCCTCTAACAGTCTTGTAGCTAATCCATAAATTGCAGCAGCTGAGAGTTTTCTTCCTCCGTGCCTTATCTCATTTCTGTTTCTCCAAATACTCCATGCAATCATCAACAACATGTCCAACATGTTAGACTCTTTATTCAGATCCATGTTGCACTGCCATAGTATATCAGTAAAATCCCTATTACCCTCAACCAGAGATAGCATATGACAATGGTTCCATACCTTTTTGGCTTTTGGGCACTGACACAACACATGGAGGACAGTTTCAGGTTCTAAACCACACTCATCACAGATAGGGTCTTCAAGTACTTTCCGATGAAATAAACTCATTTTGGTGGGTAGGATATTTTGACAAGCTTTCCATCCAAAAGCTCTAACCTTAGCTGGGATTCTTGCTCTCCAAAGCTTCTGCCAAAAACATTTCATCAGTGATGGATCTGAGTTCTCTCCTTTGTCCTTTCCCTTCCCATTTCTAGCTAAGTGGTACGCACTCTTCACACTAAATTTTCCATTAGCAGCTGCTGTCTTTATCAGCTGGTAGTACTGTACTTAATGGGATGCTCAGTATGGAGTCAGCTTCATGCTCCAAAAACAAATCTCGGATCATGTTAGCTTTCCATTCTCCATTTTCTACATCAATGAGCGCACAAACCTTCGCCTCCATGGGTGGTAATCTTTGAGGTGAAACTATACGGAAAGATAATGGATTTGTAGTCCATTTATCCTTCCATATGCTAATGCTTTCCCCATTTCCCACTTGCCATTTAACACCATCACTGATTATTGATTGGGCTGCCCAAATGCTTCTCCACGCAAAGGATGGGTGGTGGCCCTTCTTGGCATGAATAAAGTCCTCATCAGGAAAATATTTACTTTTGTAGACTCTATAGAAGAGAGAGTTTCTGCCTTGTTGGAGCCGCCAGCCTTGTTTCGCCAAGAGAGCAAGATTGAAAGCTTTTAAATCTCGAAACCCCACTTAACAGTACAATAAAACCCATTTTAGGAGAAAAATAAGCTAATAATAATATAAAGTAACTTTTTCTTAGGTCCAGTATTTTTAGTGCATTAAACCGGTCAAACAGTGACATGTTTATTTTTAGACACATATCACACTATACTGGTCCACTAGCACTAGATATTTTTTGGGATTCGAGAAGGGGAGCAGTTTGGGTCCATTCTCGAATCCCAAAAAATATCTAAAGAATTTCTCTTTAAAAAGATGGGTCATGCTAACGAATGTCCTTAGAACACTAATTAAGAATTTATTTTAAGAAAGTTTTGACATCACTTTTATGGGAAATGAAAAAAGCTGTCAAAACATTAATTGTTTTTTTCTTTTTTCCATAAAAACTTTCTTTAATTGGATTCTTAACCAATGCCCTAAGGGCACTCATTAGTATTTCCCTAAAAAAATTAGGATGAAAACAATATTTTAACCAATTTGAAAATGTAAAGAAAAGTAAGCTTGCAAAATTGTGACGCTAGTCTTCTAGAAGATTTATTGTCTTGTGTAACAGGTGCATATGTCGCTCTCACATTGGTGTGGACCAACAAACATGGGACCTGTCCCTATGTGAGAGAGGCGTTTTTTTGCAATTATTGTACAAGATAATGTCCCGTTACAAATTTGGTTGGGTAGTGAGGTCTAACACAAATGGCCACACGAATGGATGAAGATAAGGTCATGGGTTCAAACCGTCCGGTTATTTTTGTAGCTTACAGTTAAAATAAGTAATGTCTATATCAATTGTCAGGTGCTCATGTAATGACATCTTTGTTACATCAAGATGCAGGCCGTTATATTAAGACATTTATCTAAGATTGTTCTAGTTTGACATGACCTAGTACCTAAATAAATTTCATCCTGGGCATGGGAAGCTGCTAATTAAAAGAAAGATTTGGTTTGGACACTCATTGAATAGAACAATTAATTTTCTTAATTTGTGTTTTGCCATAGGTGGTCCTTTTTTTGAAAGGAAATATCATGTCTGTATGAAAGATTATAAGAGTCTTGTATTAGTGACATAGAGTCAATTATAACTTTGTTGTAACTAACAAGATTGATTAGAGAAATGCATGACCTATTCTGGATTCTTAAGGTTTGTTTCCTCTCTTACCGTTGATTAGGCTTGTGAATTCTAGTGAATTAGGATTTGATCAACTCTTTGATAGGTTGCATTTTGTAGATCATGGGTGACAACATCAGTTTGTTTTGATAAATCGATCCGTATGATTTCATTCAAATCCCGTGGGTGGTAAAATTTTATGAGTGTGGAATTGAATCAGATGGTTGGATTTGTGAACCAAGTTGTTGTTAGATTATGAAATGGTCTTTCTGATCACACCCTTTCAAGTGATGATAAGATCTATTAACAGCTTAGTGTGGAACCTAACTTGAGCACCTAGCAGTATTTTACTGGATTTGAAGCCACTTATGATGAATTCAGTTGCAATTGGTTTACAAAATTTTTTTTTTTTTTTTTTTTTTTTAATAATTTGAAAGATTATACAATGGACTGCAATTCAATGCTTTATAACTACTAGGTGTCATGTAAATGGAGAGAAATAATTTGAAACCTCTCCTGCTATATAAAGTTTACTAACTTTTTGGGCACGCTAGCAAGAAATTTTAATCTGATGCTCATTTGAACTTTCAGGCTTATGGAATTAATGAGAAGTGCCATTTGTTTGTAAATTTAAATATTTTAGAGTATCTTGATGATGACTTGCGATAAGACATCATCAATAACATAACAGCTTAAGCTTTTAGGATAATCGGTAATTTAACAACCTTCTTAGTTTCTGCTATTCTAATACTCTACATGATTGACACTGATTGCACGGGAGGTGATCATGTGTGGACAAACTCACTGTAGGAGAGGTGTAGTGTCTATATCAATTAATTGTAGAATAGTAGTTCTTGGACTTATGATGGACCTGCTCATTCACCTGGCTCCTGTGGATGGATACCAAGTATTCCACCCTGTGCCCCTCTTGAATGTGTATTACTTTCTGTCAGTTGAATGAGTTTAAAATGTGTATATATATATATATATATATATGGCTAAGATGCAAGTTCAAAAATTTCCTGGATGTTGTAGAACCAATATTTGAGGCTAATATCAGCTCATTGGATGTAGGTGAATGTGTACCATATGTTGGACTTTAAGCGGCTGAAAGGTCTTGCAGTCTTGCTTTATTAGAGAACCACAAAAAGTTGGGATCATATAGTTAATTTTCACTTTACTAATGTCTGGCTCCTGACCATTTGCTGTGTTAGAATTTCAACGATTAAATATTTCAATATCATGTTCTTAAACTCTGAAAGACTATTTAGGATGTATTAATAACAAAAGAGAAATTTAAATCAAATGCTTGAAGCTCATTTTTAGTGTAGTATATCATAGGCTGAGCCTTATAATGGTGAATTCCATTGCTTAAAAGGACAACATAATCCTTTGTAACACAATAGTTAAATTAGTAGAACACAGTGTTTGGTTCCTGTTGAAAATGTGTTTCATCCCCCTTTTCCGTATGAATAGTTGGCTACGGAACACTTAGGTTCTACTTGCATTGTTGAATGTGCTAGTTATAGCTAAAATTACTCACCAATGTAGAGGGTTTCTGCTAAGCAACACTTTTCACTACATTAAACAAACTAGTACTGATCTTCAATTGATGTTTGTGGACTGAAATAGTCATTTTTGGAACTTTTTTTTGTATATATTTATCAGAAGAAAAGTATTTTATCCTCTCTCTCTCTCTCTCTCTCTTTGACCTGAAATATATCTGAATGCCAGGAGGATTGCACAACTAAAGGAGCATGAGTGCCAGATAGCTGTTCAAGATGTCATGTACCTGTCAATATTTTATAAATTTTCTGAAATCAAAGTCCCTTTGGTTCCAAGGCTTTCTAGATGCATTTATAATGGCAGACTAGAGATATGGCCTTCGAAGGACTGGGAGCTGGAGTCCATTCACAGCTTGGAGGTTTTGGATATGGTTAAGGAACATGTCACTGCTGTCACTGGCTTGAGAGCAGATTCTAGTGTCACAGAAAATTGGGCAACAACGAAGATCACACGGCTCATGCTTGGCCAAGTATATGTGGCATCCATCTTGTATGGCTACTTTTTGAAGTCCGCTTTGTTGAGACACTGCTTGGAGCGAACTGTAGGTTTGGCAAACCAGGATCTTCATCTCAGTCACAGGCCCTCCCTTCACTTCCAAGAGCGATGTTCTTATGGATTGGAAACCCTTCTCTTTGGCGGTATTAGTAACAGACAATCTTTGTCATGTAGTCAAGGGTCAAGTAACTCAGAAATGAAACTTGAACCATTGAAATGTTATGTGATGGGGTTTGATCCTGAGACATTACAGAGATGTGCAAAACTTAAATATAAGGAGGCTGTGAACTTGATTGAGAGTCACAGTAGTGCACTTTTTGGGGATGAGAAGACAGGTTTAGTTGAGAATGATGAGGTGATCTTGACTTCATTTTCTAGTCTGAAGAGGTTGGTTTTGGAGGCTGTTGCTTTTGGCTCATTCCTTTGGGACACAGAAGAATGCGTTGACAATTTGTATAAACTCGGGGAGAATAATTAGTTGAAAGGGGAGGCTTATAAATAGCAAAACTGTGGCTTTTGAGTGCTTTTCTTTGTATATAGAGGTTCTGGCATCTGCTTGCTCTGGTTTGCAAGTACTCGAACAATTTTCTGATGTATAGTGTACAATAATGTATAGTTTTGAATGGTAACTACTTTCTCTCTCATTTAGTCATTTAAATTGATAGCTGTTTCTTCCATATAATGTGATGACTGTTATTGTCTTATTGACTATTACTGTCCGAAAATTACCTTATGTGGCTACTCCAGACTTTTTAACTGTTTGAAAATTATCTTATGTGCAGGCTTTATGAAGTAGGCTTAGGAGATACCTTCTCATTATTGTAAAGTGGCATTTTTATTGATGGTAGTCTCTTCAATTGGTGTATTAATAAGTTTGATCATGAATTATGGGGGCATGTCTATTGGGGAATGGCATTACGCAAGTATTGGTGTTTTCTCAGGAACAAAACTTTCCTCTAAACATCTGAGAAACCACCTCTACTAAATCATATTATCAAGTTGTCAGAATAAGTTATAGAACCATTAAAAAAGTCATTGAATAAAAGCAAACGTAGATATTCATTTGATTTGTTACGTTGTGTGGATTCGAGAAACTCTCTTTTCAAATTATGGGAAACTTTCTTTTCAAACTAAGTTGGAGGAAAAGTTTGATCTTTTGTTTTCAGTTCAATGTTTCAGTGCATTGGATCCAAGTTAGACCCTTAGCCAATAAGTTTTACCTAAAGTGGTAGAATGACAGGTTAGAGTGAAGTGAGGTAAATTGAGGGTAAAACTCTCTCTAAATAATAATAATAATAATAAGAAGAAGAAGAAGAAGACAAAAGAAAGTGGTATTCCATAATTCTAATAGGAACTGTTGCTTTGGCCATATATATGGAAGTACTGGACATTTTCTTTACCAACAGAAGACATAATGAAATAGTTCTGGCAAATCTGACAGCTAATTTGAAACCTTTAAGCATGTCCACAGTTCACTCGGATAAAATAAACCAAATGTCGCTCTTAAATGAAATGAAGTGTTCAATTAGAATAAGCATAGTGCCAGCAAAAACAAAATTTAAGTAGTTGTCATATTGTTTGGATGCAAATATTTGACCTAATAAATGGGACAAGCTTAGTTTCAACAGCCAATAGAAGGTAATCTTCATCTTTTGGAATATAGTACCATAGAGAATGCGCAGAAGTCAGTCATTCTAAGTGTTTTTTTTTTTTTTTTTGGAAAAAATTATTATTTTCTCTCTCTCTCCAGCAAATAGTTAGATTCTCCTTGTCCTTAAGTGGATCATTTTTGGTTAAAGATTTAGATAAATTATATATTTTTCTTATACTTTGAGATGATTTCAAATTAAACCCTAAATTTAAAATAAAATTTTTAAACCATGAAATCTTAGAATTTTTTTAATTCACATTCTCAATGAGTCTTTATTAACTATAAGTAATTGAAAGTCGCATAAGTTGTAACTAAAGCCAATTAAAATAAAAAAATATTTCCATGTGAAACTATAATACATCTAATATATTACATGGGGATTGTGAAATTATATAATAATACGGCATTTAGTTATAGTAATCTAAATTTCACAATAAAATTATAAATTATATAGGTGAACGTCGAAATCAAATGATATCATTTACTATATTAATAAAAGTTGTATCTTTCATGTTATGGTTGCAGCAAGTGGATTCCCTTTATCATATTACTCTCCTTTTCTTCTCTCCTTATGACATGTGATGCACATTAAAATAATTAACATGATTGTTCAAAGTGAAATTCTATTGGAAATTTAAACGATAATAATTATTATTATTATTATTGAAATTCTTTTAACAAGAATTTCAAGAAATTTTGAAAAATTTCTTATTTTATTTTATTTTAATAATCTTAAACAATTTTTTTTTTTTAATGATAATAGTTGGGTGGTACACATTAGGCCTACACCACCTAGCTCAATGAAAGTATTACAAGTCGTATGATATAATTTGCCATATGACTTTTTGTGCACTGGTTTACTTACTTTAAGTGAAACTGTTTTTTTCTCTTATAAAAAAAAAAAGAAGTGAAACTCTTTTACCAATGTTTTAAAAATAATAAATTCTATATATATTTTTTAAATATTTAAACTAAATTACTAAACGTTTCAAGATATTTAAAAGGAGCTTCATTATTTATTTTAAATTATTTTATAATATTGTTGATGGTTATTTTTGTAAAGGATTTTCTACAACCCTAATTCCAACCAAGCCTGACCTCCTTGCGGGCCCAATTTACATATTATATTATATTTATTCTTTTAAGCACGGTCTAAACCCTTGTGACATCATGGAGGTAACTCTTGTTGTATGTATGGTTGAAGTTTGAAATGAACCATTTTTGAGACCTTAAAACAAGCTGACTTCTTAGAAGGCTTTTGATGCTCTCTACCACATAGAGCAACTCTCTTGGGGTCTGAATTAGTTGGGAATGTGTAGCCAATCAGCTTTGATTAATGAATTCCTTATTTATGACTAAAGCAACTCCTTCCCTTACCTAAGCTAAGCCAAATCTGAAACTTTTCCATTTGTTTAATAACATGGGGTCAATAGCTTCACTCCTTTTGCTAAGAGCAGTCCCTAAGGACATCCCAAAGCTTCCTATAAAGCCCATATCATATTTAGTACAACCAATTTTCATTCTCCCCTTGAAACCCTAACTTCAAAACAAAAGCCTATCCAACAACAAGAGAGTAGTAACATTTTGAGGTCTTAGGATGAAAATAGTGACACACAAGAATCTTCTCTCTCTCCCTCACCACCTCTCTTAAATTCTTATTTTTGCTGTATGTGTAAAACTTTTTCAAACTTAGGCTGCGTTTGGTTTGATGTAAATTGAATTTCGAGTGTAAAATGAATGTAGAGGAAAATATTTTCGGGAAAGGAAAATATTTTCAAGTGTTTGGTTGCATTCCAAAAAATGCTTTGGAAAATATTTTCTAGTGTTTGGTTGTGTTTCTGAAAATACTCTAGAAAATCCATTTTTATCATGTTTCTCACATTTTCTTAGGATCCAAACAAATATTATTACAGAGAATCAAAATATATAAACAATCAAAGAAACAAAAATCAAAACAAAAAAAAAAAATCAAATTTCCAAGACCAATCATGAGAGAGGGACTTTAGTGAGAGAGAGAGAGAGAGAGAGAGAGAGAGAGAGAGATCGGTTCATGGGTTGCTCACACGGTGGGTCAATCTAAAGGTGGCGGCTCGATCTAAGAGTGGGTCACTCACTGGGTGGTCCAATCTAGGAGTGGGTTGCTCACACGGTGGACAAATCGGCTTAGGGGTGGGTTGTTCATGGCAGTTCGATTGGCTTGGGGTGGGTCGTTCACTGGGTCAGTGAGGATGAGGAATGGGTCAGCAGAGTGGGATGGGTCTTCTTTCTCTGGGTGTGAGTCCAGCGAGGATGTGCTTCAGGTGGGTCTTCCTTCTCTGTACTCTCTTTTCTTGCTCTTTCTCTCTTTCTCTCTCTTCGGGTGTCTGTGAGTCTGATGAGCTTTGGTTCGAGAACGAGAACGGCGATGAGCTTTGGGTCACGATCTCGGCGGTGCTTCAAGCGGCGCGATCTCGTCGGTGTCGGTGCTAGGGTGCGATGATCTCTTCTTGCTCTCTCTCTCTCTCTCTCTCTCTCTCGGTTCAGGTAGGCTGAAAATGGGTGTAATTAGTTTGAAGGTAAAATAGAAGTGGAATTGATTTTACACAAAAATGTTTGATATTTTACGGTCAACGGAAATCATTTTCTGTTTAACTGAATTTTCCGACCGTTCCTAAACACGCCTTGTGGTGTAAAATATTTTCCGGATTCCTTTTACTACCGAAACAAATGCAGCCTTAATATAGCATTTTCTTCATCTTTTTGTTGTCTAGCACTTTGGACTTGTTCTTGTGAGGCACCACTAGCCTTTATTTACTAAATATTGGAATCTTGGGTTTGACTCTCCTCATTTCATCGCACTTTAAAGAACTTTAGTAGAATTTTGGGCTTGTTCTAGCATTTTCGGCACTTTTCTCAAACCGTCCCTGACAAATATATTATAATTTGGTTTTTGATAAAAATGTGGACTTACATGATGTGCATTCATATAATTTAATTTAATTTTTTTCTTTTATTAAATATTTTATATTCAATATTAATTATATTATTAAAATATTTTCTTTACTTTACACATGAATCTTGATTAAATAATGCATTGCAAAGATGTAATGCTAATAAAAATTTCACACTCCAACTTTGTTATGTTTTCATTTTCGTTTATATAATTTCAATTTTTTCATTTCAATTCTTTAATTTATATATGTTTCCAATATAGCTCTTCCGCCTTCCATCTAGAATGTACTGTTAATGCCCAATAACGTAGTACAATTTTTTTTTCCCTATAATAATTGTTTAAAAATATAAAAATTAAAAACATCAATACGAAACTCTCTCTCTCTCTCTCTCTCTCTCTGCTTCATGTCTCCTTTCTCTCTATGTTGTTTCGTATTAGCGGCTGATGTGATGCCCAAATTGTGGATTGGATTGGACAAGTGTGTTTGTGTCCCACACTAAGTTCCACGTTGGGTATAGCTCAAATGTGGTTAATGTTTCTTTGGGCTTTTACAAATAGTATCAAAGCCAACCTAATAACACGATATGGCTCAAAGACACTAAAGCACAATGTGGATTGAGATAAAAATGCTAGAAATTTAAGTGGATGAGATTGTGATATCGCACAATGTAAATTGATTTGGACAAGAGTGTATAATGTGTACTGGTGTTGGGTTCACTATGATTGTTTCCTAAATCAAACTGGGCTATATAACTTATTAAGAAGAGTTCTAATTTGTAGAGAGGGAAAATTCCCGACCTATCACAAGCTGACACGTCACACTACCGAGTCCACAAAATACAGTCAATTACAAAGTGCCACGTATTGCTGCTAGGGTTTACTATTGCTATTCAGAAGCCAACAGAAATTTGCCAAGTGTCATGTAAGAACCAATCATGCATCGGCTTGTGTAAGCGATGACCCAAGCAACCTCGCACGTGTAAGCAATGACCCAAGCGACCTCGCACGTGTAAGCAATGACCCAAGCGACCTCGCACGTGTAAGCGATGACCCAAGCAACCTCGCACGTGTAAGCAATGACACAAGCAAACCAATCAGATTGTGACATGTGTCACCAGTCAGACTCCGCCACGTGTCGCTCATCCACCCCAAAACTCCTATAAATAGAAGCCTTCCTGAGACATTTAAGGAAAAGATCAAGCCATCTGAAGCATAAGCAGCATCAGAGAAGATTCAGAAGTCCAGAAGCTCTGCCGGGACCAAGCTCTAAAGCCTCCAAGAACTTCAAGAACTTCAACCTTCGAATAAGAAGAACATTCGAAGAGAAATCATCAAAATCATCCGCCTAGATCCAAAAGTCCGCGGGAATCAAGCCTAAAGTGTCCGAAAACATCAACAAACCACAAATCAGTGAAGCTCTACGGATTCAAGCCTCTAAAGCTCCGAAGAACTTCCACCACAAATCCAAGAACACGAAGAACACACGAAGAACGCGAAGAACGTGAAGAACAAGGGATTTCTAACAAGCTCATAGCCAGAGATTCATTGTAATTCTGTTTTAGCAATCTTCGATCCATCTCTCAACCAAATTGAAAGATATTTTGTGTTCAAGTCATAATCATATTACCATAAATCCAAATCAATAAGTCTTGCAAGGAGATCAAATCAGGGGATTACTCTTTTGTAAACACAGAGATTTATACCGCAATCATCAATACAAATTCGTATTTGTGCAACTATTTTACTTGTTTGATTTATTTCGAATTAAGAAATTTAGTCGTCTACATAATCTGGCACGCCCAGTGGGACCTCTCTGCCTCTCATCTCTTTCTCCTTCAAAAGAAATTCGACATCATTTTTGCTACCGACTTCAATGGCCTCTAGCAAGAATGTCCAAAAATCAGTAGTTGATGCTTCCGGTGTCGATGATTATGTCGGCCCAACCACTCGCAGTCGATCCAAAGCTCTTCAGCCTCAACCAACCAAAGAAGGCGAGCTTTCTACCGTCATCTCTCTAGACTTTCTTGCAAATAGGAAAGTTACCAATAAGGATTCATCTGTCTCTAAAGATTTAGAGAGCAGTAATGAATCATCCCCAACAAAGACCTTTTCCATCAACTCTTCACCTGTGATGAGAAACTTAAGGAAAGAAGTACCAACTGTTTCATCACTTTCTCCATCATATCTAGAGGTCATGCCAGTGATGATGACTAACACCTCTACCATGGAAGAAAAGATGGCTGAAATGGAACAAAGGGTCATCCTTCTCACCAAAGCACTTGAAGAAAAGGACGTCAAAATTGCTACCCTAATGAATAAGCTGGAGGTACATGATTCGGGTGAATCAAGTCATGGCCCTGAGCAACCACCTGGCTTTACCTTTGGAGGAGAAAATCTCAGGGGTGATAGAGGAAAAGGAGGTGAAGGCCCTTCTCAACATGGACATTCCACCTCAATGGCCTCGATATCTGTCCAACAATTGCAAGACATGATAACAAATACAATTCGAGCACAATATGGAGGTTCTTCTACAAGTTCTCTCATATATTCGAAACCATATACAAAGCGCATCGATAATATGAGGATGCCAAATGGGTATCAACCCCCCAAGTTCTTGCAATTTGATGGCAAAGGAAATCCTAAGCAACACATTGCTCACTTTGTAGAAACTTGTGAGAATGCAGGAACTCAAGGGGGCCTTTTTGTAAAGCAGTTTGTCCGTTCATTGAAGGGGAATGCCTTTGATTGGTATACAGACTTAGAACCCGAGTCAATTGATAGTTGGGAACAACTTGAAAGGGAGTTCCTCAACCGATTCTACAGCACACGGCGCACGGTAGGCATGATGGAGCTTACCAATACCAAACAATGGAAAGATGAGCCTGTTGTTGATTATATCAATCGGTGGCGTTCTTTGAGTCTAGATTGCAAGGATAGACTTTCTGAAATATCTGCTGTAGAGATGTGCATCCAAGGCATGCATTGGGGACTCCTTTACATCCTCCAAGGGATAAAGCCCCGAACATTTGAAGAGTTGGCAACTCGTGCGCATGACATGGAATTAAGTATTTCTAGCCATGGAAATACGAAACCTCCCGTACCTGAGGAAAGAAAAGAAAGACGGGAAATAAGGAAAAATGATAGAAATGTGAAAAGTAATGTCAAAGACTCAATGAATGTCAACCCTGCCCCAATCAAAATTTCAACAAGAAATGTGAAGACCAATGAGAGGAGGCCTGAGGTAGGCCAACAGCGTGAGACACGACGCTCATCACTTAAGGAATGGGAACAAAAGGTGTATCCTTTCCTAGACGCCGATATGCCAGAAATGCTAGAACAACTGCTCAAGTTGAGATTAATTGAATTGCCAGAATGCAAACGACCAGAAGAGATGGGAAAAATTGATAACCCAAACTATTGCAAATACCATCGCATCATAAGCCATCCAATCCAAAAATGCTTTGTTCTTAAAGAACTTATCATGAAGCTAGCCAAGGAAAGGAAAATCGACTTGGATTTTAATGATGTTGCTCAAGCAAACCTTGCAACCTTTGCTTGTGGGTTATCTAGTTGCATGTCTCCAACCACTAAGCAGGGGGCAAATACCACTCTCGTTCAGTTTGGTTCTCTAGAACCTATTCAAGTTCAGCTCTCACAAAAGGCATCTGATAATAATTCAAATGATGATAAAAGTTCAACAATGGATGAGGAAGAAGGCTGGACGGTGGTTACTCGTAGGAGATGGAAGAAGAGACGTACATTCCCTCTTCATTTGATTTCCCAAGAGTCTAAAAAAGCACAAAACCAGATTCAGCCTTGGTCAAGAAGAAGGAGTGATAAAAGAAAAGAAAGACTGGGAACAAAAATGTCTGACAATTCAGCACAAACCCAAAAACTTCGAAATCTCATCACATTGGAAGAATTCTTCCCCAAAAAATTCTTTCAAAATGACTCAGCCGAGGCCGTTCACACAGTCTCTCGTTGCGAAATTCAGGATGAAAGGGAGGATGTTGACCATGGTGGTCCAAATGAGACTTTGCCATCTGCGGAGGAACTCCCATCTCGAGTTGATGAAGTTGAACCCTTGCAATCCTCCATTTCATCAAAAGAAGCACTCACTCAAGCTCTTGAAAAGCCGGAGGTATACACTCCTCCTACCAACACGCTTCAACAAATCCAGGAATGTTATGAGTGTTCTCCAGACTTAACTTTCACTGATGAAGATCTGTTGTTAGGCTCTAAGCCCCACAATCGTCCACTTTACGTCTCTGGTTATACTTGTGAACAAAAGATCGATCGTATTCTCATTGACGGAGGTTCAGCTGTTAATATACTACCAAAAATGACGATGAGACGACTTGGTCTTGCTATGGAGGAATTATCGCATAGTCGTTTGGTCATTCAAGGTTTTAACCAAGGAGGACAACGTGCAATCGGCATGATACACTTGGAATTAATCATTGGAGAATTGACGAGTAACATTTTGTTCCATGTCATTGATGCCAAGACAACCTACAACATGTTGTTAGGACGTCCATGGATCCATGGAAATGGAATAGTGCCATCAACTTTGCATCAATGTTTCAAGTATCTTCAAGGTGGAATAAAGAAGGTCAATGCTGACTTAAAGCCTTTTGCTGAAACTGAAGCTCATTTTGCTGACGCAAAATTTTATGTAGAAGATAACATTGCTAGTGAAGTTCTTCCAGTTGAGATCCCGTCTATGGAAAGCAAGCAGAGTGAGAAGAAGCATGCTAGATTCATCACTGAAAAGGATAATCCTTCCTCAAAGAAAGATCCAGAATATGGGAATGATCATTCTAGTGAATCTACCAATAATGCAGTAAGAGCAGAAATTGCAACGCCTTCCAAGAACCCGCCATTCCTTCGGTATGTGCCATTATCACGCCGCAAGAATGGACAATCACCATTCGCAGAATGCCTTCAATCTACAGAAGACATAGGAAGGCCTCCTGCAAAACTCACAATGGAGGATGTAGTCATATTAAAAGAAAATCATGTCATGCCTTTAACTTCATCCACGAATCCTTTACCCTCGAAGCCACTAAATGGATTCATGAGGTCTTCACAAAGTCTGATAGAGCATGGTATTCTACCAAGTGAGCGGACAAAAGAATGGTTCAACCCAAAGGCATACAGGCTATTAGCCAAAGCGGGCTATGATTCCTCAAAACCAGGCGACTTAGGGGAACTAATTCCAGAAGCCACCGGAGAAAAGATGCACGGCCTTAGCAAAACACAAAGGAAAATGCGGCTTGAAGGGCATAAGATTCCTATCCCAAAGACCGGATTAGGTTATACTCCAGAACAACCAGCTCAGATATGGATCAAGAGGAGAACCAGTGCTTCAAGTTCCCAATACATAACAGTGGAGGTCGGCGAGAGTTCGAATCAAAGAAAAGATCACTCTTCGTCGCGTGTCTCAGTGTTTGATCGCATCGAGGCATCATCATCACGTGTTACAGTGTTCAACAGGTTAAATACGACTTGCTTAACACAAAATCGTGACACTCTTGCTTGTAGATCAGTCTTTGATAGATTGGGGGCAACAAAAAGGCCTGTTGATAGTCAGTCTCAAAATTCAATAAACTTTGAGGTTCAAGGGGAGAAGAAAGCTAATGATGAGATCCGCAGTAGCATTCCTTCACGCATGAAACGTAACTCTACCCTAGATATCAGCACTGAAGGATCGCTCAGAGTCAAAAGACGAACGATTGTGCACACAAGACAGTCACTCATCCACAATGAGCAAATTGAAGAGGTATCATCCTCGTTTCACATTACAATAGAAGAAGATACACTTTCAGATGCTGAAACAGCCAATGAAGAGGTAGATGAAGCTCCTCCAGCCTTGGAAGATGGAGGACAAGCTACAGTTGATGAACTTAAAGAGATCAATTTAGGAACTGCTGAAGAACCTCGGCCAACTTTCATCAGTACGCTTCTCACCCCTGAAGAAGAAGAAGAGTACCTCAAGCTCCTAGTAGAATACAAAGATGTGTTTGCTTGGACTTACAAAGAAATGCCCGGGCTCAATCCAAGTATTGCTTTACACCATTTGGCAGTCAAGAAAGGCGTGCGCCCAGTTAAACAAGCCCAAAGACGCTTTCGGCCGGAACTTATCCCTCAAATAGAAACTGAGGTCAATAAGCTAATTGAGGCGGGCTTCATTCGTGAAGTACAGTACCCGGAATGGATCGCTAACATAGTCCCTGTCAAAAAGAAGAATGGACAAATCCGGGTGTGTGTTGACTTCCGTGATTTGAACAGTGCATGTCCCAAGGATGATTTTCCGTTGCCCATCACTGAGGTCATGGTTGATGCCACTACTGCTCATGAAGCTTTATCTTTCATGGATGGTTCTTCAGGCTACAACCAAATTCGAATGAATCCTAAGGATGAAGAGCTCACAGCTTTTCGTACCCCTAAAGGCATTTACTGTTACAAAGTAATGCCTTTTGGACTAAAAAACGCTGGTGCTACTTATCAACGGGCCATGCAAAAGATCTTTGATAATGTACTTCACAAATACGTGGAGTGTTATGTCGATGATTTGGTGGTTAAAACAAAAAGGAGGGAAGACCACCTGATAGATCTACGATCCGTGTTCAACCGCTTGAGAAAATATCAGCTGAAAATGAACCCACGCAAATGCGCCTTTGGCGTAACATCAGGGAAATTTCTTGGTTTCATTGTCAGGCACCGCGGTATTGAAATTGACCAGTCCAAAATTGAAGCTATCCAAAAAATGCCAGAGCCCAAGAATCTGCGAGAACTTAGAGGCTTGCAAGGAAAACTAGCCTATATACGACGATTTATCTCGAACTTGGCTGGTCGATGTCAACCTTTCAATAGATTGATGAAGAAAGATGTGCACTTTGAATGGGATGAAGCCTGTAGCAATGCTTTTGAACGCATCAAAAGATACTTGCTTAATCCTCCAGTTTTGGGTGCTCCTATTCCAGGAAAACCTCTAGTGCTGTACATCGCGGCACAAGAAAAGTCTTTGGGTGCTCTTATGGCACAAGAAAATGAAGAAGGGAAAGAAAGAGCCCTTTATTATCTAAGTCGAACTCTCAATGGGGCTGAATTAAATTATTCTCCTATCGAAAAAATGTGCCTCGCTCTTTTCTTTGCCATAGACAAACTGGAGCATTACATGCAAGCATATGCGGTTCGTTTGATAGCAAAAGCAGACCCAATTAAGTATGTCCTCTCTAGGCCAGTGGTTTCGGGTCGTATAGCTCGATGGGCGGTCTTGCTACAACAATATGACCTTGCATATGTTCCACAAAAAGCTATCAAAGGACAAGCATTGGCAGATTTCTTAGCTGACCACCCAGTTCCATCTGATTGGGAATTCTCCGATGATTTTCCGGATGAAGACGTGTTTTACATTGAGGAAATGCCACCATGGATGATGTTTTTCGATGGGGCTGCACGTCGAGAAGGAGCAGGGGCAGGTGTAGTTTTTGTTTCTCCACAACGGCAAATACTTCTGTACTCGTTCTCATTAAGCGAACTTTGCTCTAACAACGTAGCAGAATATCAAGCATTGATTATTGGTCTACAAATGGCCATTGAGATGAGCATATCGCAGCTTGAGATCTTTGGGGATTCTAAATTAATTATCAACCAAGTCTTGGAGCAGTATGACGTCAAGAAGGAAGACCTCATCCCCTATTGCAAATATGCGAAGAAATTGCTAACAAATTTTGAAGCCATCACATTGGAGCATATACCAAGGAAGGAGAATAGACAGGCCGATGCTTTAGCTAATTTGGCTACTGCCTTGGCGTTATCCAAAGAAGAGACCACTAAAGTTGCTATTTCCCAAAGGTGGGTGGTACCTCTCGTGATCGAAGAAGAAGAAGAAGAAGAGCAAGCCAACATCATTTCGGTATGCCTTGTTGAAAAAGAAGATTGGCGACAAGCGATCATCGAATACCTTCAACATGGAAAACTCCCAGATGATAAACGCCACAGGAGTGAAGTTCGGCGAAGGGCTGCTCGATTCATTTACTATAAAGACACTCTCTACCGTCGTTCATTTGATGGATTGTTTCTTCGTTGCTTAGGAGAGGAGGAGGCTAAACAAGCCTTAGGGGAGGCTCACTCAGGAATATGCGGCGCACATCAGTCAGGTCCTAAGTTACATTATAGGATCAAACGAATGGGTTACTATTGGCCTACAATGGTGCAAGATTCCATGGAGTGTGCTAAGAAATGTGAAGCTTGTCAGTATCATGCGAACTTCATCCACCAGCCGCCAGAACCCCTACACCCAACTGTAGCTTCTTGGCCTTTTGATGCATGGGGGCTTGATGCAATAGGACCATTACCAAAGTCATCCGGTGGCCATTTGTACATCTTGGCCGCAACTGATTATTTCTCAAAATGGGCGGAAGCTGTGCCCCTTAGGGAAGTGAAAAAAGAGACGGTAGTCAATTTCATTCGAACTCATTTGATCTATCGGTATGGTGTCCCGCGGTATATCATAACTGATAATGGAAAGCCGTTCTACAATAGATTGATGACGGAATTATGCGAGAAGTTTGAGTTTAAACAATACAACTCCTCCATGTATAATGCCCCGGCAAATGGACTAGCTGAAGCATTCAACAAAACGCTTGGTAGTTTGTTAAAGAAGGTGGTATCCAAGACAAAGAGAGACTGGCATGAAAGAATCGGAGAAGCATTATGGGCATATCGAACAACATTTCGAACGCCTACTCAAGCAACACCATATTCTCTTGTTTATGGAGTGGAAGCCGTCCTTCCTTTGGAATGTCAAATCCCATCATTACGGATTGCCATTCAAGAAGGATTGACTGGAGAAGAAAATGCCAAGCTCAGACTGCAAGAATTAGAGGCACTTGATGAGAAAAGACTTGAGGCCCAACAACGCCTTGAGTGCTATCAAGCTCGTCTTTCAAGCGCATTTAATAAAAGAGTTAAACCACGATCATTCCAAGTTGGTGACTTAGTCCTTGCCGTTCGAAGACCTATCATCACAACTCATCGTACAGGCAATAAGTTCACTTCAAAATGGGATGGACCTTATGTTGTGCAAGAAGTCTACACCAATGGAGCTTACAAGTTGATTGATAATGATGGTGTAAGGATCGGCCCCATCAATGGGAAGTTCCTCAAACGCTTCTATGCTTGAAAATTGAGGATTGCTCCTTGGTAAGAGCTTAAACTACCCACTGTAACGCTGCAAGAGTACATGATGTCTTTCCATTATCTCTGAAAGCGTACCAATAAGAAGAAATTAATCCCACTCTATGTCAACAATTGCTAGTGTGGCGTAGTGGTTGGATGCCCAAGTCGCCCTTGAGAGGTCTCGGGTTCGATCAGTGGTGATACCCATTATTACACACTGAGCCCCCCTTTTTGCAAAAAAAAAAAAAACAAAGCAAAAAAAAAAAAAAAAAAAAAAAAAAAAAAAAAAAAAAAAACAAAACAAAACAAAACAAAAGCAAAGAAATCATCCAAAAAGAAAATATCAAAAAAAAAAAAAAAAAATCCTCAAGAAAAAAAAAAATTATCAAAAAAAAAAAAAAAAAAAAAAAAATTTTGTTGAACTACGTGATGACTTGATCCCTCTCCGGGGTACGTAGGCAGCTTAGTACTTTTCACTAAGTTCAGTCACATGAAAAGAAGAAGGATTGCCAGTCTAGCTTGAAGAGTTTTCCAACGATCATCAATATGCTTTTAAGGTCTCTTTGGTTGGCAAGGCATTGCTTAAAGACAATCAACTGCTCAATAGGATGATCGAAAATCGTTGTAGTCGAAGATGAAGGCTGTAAGGCGTTGATGGTGCTTAGCTTTCCTTGAAAGGATGATTTTTGGTTGTGGAGCAAAATAAAATCTTCAACCTCTTTTGCAAGAAATGAAGTCTGCATGGCATTGCCCATCTCCTATAGACACTCTCTCACGTTTCTGAAGTATGCTTTGCATCAATTATCTCCTGGGGGCATCTTCTTGTACCTTGCAAGTCTAAGTTACATCGTCTTTCTTCTAGGTTGTGCCACTTCATAGCTCTGAAATTTGAACCACATCATCTCCCTTCTGAGTGGTGTCGTTTTACATCATGTCTCTGAAATTTGGATGACGTCAACTTCCTCCAAAATAATGATAGATTATATATATCCGAAGTAGGTGTTGCATCATCTCTCCTCTATGGGCATGTTCATGCAGTGTCAAATTCTTGGTAGCATGTTCTGACATCTTCAAAGTATTGGCATCATTCTTTCCTTCATCTTCAAGCTTTATTATGAAGGCAAATATGGGTGCAACTTCAATGCAAGGTGCAAGTGCTAGTGTGGAGTGTTGTCGCAGCTCCATGGCAAAGATGAGTATTGACATGACTTCAGTGCTAATGTGGAGTGTTGTCATAACTTCATGGCAGATATTGGTGCAAGTTCAATACAAGTGCAAGTACTAGTGTGGAGTGTTGTCGCAGCTCCATGGCAAAGATGAGTATTGACACGACTTCAGTGCTAGTGTGGAGTGTTGTCGTGGCTTCATGACAAAGATGAGCGTTGGCACGGCTTCGATGCGAATAAAGTGTTGACGCAGCTTCATGACAAAGATGAGCGTTGGCACGGCTTCGATGCGAATAAAATGTTGACACGGCTTCAGTGCAAATGATGGTGCGACTTCATGACATATGTAAGTGCAAATATTGCTTCATGGCAAAGATGAATGTTGGCATGGCTTTAGTACAAGGACAAATGTTGGCATATCTTCATGGTAAAGACTCTTGACGTGGCTACGTTGCAAAGACTCTTGAGATGGCTGCGTTGAAAAAAAACAAGTATTGGTGCGGCTTAATTGCCAAAGAAAGCATGCTGCAGGACAAAAACAAGCAACAACAAAGAACTTGTCAGTAGAAAATCTCATGGCATGTCTCAACAAAAAAAAAAAAAAAAAAAAAAGAAAAAAAAGAAAAAAAAAGAGAGAATTGATAAAGAGAAAGCTTCAATTTCAATCTCTAGCCTGTAAAAAAAAAAAAAAAAAAAAAAAAAAAAGATCAGTACAAACCAAGCATGTGAAAAGAAAAAAAAAATTTTTAATTAAATATTAAAAAAAAAATATATATAATAATAATAATAATTTCTCTACACTTAAAAATACTACCCACTGGAAATTTCTTGTACTGATTAATGCATACCCCGGAGGGCTTTATATAGGGATCTCTGGAAAGCTAATAGACAAAAGGGAAGAAGTGTGAAAATGGTTAAAAGGATTGTCAAAGAAGACTGCAAGTAAATTTCCATAAAAGGACTGTGTTGTCAGGAAGAAATTGTGACACCAAACTTCAGAAAAATACTTATAGGCCTGAAAAAGAAGTACACATGTCAAGAAAATACTGCACTATATCTGGGATGAAGTTCTGGGCCGTATGATTGTTCAAAGCTCCTTGTGCAGTCGACCTTGAAAGCAGAAACAATTGCAGATTAACCAATGTCAAGCACTGTCAGGGCCGCCCAAGACAATAAATCCATGAAACCGACATTACAGGAGACTTCCACGGCCTTCGATTCACCAAACCTGAAAATGCCAGACCCAGATACCCGGCCACGCGCCACCACGCGCCGCCACAATTTCTCAACGAACCGCGGCCTAGTCCTTCAAATCTGTGCAAACCTGATCATAAGTTCACAAAACTGACCCTACAGGAGTCATCTAGGGCCTTAGATCGACAAAATCCAAAAATTTTGGGATCAACAGAGCTGCCACGCGCCTCCACGCGCCGCCACAAGCTCGCGGTAACCAACTTCTTAATTTCTCAAAACTGTGAAAAAACTATTCACAATTTCAGAAAACAGACAATACCAGCAGATTCCACGGCCTCAGATCTGCAAAACCCAAAAATTTCAGGCCCAAATGATAAGCCACGCGCCGCCACGCGCCGCCAACAGATCCGGCGATTAACCCACGCGCTCCCACGCGCCTCCCTCATTATTCACGCGCTCCCACGCGCCGGAGCTTCTACCCACGCGCCACACGTGCCACACGCCCTCAGCTCTGTGACGTCATGGATGACGTCACCACCCACTAACCTGACCCGACCGGACCGGTTTGACCCGAAAATATGACCCGGTCCGAACCGTAAAAAAAAAAAAGAAAAAGAAAAAGAAAATTCTTGGACCGAGTAGACCTTTGACTTTGACCAAAAGTCAAAATTTTCAAGACAGGCCTATCCCACTCAGTTTTTCAAGTACATTCCGATTTTGGGATCCGTTTCTTTATTCGAAGCTCGGAAATTGTGCAAACGTCCAATTTCCAAAAAGTTGACTTTTGCGTGAATGTTGACCAAAAGTCAAAATTTTTAAGATAGACCTATCTTGCTCAATTTTTCGCGTACATTCCAATTTTGGAGTCCATTCCATCATTTGAAACTCAGAAATTACACAAATAACCCAATTCCAAGATAGTTGTCTTTTATGTTGAAATCAACCCAAAGTCAAGATTTTCAAGCCAGACTTGTCTTGCATAGTTTTTCGTGACTTAGAAATCACCAATCTAACTCACATCTCTAAAGTACTGACAATGTCCAAAATTAAAACTCTCAATATCAAAATTTGAGATTCATCCATTTAGTTTGGATCCACTCAAGGTTATTCTCCAGACTTCATCAAGGCTTCCCTTTCAAAAGTACAGATGAACTCTCACAAGTGTGTCTTGAACTTGAAATCACATCGGGTCACCCGTCCAACTCACCATTCCCCTGTCGGTGCCAAACATTCCCACCTACCATTCTTCATCTCTCTCACCTACCATTCTCGTTCCCTATCGGTCTCTAACCTACCATTCTCATCCACCGGTCTCACCAAAAATTCACATCCGCCATTCTCAACTATCCATCCACCATTCTTCGTCTCTCCACTATAAATAGAAGGGCCGGATTCATCAAGAACTCATCCAGAAAAACACACTGAGTCATGAAATGAAGTTTTGCTTCTTTCAAATTTTCGAGTCCTCCTTCTCACAGCCATTTCTCACTATGACTTCATCATTCTCAACACTTAGCAACCAATATTGCTTCATAATCAGTTTGAAATCAACCCTTTCATGGTTCAGTAGAAACCCTCTTCACAACATCATTGTAGTTTTAAGAACCAAACAGATTTTGTTTCTCCCCTTAACGACCACAGTTGTTCATAAAATTACTCATAACAAGGTCTGTGTCGGCCTTCCATGCTTCCGTGAATTTGGTTGGCCAGGAAATCCAAGTCCAGCTGAGACACCTGTTCCTAACCTCAGGTCTCCTATAATCTCTCTCCAATTACTTGGTCTTCCAGCGGAAGCAGTGGTTCGGAACAAACAGCAGCTTGGCTGGTTTCTAAGACCAGAATCACAAGTTAGCTCCATCTTTCATTTTTCTGTGCTTTTCCAACAAGTAGCAGTAAATGAAGATGGTAAAAAGTGTTGGGGTATCCTACAAATTGTCTTTCATCCAACACTTGAAATAACCTCCGAGGTGCCAGCTCATCAAAATTCAACCTTTGGAGCCGGTAAATGGTTGCCAAAACCTTATGCCATGTCCCAACCACAGTGGGATCCAAAGGTCATCGTTGCTGGAACCTCAAAACACACTTTCTGGAATTACTCCAACTTAAATACAGCTTGAAGTATTTCAGAAGATACTCTTCTGAAATTACTTCAACTTAATGTCTGTCGGTCTGGTCCCATTACACAAGCACATTCGATGACTTACCGTCAGACCCCAAGCAACATACAGTCAGTCCCGGATCCAAAGTTGTACTTCCCATAAACATCTACACCAGGGGATCCCCGACGTACAAGGCCAGTGCCATGGTGGTGTATGTTTCACCCATTCGCTTTGCTTCATCCCCATCTTCTTCACCACCAACATCAGCATCACCAAAATCCCTAAACTTCTGAAATTACCTCAGCTTAACTTGAGTGAAACAATTACACATGTGCATTCAATCACTTTCCCACATGGCCTCACCATAATCCGAAGTACACTCTTCTGAGATGACTTCACCAGCTGTTCTTAAAAACACGAGGCTAGCCCCATGATTCTGTATGTTGTACCCAGCCACCATCCTCGTATCCTTCCCATCTTCTACACCTTGTGATCGCCGCCAACGATCCAAAACATACTTCTAAAGTTACTTCAACTTAACCTCTACTGAGAAGGCTCGGTCATGTGAGTACATTCAAATACTGGCAGACCCCTTTTCAGTCTCATCAAAGCCTTTCATATGGGTGGGTCTACTCCTCGGAAATTATCTCATCCTGTTGAAAGCTCCACCACCTTCAATTACTTCATTTGAAGAGCCAAATGTAAAAATCTATTTTCGAAACTCATTCCCACACCACACTCTGAAATTGTGTATGTGAACAAGTCTCGAGGGGGCATTTGTAGAGAGGGAAAATTCCCGACCTATCACAAGCTGACACGTCACACTACCGAGTCCACAAAATACAGTCAATTACAAAGTGCCACGTATTGCTGCTAGGGTTTACTATTGCTATTCAGAAGCCAACAGAAATTTGCCAAGTGTCATGTAAGAACCAATCATGCATCGGCTTGTGTAAGCGATGACCCAAGCAACCTCGCACGTGTAAGCAATGACCCAAGCGACCTCGCACGTGTAAGCAATGACCCAAGCGACCTCGCACGTGTAAGCGATGACCCAAGCAACCTCGCACGTGTAAGCAATGACACAAGCAAACCAATCAGATTGTGACATGTGTCACCAGTCAGACTCCGCCACGTGTCGCTCATCCACCCCAAAACTCCTATAAATAGAAGCCTTCCTGAGACATTTAAGGAAAAGATCAAGCCATCTGAAGCATAAGCAGCATCAGAGAAGATTCAGAAGTCCAGAAGCTCTGCCGGGACCAAGCTCTAAAGCCTCCAAGAACTTCAAGAACTTCAACCTTCGAATAAGAAGAACATTCGAAGAGAAATCATCAAAATCATCCGCCTAGATCCAAAAGTCCGCGGGAATCAAGCCTAAAGTGTCCGAAAACATCAACAAACCACAAATCAGTGAAGCTCTACGGATTCAAGCCTCTAAAGCTCCGAAGAACTTCCACCACAAATCCAAGAACACGAAGAACACACGAAGAACGCGAAGAACGTGAAGAACAAGGGATTTCTAACAAGCTCATAGCCAGAGATTCATTGTAATTCTGTTTTAGCAATCTTCGATCCATCTCTCAACCAAATTGAAAGATATTTTGTGTTCAAGTCATAATCATATTACCATAAATCCAAATCAATAAGTCTTGCAAGGAGATCAAATCAGGGGATTACTCTTTTGTAAACACAGAGATTTATACCGCAATCATCAATACAAATTCGTATTTGTGCAACTATTTTACTTGTTTGATTTATTTCGAATTAAGAAATTTAGTCGTCTACATAATTATAACTTAATTAGTTATTTTGGAATATAATACAAATATGGCTTACATTTGATCGGGCCATTAAGGCTTAGCTTGCCAATTTGGCATGTGCATCTATCATGATCTCAATAGTAGGGAAACGATCTTGAGCTTCTCATGAAGCTTGATTGCAAGTTGCATTTTGAGTTTCACATAACTTCCTTCGCCAAATTCTCTTCCAAGTCTTCTCAATTTTCTTTTTTTTCTTTTTTTTTTTTGGTTTTGGCATAGTTTAATTGAAATTAATTGAAAATGAAAAGTTTGGTTTGTATGTAAGCCAGGAAAGTCAATACTGAACTAGCCATTAAACCGGCATCGACACTTCTCTAAATGTAAAAGAAAAAATACAGGGTCGGACCTGTACTAGCTATACAGGGCATATTTCGAGCCTTTCGGCAAGTATTAATGTTTAGACTAGTACAATAAAAATATAAAAAAAAATTGTTAAGATTTCAATTTTTTTTAAAAGACATGTTATTTAAGCAAATATATTGGTTAATGTATTTAGGATAATATTTAGACTCATAAAATATGTGAATTTTAAATTTTATGTTGATAAACATAAAAATTCATAAATTCATACTTTTCATAAATAAATAAATATATATATAGCGGTAATTTTGAAATGATACATCGATATAAATTGGTACCAAAATATTTTGTTCCTTAAACTAAACCAAAACGACCTCTAGTACGATATTGATTCTCTTGATGTAAACTGGTGGTGGTGGCTTAATGATTTTTGGCCAAATTGGGTTGGTTTCAACTTTTGTAGGGGATTACTTCAGTGGGTGTCTTTGGGGTCCCAGTGGTAATGTTGTGGTGAATGGATTTTGGATTTTGGATTTGTTGTTGTGTGCAAGGGTTGCCATGTGATAGATGGTGGCAATTTCAGCTGGTTTTTTTTTTTTCTCATAAAACGTTTCCATAATGTTTATTTCATGGTTGATTTTTAAATCATAATTTCATATATTTTATAAATTATTAGGAATTTATTTTTTGATGTTTGGATGCGGTGAATAGCAAAATTATGTCGTTTTCCTGGAGTTTAACTACATATGGTCTGGATACATAGATGGACAAAGGATTACATGGGAAACAAATTTAATTTAAAGAATTGTAAAAAAAAAAAAAAAAAATGAAACTATAAAAACAGAAAAAAAAAAAAAAAATTAGATCAAATTTAGAGGATGCAAATTATAATTTAACCTAATTTATATTATTGAAATGTTTGTTTTAGTGTATATATAATTATTGGTTAACCGGGCATAATACTAGCACGAATGAAAGTAGAACATGTATTCCTTAAACTTTATTTCACTTGTCCATTTCAAAGGAGAAAACCTTGATTCTGGCGGTTGATAACTCTGGATTCTAGCGTAATTCACTTGGCCACTTATGACCAAATTGTAAGTAAACTTCACAATATAGAGGAAAAGCAAGGGGACGCGTTACGCGTATAGAATTATACTACTATTAATATCCCTTTATTATATATATATAATTATTTTTGATAGGTATGACAAAATTTCAAACTCTAGCATTCGCTTTATGGTAATAGCTTGTTATCATTAAGGTAAGACATTAATTGGTTTTGGTGTAGGCCGAGTTTGAACTTCAAATTTTTTATTATGATAAGATACTTTACTGGAACTTATGTTCTTCTTTATAGAAAGAACCAAACTTTGAATTTCTCCTTCCATTATTATAACTAGCTTGTAATCCTATGCATATGTATGGATATATTTAAAAGATATATATTAAGATGCATAGCATAATTTTTACATATATAATTTAAATATTATTGATAGTAATTCTTATATTTTTTTTAACTCTTTAAAAAGTCTTGTAAGAATATTATTGGTTAGAAAATGTAAATTGTCATTTAAAAAAAAATTGTGTTCATTAATTCTAGGCTTTTTGGTTTTTGTATGCAATAACTCACTTGGATATATATTTATGATGTGGTTCCACATTTGACTTCAAAATCAATAAATAATTTCTCTCTAAAAATATATAATTTAAGAAACATAGCGCAAAATTTATTTTCAATTGTAAAATCTAATTGGATTTTCTCTAAGATTTGCCTATTAATATATATAAACTATTGAATTATTTAATTTTTTTTTAAAATAAAAAAGAAATCATGGTCCCTTTCAAAAAAAAAAAAAAAAAAAAGAAAAGAAATCATGGTCGTTGCTTGCAATCCTCTAATCTAGGACCTCAATTTTTTTTTTTTTTTTTTTTTTTTGCTGCAACTTTACCACAATTTTATCTTAATATACCGTAAGCAGTTGCTTTATCAATTTCACATTGGCTTAGTATTTTTTTTCCCACACCTCGTAGTTTACTATATCAAAGTTATGGCCAAAAAAAAATGTTACGGCCTTAGATTTTCTTTTCTCCAGCAAGTGCTTCGAAACATGATGATTCACACACGATTTTCTAATATGTAATAAGCAGACGAGTTAATTCTCAAGGAATTTATTTTAAGGTCCTTGGAAAGTTTTCATGGAAAAGTATAGCAATGATCGCTTAGCTAATGGTCAATTGCTTAACTTCTTAAGTTAAAAGATCAAAAGCCGCAACGCGTGGTTGTGTTAAAATAAGAAAACCAGTTTTTGCAAGTAACTTGCAAGGATGGTATAATTGCTTCTTCCCAAAGAAACTCGTAAATTTAAAATTTTATGTTCAAACTTCAAAGTTTTAATCACATCTTTTAAAATTACTACAATTCATTCAAAAATCAAATCTTGCTTATGCTATTAAACCTTCACCCGTGACCTCAAACAAACGCATCATGCATGGTTTGTCCTTATATTACTAAATAGATAGATCTTTACTTCTGCGTGGAAAATGCTCATTCTTGATAGAATTTATGTGTTTACAAAACTTCCAAAGGAAATTTCTATAATATCCACAATAAATATATATATATATATATATATTTTTTTTTTTTTTGAGACTATGGTACATCTATTAATAATAGGGTTCATATATGATTCTAATTTTGTCACTTTCGTTGATAACTCATGGACACATTAAGGGTCCGTTTGGATACAACTTATTTTTGCTAAAACTGAAAACTGAAAACACTGTAGCAAAATAATTTTTAAATTGGTGAATAGTACTGTAAAACCCAGTTTTAATTTTTTTTTTTTTTCTAAATAAAGTGACTGTGGGTCCCATGAACAGTGCATGATGATAAGTTCCATTAGGTTGTATGTTAATAATATTCAAAAACTTTGTTATTTTATGGACATATAATAATAGAGTTACATATTACATTAACTATTTCATATTTATTATTATATCGTAACTTATGTCAAATTGAATAATAACTCCATGATGGATTCTTTAAAAAAATAATTAAAAATAAAATAAAACAACACCATGAGTATGGTGGCCTTAAAAACAATTTAGAGGTAGCATAGAAGAATCTTACTCTGAGTTTCTGACACTAATCTTTGGAGGTAAAGAAGAATCCTATATTTCATTTTCTTTTTAAATTTTAATTTTTTTTTTCGTTTTATACATATAATAATAGAGTCACACATGACATTAATTAAGTTTGAAACTTATGTCAAATTGAATAATAGCTCCATATAATGGATTCCAAAACAAATAATAAAAAAGCCTCCATGGGACCATGAGTATGTGGTAGCTAGCTAGCCTTAAAAACATTACAGGTAGCATAGAAGAATCCTATTCAGGCGCTACTCTTGGAAGTGAGTGAGAAGGTTATTGAAATTAATCATGCTACTCTGGACTAAACTATCATACTAGGTTCAGTCTATCCATAGTAATTTCTTTAAAATAATGGGGGTTAGCTGGATTTTTGGATCTAATAATCAGAGATGCAGATGCAACTCCTCGTGAAATATTTGACGATTTCTCTTATCCAATATTTTTAATGTAATTTGATTAGGTATTACCCGCATTAAAAAAGATAAGAAATGAAATTTGCCTTGTGAAGGTTCATTTGTTATTGATGAAGTTTTGGTTAGGTATTAATATACATCGGCATGAAATAATAATAATAAAAATAAAGCTACTAGTCAAAGCCCATTGATTCAATTTACTTGTATCAGCTAGCTTTGAATCAAATGATGGAATATGATAAGAGAAATGCTATGTCTACAACATTTCTACAACATTTTTACAACAAATCCTAAGTGGCAGGTTGTTACTGGTTGTTATTGTTGGGGCAAAAAAGTAATCTTAGTGTTAGTTTCAAATTTAAACCAATAACAACTAACCACCTCTGATTTGTTGTAAAAATGTTGTAAAATTGTTGTAGACGTAGCATCTCTCGTATGATAATTAATCCTTATGCTTAATATGTTATAAACAACTCTTTTCCTTATTTTTTCTCAAAAAAAAAAAAAAAAAAAAACTCTTTTCCTTATCAATTATCAAGTTAAAATCTGTATCTTATTTAGCCCAATATAAGAACACACAAAATAAAAGGAATAAAAAAAAAGCTAAAATCTGGATCTTGATTTCAAGATGTTATACTTGACACTTCTAATTAAGGACCAGTCTATCACTACACATTCAGCATGAAATGTTATATCATGCATCTTTTGGTGACTTGTTATGGTAGGTTGACTACTTAGAATTACGTACCCACTAAAAAAAAGGGAATTGTAGAATTTCTGGAAATTAGAATATTGAAGAATCAATATAGTTCTTTTTTAAAAAGAATAATAGGATCCATTATATATCCCAAATTCTAAGTAAAGACTTTGATAAAGAAATATGAAACCAAGGTTTCTTACTTTGCATCCTAATAAAATTTTATGTGTGGATTCTAATTAGGTCAATTGATAAAATCTCTTATGGTCTTATAAAGTATCTGGATTTGAATCATGTATACATTAAAAATCAATTAATAATTAACATCTTGGTCTAATGATAAAAATCAATAATCATAAAGTCAATGTCATATGTTCAAATCATATTTTATTTATAAAAATATAAATTAAAAAAGAAAAAAGAAAAAATTATATAGAGAAGTCACTATTCTCTTTGTCTTTGGTTGGTCATGGAGTCAATAGAATGGAATGCTCTCATGTTAATAGAAAGATAAAATTGCCAAAACATCCAAAAACATAAGACTTAGCCTTACAAGTTACAAGTTGCTTGTAATATTTTATCTTCAATGTTTAATTAATCGACCACTTACCATTAATTACAATTGAATAGTATTGCCATGGTTTTTGTTTACGTATGAAAGGGTGACTCAGAAATTTCTGAGATGTGAGGACAACAACTACCTCTAAACAGAAAATCTCAATGAAATTTTCAACGGTCTTAGTATATATATAATCTAGTCCTATATAGAATTACATCATTTTTACCAACTTGCACTCTTTGAATGTTTTATAACATATTGTACAAAATTCTTAGCCTTCCTCCTCAAGTCTTGGTGTTCTTCTTCTCTTCCTCTCAAACCAAATGGTGGTTGTCATTCTGAAATTCATTTTCTTGGCCATAAGCACCTTAGCAAATTTAATTACTAAATTGTTCTTCACTTCAATCGCCAACCTTCTCATAGTATTGATTCATGCGTTCAAGGTACCCGGTGAAGCGCTACAAGGCGGGCTAGAACAAGTCGGGGAGGCTCTCAAGGGATGCTTGGAATATTTCATAGAGCTTCTTATAGAAGTAATAAAGACTATCATCTCTACTGTGTTTGATGCTCTTATAAATGGTGCCACAGGCTCTGCTGCTGTTGCTGGCTCGGCAATTGGAGGTCTCGTGGAGAAAACAAGGACTTCTTTTGAAGGGTTGCTCAATGATTTTCCAGAGATTATAGAGGGCTTCTCGGAGATGGTATCAACCGTGGTATCTGATTTGTGGAATAATTACAAGGACGCTTTAGGATATGTAACTGAGAATGCTTGACCTTTTTTTTTTAGAATGAGAATGCTTGATTTTGTGTAAATAATGTGAAGGATTAATGTTCCTTTTTTTTGTGTGTGGTCAATATATATACTAACAGTTTTGTCCAAGATTAAACTCATAATATTTGTCCATTAATTTTGAGCACAAGTTCTTAAATTCGAGCTCTCCAAACTCATAAAAGCTCCAGTAGATTTGTGAAAGAAAAAAAAAACATGGAAGAGCCAGCTATTAATTAAATAGTAAAAGAAAACAAGTATCTCTGATTTCTTGTAATATTTTTGCAACTCATTAACGTTTTCCTGTACTTTTGCATGTTGTTCTTGGGACAAAGGGTTACAATGTCTCGGGTTTTCTGGTCTTGGACTAATTAATTATCAAGGAATAGAGACTTTACGACTAAGTAAAGCCTGAGACTCGGTGTTCCATTATTTTGGGCTAGATGTCTCTTTTTCTTGAAGCAAAATGCTAATAGTTAAATGTTATTGTCCAATCAATATATATGCGTTGGTCTCACTTTAACTGTTGAATTATTTTATTTTATATTATTTTTATGATTAGTAATAATATGTAATAAAATTTATATAATTTCTAGTTTAACGTTACTCTTTCTTGAATTCTGTCTGCCTTTACGTTGGGCAAGGAAACTCGAACACCCAGATCTACCATGATCTTGGTTGTGGTGATCAGGAAGTGTTTGTGATTGATTTCTTTGTTCTGTAAAGTTCGTTCTCAAATTTATTGAAGGAAGATGCGAAAAAGTATTTATAAAATTGTAAAGAGCGCACACATAAACTACAACAAGACTAAAAAAAATAAAAATAAAAAACTTCAACAATGAATATACAAGGGTTCGTTACGATGACTTCTTCCAAGGATCTAGAATCATTGACAAGTTGTTACAATGCAATCAAGAGGTTATTAAAAAAAAATTGTACAATTTTTGCTACAATTCGTTGAGTGTGATTAACGTAAAAAAAAGTTGTGAGTCAATGTAAAAAGAGTAAGTCTAGTACCACAAATATTTTCACAACTTTACTGCGTGATGACTCGTAAATGATAGAAATAAAATAATGAATCTATATCGGTCCATGATTTCATCATTCATGAGTCGCCACATAACAAAATTGTAAAAAAAATTGTGACATTAAACTTACTCATATAAAAATAATAAGTAACCAATCACAATTTGCTATACAAGAAAATTGTGACAGGTGAATTTGTTGGTCAACATAAAATCACTCGGTTATAAAATCAGACTTTATAGTTTATACTATGGACAGCTGTCATTCATAATTACTCTGATTCGGCATCTTAGGAATAGGAAAGTTCCAAAGGGGTTCGTTCATAACTACTAAGAAATAACAAATGATGACATAAATTTGCACGACCAAGAAGAAACAAAAAATATGTGCCTTAAACACTGGGACAGCCACGTTCACAGTTTTTTCTTCTGATTCGTCCAAAAGAAAAATCCCAACAATAATGTTTTTGTACTTATAAAGTTGCTTGCATACATATATACAAACAATAAAAGTCAACTCGATATCTTCTTTATGAAGCAAACTACATTTGTGGCGCATGATATTAGGAAGCAGTAGCAATCCGTATGTTCCTTAAAAAAATACAAAATTCTTTTTAGCTGGCAGTCCATTTCCAATCAATGGCTTACACGTTAGTGGAATTGCTGTATGAAAGAAAAATAAAAATTTTGAAGGATAAATAAAATATAGGTGGGTCCAATTGTATTCTCAAGCCGATAAACAAATTTTTTTTTTTATTGGGATTAAGTGGTGTGTTTATATATTTTTTTTTTTTTTTTTGGAGAAAATATATGTTATATTAAGATGTTAATTAAAGTTTATTCTTTATTTGTGTTTGGGATAAATGTGAAAACCCTTTTTTTTTTCCTCTGACTTCTATTGAGTTTATATTTACTTTTCAACAGGGACGGACCCAAGATTTCAAGCCGAGGGAGTCGGAACTAAAAACCAAGGGGGGCAAGCCCTTTACTTTCTTGTTTTTTTTGAAAATTTTATATACTAAAAAAAATTTTTTTTTTGGGCCCGGGGGAGGGGGGGCCGGGCCCCCTTTGTCCCCCCCGGGTCCGTCCCTGCTTTTTACATATTCATATTCATAACCTCTTGTGTAGTATATGCAAGGGAGACAATACCATATCGGAAGCTGTATCGATTTGACTAGCAATAAGATATATTTCAAGTATCGATTAATACCGATGTATCATTCAGGTTTATCGCTATTTTTTACTATTTTATACAATATACAAAATTATATTTTTAATAACTCAATATATCACTTTAGTAATTTTTTATATTTTTTTATAGAGTTATCAACATAAATATATAAAAGTGAAAACTATTAAATAATCCAACACCCACCAAACTCAATAAATGCTAGTCCCAATGTCAAAAGATTGGTGACACCAATTCAAAATATCATCTGATGCTTTGAGAAAATCAAAAGCACGTGTACTCTTTTGGTCAAGTTTACTCAGTATTTACATTAAGAGAGACAATACCATACTGAAGGTTGTATCGATTTAACTAGCAGTATAATATATTTTTAATACCAGTCAATACCAGTGTATCATTTCAAATTTATTACTATTTTTTATTATTTTATACAATATACAAAATTATATTTCTAATAATCCAATATATCACTTTGTCAACTTTTTATATTTTTTGACGGAGTTTTCAACATATAAATATATGAAAGTGAAAGCTACTAAATAATCCAACAGCCACCAAACTCAATAAATACTAGTTCCACGTGTCAAAAGATTGGTGACACCAATTCAAAATATCATCTGATGCTTTGAGAAGATCAAAAGCAAGTGTACTCTTTTGAGCAAGTTTAATAAGCATTCTTTCTCAAAAAAGAGTTTACTCAGCATTTACATTGAAAAAGCAGGGAAGTCCTGGGAAGAGTAAGTGTAGAGAACGAAGTTACAAAACAAAAGAAGCAAATCGGTCATCGTTGAGTTCTTAAAGAAGAAGATGGTAAAAGAAAAATGTGAAAGAATAAAGAAGTCGAAGTCTTGAAGAAGAGGTGATTCTAACTTCATTTTGCAAAGCTATTGTACATTTTTCTTTCATTTTTCTCTTTCTTTCTGCTAGGTTTTCTTAGCTTACTCAGATTTGCACCATCTTGCCCTTAAAAAACTGCTAAAATTACAAAAAAGAAAAAAAGAAAAAAAGCGTTTCGTATTTCGGTCTAGTATCCATTTACTGGCCGAAAGAGCCGAATTTTGCCAGTATGGCTGGTATTTTTTCCGGTACGAAATAAGGGGTGTACCTGTACTGGTCAGTATGGTACAGTATCACCCACACTGAGTATATGTCCATATTGACTATATATATATATATATATATATATATTACCACAAGTGATTAGATGGACATTTGAACTCAAGTTATCTTCTTAAGATGAACTACACAATGTCACTAAACTATATATTAACATGTTGAAGAGTAAGTATTACAAGAAAAATATTGACATGTCAAGTCAAGGCACATTTGACACATTGTAATGATGTTTACATGAGAATAAAAATAAGTATTACAAGAAATTGCAATGAAGAACTATTACTATTTATTATTTGGTAATAGCGTAAGAATGAAATTCTGAATCTTCATTCCAAATTTTGGTATAGCATGATAAGATGGTAGAATGAAATCATACTTAAATAATAAAAAAAATTCTAAAATACTTTTTTTTTATACCTTTTGTAGGTTTAGGTTAGCATCATATTATGTATAAATTAAATAATTCGTTATAATTAGTATTATTGTCCATTATTCAAAGTAAATTTCCCAATAAATATTATTAAGAATAAAACCTTCAATGAATGTTAAAGCCTAAATTCACATACTTAAATATCATGATGTCATGTAAAAAAAGTTTGGAATAAAAAAATTGTAATTCATGTTTCCTAAAAAATTAATATAATCCAGCCTTGTTAAAAAATAAGAAGAAGAAAAAGAATGAGGCCAAAGATTGTTATGTTCTTGTATGGTATAACAAAACTAGAATAATAAAATAAAAAATAAAAAGTCATTGAAATCAACGCAATCATTGAAACTATGGTATGAGAGAGAGAGAGAGAGAGGCTACCACCAGTGGGGCTTTTAGATAGCTTTTCAGAGGTATTATTAGTATTATATAGGTTAGGGAGGGTAGTGGGGCGAGTGGGGAGGGGTAAAATTTAGAACAAACATACATAAATCTTCATATGCCATGGGCAAACATATATACATACACATTGTATATGTATACGCATTATTTAAACTGTATGAAACCTGTGCTAAGGCACGAAAACACTCAACAGTAGTGATAATAAGGTGATATTACCTAGGTGAGTGAGATAATCATCTTAACTTTTATGCTTTTTTTTTGCTGAATGTCTTAACTTTTATGCTGGGTGTTATTATGCCTAGCACCCAAATTAAAAAAGCTAAAATGGACACTCGACTCAAGATTAAACTACAATTAGAAAATAATTTGTATAATATACTTTCAACTAATATTTATGTTAGTTTCATTGATAAGATTCATTGAGAAATAAGAAAGAAATTAGCCTTGTGTTTGCAGGTTGGAGAGAGAGAGAAACAATATTACTGTAACGTTGTTTGTGTTTAGGGACCGAGTTGGACGGTTTTGAAATGTTTTGGACCTAATTGGCATTAGCCCAAATCTTAAGTAAGTTAATGAAATTTACCCTTTAAAAAAAAAAAAAAACATGTTATACATCTTATATCACTTATTGAGTCCTGCGCTAATAGTCTTTAAAGTCATAGACTCATAGATGTATAAGTTAGATATGGAGGAATAGTAGTCTGTAAAGTCATATAGACTAATAAATGCATAAGTTGGATAAAAGACAGTTGATCAAGCTAGCAATAAATAATAATTACATACGTACCTAAATGTCTAGTAGTGTATTGCTGAAGTTATTGGAAGCGAACAAAACATTATATAATTTGTAAATTTTTTTTTTTTTTTTTTTTTTTTTTGAGAATCTTGTAAAAGGTAATTGGTATGAGCTTTGCTTCCTTCTATTCTATCATCTAGTAAGCTAAAATAACATGCTCTTTACCATCCGTATAGAAGACATGTCATGTAGATATAAAAGAGTAATGCCAAGGAGGTGGCAAATTGGAATTTGTGTAGTCAAGAATATTTAAGTGAGTGAGATAGTTACTTCGGTTTTTATGTTAGTATTATAATAGTCACTTGGCAAAAAGAAAAAAGAAAAGACTCTTGGTGTAAAATTATATGATTAGATATATGATTGTGTTTTTTTATGGTTCATTTATGGTCATATGACTCACTTGGAGCAAAAATTTAAAAACACACATGTATGGGAATGAACCTTAGGATTATAATTTCAAATTAGGATTACAATTTCAAAAATTCCTAACAAATAAATGGAAAATATCAATTAAACAAAAATTTAAACATTAGGATTCCATTCCCTAATATATCCTCAATAATCTTCCATGCAACCTTACTATTTTCTCTTGAACAGTGTACCTCATCCCTTGTGCCAGCTTCAAAGTTCTGAACATCAAAATTAAATATTACGTATGTGCCATCAAAACACAATTAATTAATACTAACTTAAATATTATACATGAACTATTGACATAATGACTTACGACAAAATATACATGCCACCAAAACACAATCAATTAATACTTTTTGTGGGCATTACAGTTTGCTTATGATGAGAACTTTGAGAGACTCACCTAGGGAGCTTTTGATGGTCCTTAGTCTGCATCACTCTATTTAAAAATATTGCATAACTTAGAGATCTTTTGTTTGTTGTAATTTCAGTTGGCTCAAAAGAAAAGCAAATGAGTTATCTTATGCCTTCGCAACCCTTTTTCCTTAAACCATGTGATGATGTAACACGTAGTTCTCTAGTTATAGTCACCATTTGTAGAAAATGTTAGAAAAAAATGAGGAATACCAAATTAGAATGTAAAATAAAAATATTTTCATTAGATTTTATGAAAGTGCTATTTATCTCTATAAATTTTAGGAGTTGCATATAACAGCATATGTAAAAAGAAAGCAAGTTGAACTACAATAGTTCCACTAGAGCAAGCGTAGCTACAATAGAAATAGAGACAAACTTTGATCAAATTATCCATTGCTACAGTACACAAGTTACAATCGCACTCATGCATATATTGAAAAGGGTAATTAAGCCCATACAATTAAGTGGTTCTTAAGTAAATAAAACTTTAGACACATTTGGCATTGTAGTCAAACTTAAGTAAAAAATGTTCAAACCCATCACTATATCAATTGAGGGAATCAAAACTAAATGGAAAAATTACACAGAAAGATGAACCTTAGTGAGGATGTTTATCCAAAAGATCCATTCACACTTTTGAATCTTCAATCTCTATTGGTGATTGGAAATTTTGGAAAAAAAGAGAAAAGAAAAAGACTAAATATAAATAATAAAAAGATCCTCAAGGTTGTAGTTTTATGATGGGTCATTTTGTAACATCATGGGCATCTGTGTGAAGAAATTAAAAATCTTTGAATTTGTATGGTTAGTAAAAAAAATTCTCTCCAATATCTTTTTTATGATTACGTAATAAGGGTAATGAATAAAAAAGAGAGACTACCGACCATAGAGAGATGGGTAATTGTGTGTGTTTTTATACATGCTTCACAGTTATATTATCATGCAAGTCTGATGGATTTGGATTCGTACTACTGATTCTCAAAGCATGAGTGTTTAATGTGTTATTTATTTCGTTTCATTGGCTTCTATACTTGATAGCAAAATTAAAAATAATTAGATTGTACACGTGTCATAAAATTACCCTATATAAATCTAGACACATAGTGCAAAATTGAACTTTAATTTGAAATTCCAATTTAACTTTCTCTGAGTTTTACCTATTAATAAACACTAGAGTATAACCTGTGCATATAATTTTTTTTTTTAAATTACAATTACACATATATGAATTCAAATTATACTCTCTCTCTTCTATTTTTTTTTTTAATTTAATTTCTTTTGGATATATACATGAGTTTACTCTTCATTTTTTTCTTTTTTTGTTCATTGAGTGTTTTATGATTTATTTATATTAGACCCTTTGTGTTTTGTATATCATTAACTCACCTAGAACAAAAATAAAAAAACTTAAATAGGACATGTGATGCAAAATTAGACAACAATTAGAATCCAGTTTAAAACTTAATTGAATTTTCTCTAAACTTTACATATATATATATATATATATATAATACTTACGACCAACATGAACAATTAAACATTAATGATGTATAAAAGTGGTATTTTAATTTTAGAATACCCATTAAAAAATAGTATACCCATTATACTATGTTTATTTGCTATATTTGTTTAATATACACTGTATGTATAAGTCGTGCTGTAATTTCATTTTAATCAAAATTTTACCTATAATTCTTATGCAATAATTTTTAGTAATTAGATCAACTTCAAATACAACTTATGTCGATTTTTGTTAAGGTCATAAATGACTGAATTATAAAAACTTTAACCCATTTAGTAACCATTTAAGCATTTAAAAAATTATAATTTAACTTGGAAGCAATATCATATTATGTAGTTTATTATAGAGTTATTTCTAAATTTTATTATTTATAAACTCATTTTTACAAAATAATAATAATAAATTGTTAAATAAAAAATTTTTAACTCTAAAAACTTTTGAAAGGTAATTTTTTTTATCTTCAATTTAAAATTTTTCTTTTTTTTTTTCATTTTTATTTATTTATTTATTTTCTTATATTCTTATGTTCTTTATAATTTTTCTACAAATTTGCATTATGAGTTGGGCACTTTAACTTTTTTTTAATATCCTGATTTATATTTATTTTCCTGACTTTTTTTAACAAACTCATTGCCATATATATATATATATATATAGTAATTGCTGAATTATTTTTAACAATCTAATTGCTTCATAATTTTTTTTAAAAAAATTCATTAATAACCACAATATAGAAGAGAATATTTGAACTCTGATTCTTCTCGTAAAATAGAACAAGTATTACAAATATTTTTTTTTAAAGAGTTTTAACTTATAACGTTCACTTTTGATGATAGTTATTTATCGTTAGATCAAATACACCAATTTTACATTTAATTGTTATTGATTAAAAGTTAGCCATATACCTATACTCTTTTGTAACAAATATTAGATTATTTTATATTCAATCAATGGGATCCGGCTTGGCCAGATCCCAATCAATAAAGCATGGGGATATGACTTCAAGTTGCTTAAAAACATTATAGGAGAACGTAATTGGTAGTAGCTGAGGGTATTTTATGGTCAAGTGACACGTAGTTGTAGTACAAGAATGTGATTCAACCTTAATGTCTGGGGTTCTTTAATGACCCAAAATTTTCTTGCGGCTAAAGTGACATCCTGGTGGCTACTAGGCCCAAGGCCCTTTTATTAAAAGCCCCCACCCCTTTATGAAATGATCTTAACCCTTATTATAGAAGATCCAAATTTTATAATAATTATTGGTTTTTTTTAAACGGTTATTTAAAAAATTTCCCTCTTATTATAGAATTTCTAAAATATTAGACCAATTGAAACCTGAACTATTTGAAAAATAAAATTTTGTAAATATATCAAATCATCAATAATTTTGTAAATATATCAAATCATCAATGATAATTAATTTTTCAAATTACTTGAAATTTTAATTTTCTTAAACTAGTATTCTACATAGTAAATTGTTAACATTAGCCACCCACTAATCTCTTATTTGGTTACACACTGAGCAATCTCTATCCCTCTTTGAATAGTTTGTTTGAGAAGTTTTATGCTTGAACTATGATATATGTGTGTGTATATATAGAGATAATTCTCTATATGAAATTAATCTTGATTTGGTTAATGTCGTAAAACTCATTTTCGTCCCTACATTTTTACCCGATTTCTACTTTGATTCTTAACTTTTTTTTATCATCTTTAGTCTCTATTCTAAAAAATGCGTCTCATTTTTAGTCTTCCCATTATCAGAGCCCAGACCCAGACCTCTCCTGGTACTACTCGCTCTCCCATTTTTCTCAGATAATATTAATGGGTTTTCGATCAAAATGTTAATGTTACTCAGTGTCAATCATTTTTGTTGCTGTTGATTTTCTTGCCTTTTAGGTTATGTCCCGGACTCCAAATTTTACAAAGTGGAAGCTATTTTGAGGTGCGTAAAGTTCTCACCTTGCTTTGTTCACTATGTTTTTTTTTTTTTTTTTTTCTTTGTTAGATTATTTTTTAAAGCGTGTGTGTTATGACATTGTTTTGTAAAATTTATTATATATTATGGGTTTTGTTTTGTTAATATTGAAATGAGCTTATTGAGTTTGAATTTGCTAACTGTGTTTTCATTATCTTTGTTTCGCTGCTGAATTTGGGATGAAACAGGCCCTGGCGAGTCCCGCAGGTTTCTTCGGTGTTTTATTTAGTTTTAGTTTTAAGTTGCTTTGCGGTTTGAGTGCCACGTGACTAACTGAAGGGCGGGAAAGCCACGTGGCTTAAGTGTGGATTATTTTAAGGTTCTTAACTTAGGCCGTTTGTCAGCTGTGCACCTTCCGTCTCTGATGTATCAGCAGGGACAAAAATGAGACGTGTTTTTCAGAATAGGGACTAAAAGTGGTGAAAAAAAAAGTTAGGGGCCAAAATGAAAATCGGGTGAAAATGTAGGGACGAAAATAGATTTTACGCCTTGGTTAATTAATTCATCAAGTTATGAATTCAATTGATTGAATTAACCTTATTTTGGTTAATATTAAATAAATTTATTTAATTGATATTTCGTTATAAAAGGATAGTTTAAATTTACTACCTTAGACCTCAAACTATATCAAACCAGCTATGACTAGAATACCATGTATCAAATATATGTAACCACCATCTCACATGGAAGTAAATCCCTTGCTTCTGGAGAACCAAGGGTGTTTGTGTGTTTGACATCCTTTATTGGGTTGTCTAAGCCATGTGAGCTTTCACTCTTGGGAAGTGATGGTGGCTTAGTGCCAATTGATGAATAAGTGGTCACGTGAATGGCTAACCTAGAAACAGACACCTAATGGTGGAGTGCATACAAGACTTGAGAAAGTGAACCTTGCTAATATCGATGTGTAATTCTGAAGGCTAATTATGCTTTAGTTAGTGACCTTATTAAAGGAAAATCTCTCTTCTAGAATAGGGATTTTTCGTACCTCGTTCTGGTGGAAAAAATGTAAATTTATAGAACTTGATGATCGCACATATATGTTACTCTTTAATGGGCATTGATTTTGGCATCACGGGCTAGATTGGGGTAATACTCTAGTCATGGGCAAGGATCTTGACTTTTGTCTATTGTTTCATGTGAATGTAGCTTGTGTTTTAATTATTTGACTTTTATGCTAGTAGTAGTACCACGAGCTCACTTAAAGCCCATTTGGATGAAAGGGAAGAGGAGAGGAGTAGAGTAAAGTATGCTAAAAATAGACTAATTTTAGCCGAATCTAGTCTAAGTACTTTATTCTACTCTACACTCCCTCCCTCCCTTTCAATCTAAACAAACCATTAGTTGTTGGATCATAACTTTGATGTTCCTCTCATTGCTAGTGTCTCGGGGATAGTTGTGTAGTATTCTTGTGTTCAAATTAGGTGGGTTGTTTATGCATAGTGGGCTAAGTCCAAACCAAACCTTCTAGGCAGAAAATCAAGTTAGACAACCTCCTCCGCATAAAAAATGAATACCAATATTGTAAATCCATGCTAGTTCATAATTTTATAAAAGAAAAATATGTTATCCCATTTAAGCACAGAGAGATCAACTTAAACCCAACCAATTATTCAAGTATTACAAACTATTTTACAATTTGTTTACTACAAATATGATGTGATAGAGTGTGAGTGGACAAAAAATTGTGAGTTTATGTATAAGTGATAGACAACTATTCATATTTTACTACATTAGAGTTGTGAATTAGTTTGTGATCCAAAAATCACTTTTTTTTTTTTTTGAAAAACATGCACACATATATATAGGAGAAGAGGGATAAGATAAGAAAATACAATCACTGGTTGAACAATCCTTTTCGATCCGAATTTAAAATAACCGGCAGCCCTACCTAATTTTATTTTTCTAAACACACAACCTGTCAACCTAATTGCTTACTAGGTCTTAATGAAAATGTCAATGACTTAACAACATGCACAAAGTTACAAGGGCTGACCCCACAGATCATCATTGAAGATCGCGTCCTCTAGTGGCCCTTTGGATCACTGCCGGTATGGTAGCATATGCTAGCTGATTAAGCTATTTAATAAAAAATTAAAAGAGTGACAGAGAGGGATTTTTTTTTTTTTTTTTTTTTTTGAGACAGAGAGGGATTAAATTAACAGCTATTTGATATCAACAGTACTACAGATTTCCCCATTTTTTCACTCAATCAAAACTTGTTGAGGTGATTGAGTGTGAATGGTGAAAAGAAAAAAGTTGTAATTTTATAAAATAGTTCTTTTAACAGTGTCTTTGTGGTAATTATTAATAAATTATTTTAGAAAATTTTTAACACTATTTTTAGTGAAAATATAAAAATTGTCAAAATAATTATTTTTTTTTAATAAAAAGTTTTTATCAGTATTCTTTAAATTAATGTCTTTAGAGCATCCGTTGATAGACAGAAAAAGGTTGATTAATTATTTAAAATTGTGAGTCTTCTTAGATGTATTGATATCTTCATATCTTATGGCTCATTCCATGTCAATGCTCATTCTCTTACGTTTCACAGCTGCTGTGACGGTC
This sequence comes from Quercus gilva, assembly GCA_023621385.1. Classification (NCBI taxonomy): domain Eukaryota; kingdom Viridiplantae; phylum Streptophyta; class Magnoliopsida; order Fagales; family Fagaceae; genus Quercus; species Quercus gilva. The sequence goes on from CM042481.1 coordinate 61,195,688, forward strand.
ATGCTAGAACTTCTCATTAAGATAATATTACATTTTTTGCACACTACTCAGTCCAAAGTCAATGGCGTGGAGTTGTTATATAAGAAAATCCAATAATCCTAGTTTACTCAATTTTACTATCACCATTTTTACCCGAAGTTCTCGCTCTACTATAAAGCCACCCCAAAAATTTTGAATAGAGAACCTCTATTATCTAGTTCTCTTCTTGTCCTACTTCACACACACACACACACACAAACTCACGTTAAGCTTTCCTTCTGTAAACAGAGAGAGTATGGCAGGCAAGCTTATGCACGCAGTTCATTACAAAAATTGTGGTGGAGGACCCAGTGATTTGAAGGTTATTTCCATATCCATTTCTTTAATTTTCATGTTCTATAAGTAATTCATTCCTTTTTCATATGAAGAAAGTAAATTATCTTTCATTAGTTCACTTAGATTTCTTTTCTTCTTTTCCCTACTCTCTCTCTCTCTTATTTATAAGTTTTGTTTATGAGGTTCTTTCAAATTCACAGTTTGAAAACTTTTATGTTAATTTCTTGTGATGGCTGACAAAGAACTTTCAGTGATGCAAGGGTTAGTTTGTGCTCTTCTTTTTTACAGAAAAAGAATGTAATTAGTGGAGGAAAGAGTGTTGGATTAAATGATTAACTTTATCATTTTTTATGACGTAAATTTTTAAGACAATTAGTAATTTATTATGATATCATAAAAATAGGTCCTCAGTTCAAATTCTATCTCCGCCTTACATTCATTTTAAAAATTAATGATATGTTGGATACCAATTAATAAGGATAGTTTAAACTCACATATATGAATGAAGTGTGGGTTTGATTCCAAATTAAAAAGCTAGTTTATTTTATTATTTAGTTTTTTTTTTTTTTTTACTACTATTCATGAGTCTCATTACACTTCTTAATACTATTCATGAGTTTTAATATACTATTTCAATTAACTTTTACTTTTATTTATAGTATTTTTAGCAAAAAAATTTTAGTTTCAACAAAATAAACGAATTCCAAATAGACCCGAAGAGTGTTAGGTTAAATAAATAAATTCATCATTTCATCGTAACATATGATAAAAACGTTTCTCAGGTTTTCAGTTTTTATTGTCACCCAGTTTGGAGGATTTGACCTTTTTTTTTCCTTGTCACCATGTTCATTCATTGAGTAGCTGGATGGAAACGTGCATACCCATGTGCAAACACTTAAATTTCTCTTTTTTGATCACAAGGGAGGTTTGGAAACTTTGCTAGTTTGTTGGTTACTTGTGTCACGGTTCATCTTAATTTCAAGTAAAGACGTGCAATGTTTCGAGAAATAGTCGAAGTTGAAGATCACTTTTGAAAATGGACAGCCATTTCTATATCTGCTTCGTGTTGAAACTTGAGAAAGGATGAAGTGGAAGACTGATTAAGGCTAAGCTTTTGAAATAAAGAATTAGTCAATGTTTCAAGGCAGAGTTGATGAAACATTGTATCATTGAGCTTGTCACTTTCATTTTTGCTCATCTTTTTTCAAGAGCAATAAAGCTTTACATAATAAGCCATATTAATTTGTGCATTTTAGTAAGCTTTGGGTCCGAATTATCATTGGTTAATTGTTTCAATTACGGAAGAAAAGGGAGGGAATTTTTTTTTTTTTTTTTTTGTTTTTTTGGTATGAGTCCATCAAAATAAACTTAAAAATGTACAAAAATCTAACTTTTATTGCAATTAATTTACTAATTATTTAATTGCTGGTGCAGTATGTTGAAGTCCCTGTTCCCACTCCAAAAAAAGATGAGGTTTTGATTAAAGTGGAAGCAGCCAGTCTTAGTCCTATTGATTGGCTGATTCAGCAGGGCGGCTTGAAGCCTATGTTTCCTCGTGAATTACCTCAAATACCTGGTATTTTTTTTTATTTTTTTTATTCCTTTACCTAGATTTTACTATGTATCTCAAAGCTAAAAGGATCAAGCTCTTAGGTTGTTGTGAATTTAATCAAGCATTATTATTCAAATTCAAATTACCTCCTCTGATACCATAATAAATTACAATTTGATTTAAAAGTTTAAACAAGTAGGAAAAAAATAAAATATAACCATTTAACCATTATCATAATAATAGGTGATGTGTTTCCATACGTTCATCTACGTCTATAGGTTCAAGTTTTCTCTCAATTCAAAATTTTAGTTTGTGTTGTTAGTTGAATACTAACACTGACTTTGTTAGAATAAATAACAAGACAATTTTATTCTCACTTCTTATCAACTCAAGTATTTTAGGCGAAAGTGCAATTATTATATATCAAAAGATTCAAAACAGGCCATTTTGTATTTCGACCCGCTCATTGAAGAGAAATCTTGAACTCACATATGAAGAAAATGCTAGAATAATATTTACATGATTATAAGTTTTCTACTTTCCAAAAAGTTTAAGTTTTGGATAAATGGTAATTTATGTGTCTTACTTATGACCATCAAATACTGATTAGGAGTATTACCCTAAAAAATGAGTTGTTTCTTATATATTAAATTTATTCAATTGAATGTCCAAGTTTCATGTTAGTTAATTGTGTGTTCTAAATTTTCTGGAAGCATTGCAAAACTATTCAATTATATATATGAGTTGATTCAAAAAAAAAATTGTTTAAATAAAATTTATTTTTTATTTTATTATTTTTTATTATTGAAGATGTTCTTTTTTGGAACAGGTACTGATGTTGCAGGAGAGGTCGTTGACGTTGGATCGGGAGTTAAAAATGTCAAAGCTGGTGACAAAGTCATAGCTATGCTTGGTTTTGCAGTTAAGTCCTCATACTTGTTCCACTAGTTTTGTTAATGGGTAATGTTTATTTCACATGGTGTGTTACTTTATAAACTGAAAATATGACTTTAAGTTACGTTTTTAGTTTTAAAAATAAAAGTGTGTTTAACACATTTTGTGTAAGAAGTTTTTGTTGTTGATAAGAGTTTTTATTTTTAATTTCTAAGATTGTTCAGTTCTTATGGGCTAAAGGGAAAGGGTGTGGGAAAATTCATAATAATGACCTCTACTTCATGACGTGTAGTTTCCAATTAAAAAAAGGAAATTATAGAATAAAATAATTTAAAAAAAAAAAAAAAAAAATCTCATGGAGAGCATTACCTTTAAAATGAATAGTTAGTGTTACAACTTAGAAGTTTTACAAAAAACCCCAACCCCAACCTGTCATGACATGTTTTTTACTTTATTTTTTATAATATAACCAAAGTTTAAAATGAATTAAAAAAAAAATTGACATATGACATATTATAATTGGTAGAACATAAAGTGAAACATTAAAAATAAGACAGAAGATTTTAATTTATACATCATTTTCTGTCATGGGCGAATTATCTGAGCTTTAGAGATTATAAGCAATATTGGGAAATTGCATATGCATGCATATAGCAAATCCAATTGTGCTGAATTTACATTTATCTTGATGATTATATGCTTCACCAACACCATACACACCTTAGTTATTGATTCAAGTGCATCCATCTTTGCCTTTTATACAATGACAGAATGGAGGTGGACTAGCTGAGTTTGCTGTGGCTAAGGCGAACTTGACAGTAATTAGGCCATTAGAAGTTTCAGCAGCTGAAGGTGCAGGCATACCATCGGCTGGTATAATGGCTCACCAAGCTCTCACCGACTCTGCAGATCTCAAGCTTGATGGAACAGGAAAGTCCACAAACATTCTCATCACTAATGCCTCAGAAAGTGTTGGTAACTATGCAATTCAACTAGCAAAGCTTGGAAATGCACATGTTACAGCAACCTGTGCACCTGAACACATTGACCTTGTCAAGAACTTAGGTGCTGATGAGGTTGTTGACCAAACCACCCCAGATGGGCAAGCTCTGAAAAGCCCATCTGGTAAGAAATATGACATAGTGATTCACTGTGGAGAACCAACTTCTTGGTCAACTTTTGAGCCTCATTTGGCTTCAAATGGAAAGATATTTGATGTAAAGCCTACGCCTAGTTCCATTAAGGCTTATGCTCTAAAGAAACTTACTTTCTCAAAGAAGCAGCTAATTCCAGTTCTCTTAAGTTGCAAGGCTGAGAATATGAATTTTCTTGTCAAGTTAGTCAAGGAAGGGAAGGTGAAAACAGTGATTGACTCTAAGTACTCGCTGAGCAATCCTGAAGATGCTTGGGCAAAGAATGCTGAAAACAAAATTTTTGGGAAGATCATTCTGGAGCCTTAGGCAATTAAACATATCACATATATGCCTCGATGAGTTGCTGAAAATTTGTGTCTAAAATGTTGTTCAAGGACCACATAAATGTGTTTAAGTACACTATTGCATTTTATTATGTGTAATTTGTCTTGTATGTTGCTATGACTTCAATATTGTAAACGTTGATGTTTGGGTTTCATATCCATCTTTTCGTTTTGGTCATGTTTGTTCTTAAACACAGATGTTATTCTTAGATTTTTATTGCTGGGAATAGGGATATTATTTCAAACTATGAGAACAGTTGTAAAATTAATAATCAATTTATAGAAAAAGAAAAATTGCAATTCTGGCCTGGCCTCAATGGAGCGTGTTCGGTTGGTGTTGTTGGGTCAGGGTTAGGGATTTTTTTGGACCAAACCGAACTGTTTGTTTTTTGCTTTATTTAGCTTGGGGATGGCAACAACAAAAAATAAAGTACTACAAAAAATGCACAATTATTTTTGCAACTACCTTATGTGGCTGCAAGCACGGAACTAGGATCTGAACTTGGGGGGGCCAAAGCTTAATTATTTTTTTTTTAATAAAGATAAAAACTAACATCTATTTTGTATTCAACAAAATACTACATATAAAATAAGTGTTTCTTAAACATTTGATATTATAAAAATGTTGGCAAAGTATAACATACAAAATAAGTGTTTTTTAAATATTTCAACACATTTATCAAAATGGAACTCGACATTCTTTTAAGTCTCGAAAGTTGTCTATGATTGAACAAAATAATAATAATGAACAAAAGTAATGAACAAAAAAAAGTTGGAAAAGAAATAAATTTAAAGGATGGATTTAAAATCTTACCGAAGCCCAGAAGAAGAAGTTCTATTAGGGACATTATTTAGGAAATGAAACACAAACTTAAAACTACCCCCACAAACTCTATAGTCTATGGCATGTGAAAGAGATGAAGTTACGAGTAAAAAATGGCAAGTAGATGATTGGTACAACATCAAGTTTGCAACAAAAGAGAGAATAGCTCACCTTAAATTTAATGAAACTTCCAAAATGAGAGCCATGTTTTGACCTATATTCCTAGCTCTTTTTTTTTTTTCTTTTTTTTTTTGTGGGGGGGATGGGGCAATGGCCCTCCCCTGTCCCTATGTAGGTCCATCCCTGTGTGGCTGACTGTGATTGGTAAAAAAAAATTAATAATTTCATGTGAAAGTGATAAGTAGTCATAGTAGAGGAAAGTTGTGGCAAAAATTGTATTTTTTGTAGTAGTAGAAGAACTCTAGCAATAAACAAGGTGGAATTTGGATTATAGGTGCTATGTCCTTGCCCCTCCTCACTTCAAGGCAAGAGCGAGATTAGTCAAGTGACTGGAGGGTGGATTGGAGGTATTTTGTCATTCTAAATGAGGTGATTTTAACATTAATGAAGTAGAAATGAAAGTAAGCATGACAGTGTTAAAATAAAAAATAAAAAAAAATAAAAAAAGTGCTTTGAGATATTAATATAATATATACAAAATAGAAATCATAAAATAATATATATATATATATATTTATATAATTTAAAATTATATGTTTAACTAAAACATATATATCGTTTCTCAAAAAAAAAAAAAACAAACAAACAAACAAAACAAAACATGAATATACACACACATTCCGGATGCAGGAAACCCGTGTACAGATTCATCAAAGAAAAAAAAAATCATCACAATAAAAAAAAAATTATAAAAAAAAGAAAAGAAAACCCATATACAGTACTGCGAGTTAATTAAGCAGGGAGAGGTTTTTTTGCCGTCACTATTTAGTATTTGGTATTTACCTTGACATTGAACAAGTAGAGTAGACCCTGAGTCGAATAGGCGTTCAATCAGGGCCAATCAATTTCGAGCCTCTTTGTTGTTGGCCTTTTATTGTTTGATCTTTATAAGTTTAGCCCTAAATGATAAAGTTGGACTTAAAGTTTCTAAAATTACATCCAAATCTGAATTTTCCAATCAATTATAAGAGCATTTTATCTATTTTATCAATTCATTTTACAATTCATCCAATATCTTAACTCTTGTTTTTACATGCAACTCAATAAAATAATATAAACTATCTAATAAAATACTAAAAAGTACTCTTCTCTCTCTCTCTTTCCTCCCACTCTCTTTTTCTCTTCACACACAACCACTAAATTAAAAAAAAAATTTCTTTACAACCTATGAACAGTAAAATTACATATATGCAACCTTAGCAAGGTTACAAATTTTTTCAAGTATACAAACCCAGATGAAATGGGTTTTGAGTATCTTGTGTTGTAAAATAGCAACTAGGAGGTGTTTACACCCCCCAATGCTAATACTCTAAGAGCATTCACATCAAAGATTTCAAAAAATTTAGCGGTTAGTATCTCAAAAACCTATTTTATTTATTTTAATAACTCATTTTACAATACACTCAATATCAAAAGTTTTATATTTTTTTATCACTTCATTAAAATATTATTTCTTTTTTTTATTTTTTTTAATTTTATTCTCAATCTCAGAAGGCAAGGGGGCAAGTTGAAGGTACTTTACCATTCCAAATGAAGTGATTTTGACATTAATGAGATAGAAATGAAAGAGAAATGAAAGTGACAACAATGAGAGTGCAAAAAAAAAAACCCAAATGTTTTGAGATGGCAATAGAATATGTAAAAAAATTTATTACAAGAGGATAGGTATAAAAAAATAAATTATATATATTTTAAATATTTATTAAACAAAAAAAAAATATATATATATATATATACACACACACAAACATTCGGAGCGTAGAAAAACCGTGCAAGATAATGCAAGTTAAGGGGAATTTTTGTGATCCCTGTTTACCTTGACACCGAACAAGTGAAGTGGGCCCAAGTCAAAACAGTCTAAATCGGGGCAATTTAATTTAATTAGGGCCGAGCAATTTCTAGTCTTCTTGTTGGGCTCTTTTAGTGTTATTGGGCCTTTTATTGTTTGATCTTTTTAAGTTTGGGCCTAAATATGCTTGGATTTTCCTATCAATCACATTGAGCCTATAAAATATACTTTCAAAAAAAAAAAATTCTAGCCGAAAATTGGAAACTGAATATTATAAACAAGGGTAACTTACAAAAACTTTCCTTGTAGTTTAGGAAAGTGATACTTTGACCCTTAACTTAATGGAAATGACACTTCCATCCCTTAAGTTTTGAAGGAAATCAATGAATTAATCATTCTATTAATACTAGTAATAGAATATTTTAAATTTTGAAAAATTGGTGAATTGTTCATGTAGTAGTACTGTAAGAATTTCAGAGAGAAAGAGAGAATTACTAGAGGTAGATGACCTGTAGGCTGTAGATCTACTAGGAGTTGCTATAGGAATTGTGTTTTTTTTTTTTTTTTTTTTTTTTTTTTTTTTTTTTTTTTTTTTTTTTTTTTTTTTTTTTAAGTTTGATGACAAGAAAAATAATATTTAATCTTAAAATCTTTCACTAACTATGGTTAGGCTAAATCTTAAGATAGGTTTTTGTAATTTACTCCCAAAAAAATATTATATATATATATATATATATTGTAAGGACTCAAAATGTGCTGAACCTAAACAATAAGATTTGTAGAGCGTGGATAAAAGGACTAAGTACCAACAAAGCAAATAATGATCGGTTTGAGATTCATAGAACTAATAATCAAGGAATTTGGCTAAGTGTTTAGGAAGATAATAACGATGACTTTGGCTAAAGGTTTATGAAGAAATTTTGTTCGAGGAACCCCCGGAAGATTCCTTTTTTGGTTCTTGTCCTAATCGGTTTTCTTTTTTTCCTCCTCCTCCTCCTCCTTGATGGGGGTACTATCTATTATATAGTCTTTCTTTAGTTAATCTCTACCGTCCACTTATTAATCATCCAAGCCTATACTTGAGTGCCTATCCCATCAGCCGCCTTTGCAGGCTTTCTGTTAGTTGAAGCAATCAAGGCATCACTGCTGGCTAGTCAACTCACCATTGATGTGATCAGAATGTAGGTGGAGTGCATTTAATGAGTGAGTGACAGCTCATCCTCGGATTATGCCCTTTCCTCGGTTTGGACCTTGGGCCTGATGTCCTTAGATGACTTGGGCATCATTTTGCTCATCCTCGGATTATGCCCTCTCCTCGGTTTGGACCTTGGCCTGATGTGGAGTGGGCCAGGGTTGCCATAATATTTGGGCCCCACAATAGCCCCTCAAAATTCTACTGTCCAACCCTTTGGGCGGGGAGGAGGATTTTGACATTCTCGAGCCTATTATATTGGCCTGTCGGACCTTGCCTTTCTGTCAGTGTTACCATCCTTGCAATTGCCCCTGCAACTTTCTTTGGCATAATGGGCTCGCCTGAGGAATTTTTCCTTATTTCTGCAAGTCTTCTTCTCTTTCTAGTCTATACTTTTTAGCCTAAGTTCCTTGCTAGTTCCTCTAGGATGGGTAGGTTTAAGTTGTTGTGCTTTAGCACTCAGCTTTACTTGATTTTCGTTCCCAACAGGGCTCATTATTTAGCACAAAAAGAGGTTGGCTCTGCCGTAGGTTTGGGCTTACGGTCAGTATAAAACCCTGGTTCTGCCCGGTGCTTAGATCATCCTATAGTGACTAGTTTCTTCAGAGGCTAGGGCCCGATGACCATGCAATGCCTAGGTTATGTCTAACACTTAGTTTCCTCTTCTGAAGTATCTGGTTTCCCCAGAAGTTTGAGTCCGAGGACCATGCAATGCCTTGGTTATGTCCAGTACCTAATTCTTTGATTTATAAGTAACTTTCTTTAAGTAGTTAGTTTCCCCAAAGGCTTGGGTTCGAGGACCATGCAATGCCTAGGTTCTGTCTAACTCTTAGTTTTCAGTCTAAAGTAGCTGGTTTCCCCAAAGGCTTGAGTCCGAGGACTATGCAATGCCTTGGTTCTGTCCAGTACCTAATTCTTTGATTTATGAGTAACTTTCTTTAAGTAGTTAGTTTCTCCAAAGGCTTGGGTCCGAGGACCATGCAATGCCTAGGTTCTGTCTAACTCTTAGTTTTCAATCTGAAGTAGCTGGTTTCCCCAGAGGCTTGAGTCCGAGGACCATGCAATACCTTGGTTTTGTCCAGTACCTAGTTCTTTGATTTATAAGTAACTTTCTTTAAGTAGTTAGTTTTCCAAGAGGCTTGGGTCCGAGGACCATGCAATGCCTAGGTTCTGTCTAACTCTTAGTTTTCAGTCTGAAGTAGCTGGTTTCCCCAGAGGCTTAAGTCCGAGGACCATGCAATGTCTTGGTTCTGTCCAGTACCTAGTTCTTTGATTTATAAGTAACTTTCTTTAAGTAGTTAGTTTCCCCAGAGGCTTGGGTCCGAGGACCATGCAATGCCTAGGTTCTGTCTAACTCTTAGTTTTCAGTCTAAAGTAGCTGGTTTCCCCAGAGGCTTGAGTCCGAGGACCATGCAATGCCTTGGTTCTATCCAATACCTAGTTCTTTGATTTATAAGTAACTTTCTTTAAGTAGTTAGTTTCCCCAAAGGCTTGGGTCCGAGGACCATAAAATGCCTAGGTTCTGTCTAACTCTTAGTTTTCAGTTTGAAGTAGCTGGTTTCCCCAAAGGCTTGAGTTTGAGGACCATGCAATGCCTTGGTTCTGTCCAGTACCTAGTTCTTTGATTTATAAGTAACTTTCTTTAAATAGTTAGTTTCCCCAGAGGCTTGGGTCCGAGGACCATGCAATGCCTAGGTTCTATCTAACTCTTAGTTTTCAGTCTGAAGTAGCTGGTTTCCCCAGAGGCTTGAGTCTGAGGACCATGCAATGCCTTGGTTCTGTCCAGTACCTAGTTCTTTGATTTATAAGTAACTTTCTTTAAGTAGTTAGTTTCCCCAGAGGCTTGGATCCGAGGACCATGCAATGCCTAGGTTTTGTCTAACTCTTAGTTTTCAGTCTGAAGTAGCTGATTTTTCCCAGAGGCTTGAGTCCGAGGACCATGCAATACCTTGGTTCTGTCCAGTACCTAGTTCTTTGATTTTTTACACAGAGGAGGGGATCCTATTCTGTTTTAGTCTCTTCGTTTGGCGTGCCTCTTTTGATTACGAGGCGTCTTTTGGGTTGTTCGAGTAACATGTTTTGACGCTTCGGTGCTTCCTCGTTAATGAGGCGCCTTCTCATTAATGTCAGTTGTGGATTTACGAGGATCTAGCGGCGGATACGCCCCTTGGGATCTGGGCAGAGTTATTGCCTCCGGTAATCTCTCCTTAGGATTTAATGCGGATTGGCTCCCACCAATTTTTCGCCTTCTATATAAGACGTTTTTGGGACAACCTTTTTCTTCACACTCGACAAACATTCTTCTTAAACTCTCCCAAAGACATTGCTCAGGGGTTCTGTAAAAAATAGCAGTTTGAGCCCCACCAAATGAGTTGGCCCTTGGAAAGGGCAGTCATGAGGAAGCCTAACCCCTTTTAGGAGCCAAGGATGACACCCCGACCCTGGACGTCATGCTGAGGTTGGGGTAGGAGAAGGCTGAAGGTCTTTCTTCTTTTTAACCTAACTGGAGGTGGACCCCTCCTCGCCGTTTGGAGGAGGATCCCGAAAGAATGTAACCTCCTTCCCCCGGGCCTAGATCCGTTAGTCCCTTCAAGCTGGCAGTGATGGGTCTGGGAGGGAAACTAGGCGAAACCGAGAGGGGGAACCGTCCTGTGCTGCGACCCCTTCCCCCTCAACGTTATCTTCCTTCCTTCTTTTCCTTTTCCCTCTTCTTCTTTTGCTCCTCAACCAGCCCTCCTTCCTTCATTTCCTCTTCTGTTGCTTCACAACTAGCCTTGTTAAGTGCTTCTCTATATAGTTAGCTCTAGAACAAGCCCCATGGGCATCGATTGTAAGATGTAACTTTTTCTTCATATATTAATAAAGAAGTAAACCTATTTCACCTCTTTTATTTTTCGCATATGTCATGTTTCTTGTGATTGTTGCCTTCTGAGTGAATGTTGTAGCTATATACTGTATTCTTTTGGTGTTTTTTTTTTTTTTTTTTTTTTTAAAGTGCTGCCCTTAATCTTTTCACACCGACCACCGTACTTGCTAGTGCATAAGTCCTTCCCACAGACGGCGCCAATTGTAAGGACTCAAAATGTGTTGAACCTAAACAATAAGATTTGTAGAGCGTAGGTAAAAGGACTAAGTACCAACAAAGCAAATAATAATCGGTTTGAGATTCATAGAACTAATAATCAAGGAATTTGGCTTAGTGTTTAGGAAGATAATAACGATGACTTCGGCTAAAGGCTTATGAAGAAATTTTGTTCTCGGCCTAGTCCGAGGATCTAGTCCGAGGAACTCTTTGCTCAAAACTGACATACGCAAGGGTTGTCCTTCAACCCCCGGAAGATTCCTTTTTTGGTTCTTGCCCTAATCAGTTTTCTTTTTTTCCTCCTTCTCCTCCTCCTCCTTGATGGGGGTGCTATCTATTATATAGTATTTCTTTAGTTAATCTCTGCCGTCCACTTATTAATCATCTAAGCCTATACTTGAGTGCCTATCCCATCAACCGCCTTTGCAGGCTTTCTGTTAGTTGAAGCAACCAAGGCATCACTGCTGGCTAGTCAACTCACCATTGATGTGATCAGAATGTAGGTGGAGTGCATTTAATGAGTAAGTGACAGCTCATCCTCGAATTATGCCATTTCCTCGGTTTGGACCTTGGGCCTAATGTCCCTAGATGACTTGGGCATCATTTTGCTCATCCTCAGATTATGCCCTCTCCTCGGTTTGGACCTTGGGCCTGATGTGGAGTAGGCCGGGGTTGCCATAATATTTGGACCCCACATATATATTTCAAATTCGCAAAGGGCTAAAATTCACAATGGAGGAAAACTTTTCAAGAAATGGAAAATATTGTGCATAAAATGACTTATTTTATTTGAATAATTATTTGTAGCAAGTGTACATAGACTAACTGGGGACAACCCGAATACGAATGGTATAGCAATAAACCAAGGATCGAAGGACTTGTAATATTCCCTCACATCCAAAAGAGCCATTTATTTTAGAAGTAAACTATATATGACATCGAAAGGTAGTGTCACTTTTAGAACTGCATGCATATGCGTTTGGCAAACTTATTGGTTACTGCAATGTTGATTAGGCCCTTAGTGATTGCTGGTAATGTGGCTTTTTGCGGAGGCGACAAGTGGGGGCCCAAGGGAGCCCGGCCCCCGTCTCTATTTTTTTTTGAATTTTTTATATAGTTATTATATGTTTAATTTTTGTAATGGCACCTTCCAAAATCTTAGGACTGTCCACTTTCTCCTCAATAAACTTAACTAAGTTAACTTGCCTCATCTAAATAGTAACTATCCAACCTAAAAATTTAACAAAAACATTAAAAACATTATAGTGATTGTATTTTAGCAACAAAAAAAAAAAAAAAAACTATTTTACTGCCAAATAATCAAAAAATCATGTGTTATTGGAGAAGTTAAAGCTAAATTTTTTGCAACTACAATAAATTGGTATAAATACCTGTTGACTATAGCAAGTTATTAAAAATAAAATACAATATTTTATTAAGATTATATTTCTTCCTTCAATTAAAAAACTCAAATTCTCTCTTTTATTTTATTATTTTAATGAGTTGTTTATATTATTTTAGATGAAGTGATAAAAAAAAAAAAAATAGAACATTTGATATTGGATGTATTATAAAGTGAGGTGGTAAAATAGATAGAGTATCTTTTTGAGATGCTAAAAGCTAAAATTTTTGTAGGGGCCTTTTTTGTATTTGGGCTGAACTGTCTCCTGCGGTGATGGGCTCGAGTGTTTCTTTTGAGTAGGGAAGTTAAGACTGGCCCAACTGTAACTCACTTTGGGCCGGCTTGGCACAAACTTAGCCTAGTCTGCCAGGAACACCCTTACGGCAAGTAAAGCTGTTATAATAAGATTACGGTAGGCAGATGTAACGACAATAGAAAGAAAACAGAGTGTAGTAGCTTTCAATAATAATAATGACCGAATATCACAGTAGTAATAGTAGCAACAATAATAATGGCTTCAAAAAGAAAGAATAATGGATTGAACAATAATGGAAGTTTAATCAAAAATAAATATCCATCCAAAACCGAGTCTGTAATAGCAACTGTTCAAGGAGGAAGAACGCTTCCTCTCAATAAAACTAACCTCCCAGGAGAATGTCTTGCCGTGGGGATTAATAACTTTGAGGGAATCGGACCTAAATGAGGGATGCCTGAAGAAAAGTTTTTACTGCTTAATTATTCCTTAAAGAGTGGGATTTTGAGGGGGAGAGGAAAGAAAAAGATCTATTGGTGCATGCCCATTATCCTCACAAGTTGTTTTCTTATCTTTCCTTCTTTTCTTTTTCTTTTTCTCTTAGTTTTCTTTCTATGTTTTTTCTTCCCCTGTTTTTTAGTCCCTTTTGCAGGGCACGACAAGGCTCCTTTTATAGGGCCTGGCGTGGTTATTTTTTTACCATTTCACCCTTTAACGGCCTTTGTCTGGTCTGGGCATGCTTGCCGACCACCGTCTGCACACTGCTTACCCTTGCCAGACAAAGACAGGTTGGTGTTGTTTCTGTCCGCTGTGGCACTGTCCTCTGCCGTGGCTTAAATGCTCTCTCTCTCTCTTCCTATGGCATGCACCCAACGTTCCCTCCCCAATCTTACCTCTTTTGGGCGGTCTGTCATCCCAGCAGGACGTACCTCCCAAAAGGGTTTGGACAGGGAACGTAAAATAAACCTTTTCCCCCTTCCCTACCACCAAACCGCACCCCCCTTTACCTCTTTCCACTGACCTGTGGCCCCACCACGACCCATATTGGCTGGGTACAGGCTGGTAGCACCTAGGCTTTGCGCATGCTTTCCTGTTAAGTACGTTTGAAAAGCCCGCCTGCGGCCCATATGTTTGTTGTGCTCTGGAGCTTTTGCTTGCATTCGTCTGCCATACTTCTTCATTCTTTCATGTGGGCCGTCCTGTACCCATCACTGCTTCCCTTTGGGCTTTTCTTAATACTAGGTTTCACACCTCTCTTGGCCCATTTCTTGATTTATATTCATGTCTTGTTTCACTACTTGGCATTTCCTGCCATGATGATATGTTCCTGCTAGGCCTCTTTCAAGCCTGCCGTTCCATTCTTTTCCCCAGTGACTCAAGGGAGTCTACTGGTGTTCTTACTCATGGGCTCTATTGTCCGTTTCTTTTTTCCTTTTGGGCCTGCGACCCCTTTTACTTTCCTTGGGCTTCCTCGGCCCATTTACTGACTTTGTTTTCCCATGGGCTTTTACTAACTTGATTGGGCTTGCCCGGCCCAATCTCCTCATACTCATCCTTGGGGTTCATGGGCTTGCCATCAACCCCTACTTTCATTGTTTACGTTGCCTTGGGCATGCCGCGGCCCATTCTTACTTTTTCATACCATACATTGCCCATGGGTGTCATTTCTCTCTTTCCGGGCCCTTTGGGCCCATTAGCTTTCTCAAGACTCATTCATTTATGTTATGGGCCTGTGTTCCATTCTTCCTGCCGCTTGGGCCTAATAGTCTTATCCTGTGCCTGCCGCTTTCATTGCCTGCTTTGCTGGGTTGGGCTGGCTTTACAAAAATGACCCTCAACAATTTTTAGCACCACCACTGTGAATACTCTAACTTCAACAACAACAAAAAAAAAAAAAAAAAAAAAAAAAAAAAAAAAAAAAAATCCTAGCAAGCCTAGTATTAAAAAAAACATTATTTTATTTTTGTTTTTATCTTGTTGGTAAATGATTGCATCTTAATGTATTTAGAAACAACGATTTTGAATATTTATAATATTTTAATACCATATGAATGTCTATTTGGATTTTTTCCGGCTCCTGCTAGCTTAAAATCCTAAGTTCGTATTACTTGGCAATTGTGGCATTGAGTTTGAGGGCTTGACCAAAGTTGGGATTGTTGGCTTTGTCAATGCTGGAGTTGCATCCAAAATGTGGTGAACTGCTAGCCTCATTTCCATGCTTGAGAGTGGCAATGCTAAAACCAAAGACAAAATGAAGACATGCTTATAGATAGCCATGGCTAGCTTATACCCTTTTTTTTTTTTTTTTTTTTTTTTCTAAATTAAAAGATTGAGCAACTTCTATATAGCATGTGTTTTTGATTAGGAGCACATACCAATTGGGGTTTTAGGGAGAGAATGTGTTTGAACTTTGAAGGCTCTTATAGATTTTTTAAGCAAAATTGTAAAGTTAATGAGTTGTCACCACGGAATGATTAGAAAGGATTGGTTATGTAGTTTGCCTTCTTCTCTTGGATTGGTTGCAACTTCAATTATAAGCTAAGTTAGACGAATGGCTTCAACTCACGTAAGGCACATTATATATCAAGAGAGTTAATCTCATATCGGAGGCTGTACCGGTTTGCCTAGTGGAACGATATATTTCGGTACCGGTCAATACCAGTGTACCGTTTCGGGTTTACCGTTATTTTTTATATTTATAAATAAATATATATATATATATATATATATATGAATGTATGTATGTGTGTGTGTGTATATATATTATAATAAATATAAAAGTTTACCATAAAACATTACCTCAATTTAGAACAACTTATACATGGTTTTAGGCTTTAGCATTAATTAAAAGAAAAAAAACACCATATAAAAAATAGAAAGCTTAATTTTTCATTGCATATTGAGAAAACAAATAATACTAATAAGTTAATGCAAATAAGTTACCATTCTACCCTTACAAAAATTCAAAATTACAAAACTAAAAAAAGAAAAGAAAAAAAGGGTTTTTTTCTGTACCGGCCGGTATTACCCAAAATTGGCCGGTATGACCGGTACATGGTTGGTATTTAAACCAGTACGAAACGTTGGTGTTTCGATACCGGTATACGTACTAGCACGATACATACCAGCCAGTACCAGTACAATATCGACTACCTTGTTATATATTAGCCCATCGGATTTTTTTTTTCTTTTTTTCTTTTTTTCTTTTGTTGAGAAAACTATCGATGGGTCCATTTCATTGTTCAATTTTATAATTGGACACAAACTTAACTTGATCCTTTGAAGCATTTAAAGCGTCTGCCAACATTTCTATGTTTTTTTTTCTTATTTTTATTTATTTATTTAATGTTGTTAGAAGGAAATGGTTGACGGGTCCATATTGTGTTAGCGCGAGTGCACTGAAGCTAAGCTTTACTCTTGTTAGAAATCCCTCAAACTTCTTTCATATGATAAATATTTCTGCAAATTTTTCTGTTATCTGAGCTTCAGGTTTGGCTGGGGTGATTTTGGGAGAGATGGAAAATGGAAAGAGAAAAGCGGAGATAAAATAATATTTTCATGTGTTTGATTGTGGGAGAAAATATGAGAGAAAACTAATGAAGCCTTAGTGTTTTCTCTCCAAGCCTACCAATATGCAATCCGCCAAAATTGATAGAAAATTAGAGAGAAAAGGAGGAACAAAAAGTTCCACTCTTTTGGAAACATTTGTCTTCTTCTTCTTCTTTTTTTTTTTTTTTTTTTTTTGGTTGAGTCATTATCTTCTTTTTCTATTAATTCTCATTTGTTTGCTTTTGTTTATTCATCTGTTTTGGCTTTTTTCCACTAAATTTTTTTAATTGAGCTCTGTCAACAAGCTTTTACAAAGTCGCATTAACAACTTCATCTTCTTCATTGCACTCTTTTATTTTCCTCTTTGGGCCGGTGGTTTTGCTTAGCCATAGTGTGACTCCCTCTACCTCATATATAATCAGTATTTAATGGGATTTTTCCCACTCTTTCTTGGGCTCTTCATGAATTACTAAAGCCCAGCTCAAGAATTTGTCTTGATTGGGTCTAATTTCCTGGAGATCCTGGCTCGGTGGGATTTTCACTATTGGGCTGAGTGTAATTAGTATTTTGGGACTTTTTATTATTATTATTTTTTTACAAGAAGTATTTGGAGACTAAAAATGTCTATTAGTTCCCCCTTGTTTATGAGAAACTAAATTCTAAAACCACAATCAATTTTACATTTATTTTCACAACTATTTGATGTGGCTAACTGTGAGTAGTGGAAAAAATGTGGTGGGTCTATGTGAAAATAATAAACAACTAATTACAATCTGTCACATTAAATAGTTGTGAAAATTAGTGTGTAATTAGTTGTGGTTCTAGAATAACTCAAATTATTAGGTCAACTAAAAGTAGAGGTGGTGAACAGGCAAGTCGGGTCAGGCAAGGTTCAGGTTGAACATTAGTTTGGGTAAAAAAAAAAGAGTCATTTTAAGTAGGTTAAAAACAAGCCAGGTCAATCGGGTTGCAAGTTGGATCGGGTCAACCCATATTTTTTTACATGAATTCTTTTATTAAAAAAAATATATGTATTTGCGACTTGGTAAGTCATGTAGCAAATTACTTGGAATGATTAATAAAAAAAAAAAAAAAAAAATTACTTGGTATGAAATACATAACTTGGTTTGAATTCACCACCCTTATCAAGAAATAGCTTAGGTTAACAAATTAATACTTGATCATTAATTATTAAATTATACAAATCCTAACATTTCTAATTAAAATAAATAGCACAAACACAAAGGAGACTAGTCTACCCTTTGAAAATCTAAAATTAAAATAAATAAAAAAGTTTCACTACTACACAATATCAACATTCCAAAATATAAAACAAAATTGCAAATACCCAATTGGTCAGCCAATTTGGCAAAGAATAAAAAACATAAAAATAAATAAAAAACTTGAAAACTAATCTAATAGCTTGAAAAATAATTTGATATTTGTGTTTAATTTTAGATACACCGTAATTGGCACTCTATTGGAATATACATCAAAATTTGATTGTTTACTTATTTAAACAGGGTCATATTATGTTATTGATAAGCAATATACACTCCAGAAAATATCATCTTTTATTTTTAAAAGCCTTTTATTTTGACTATCAACTGTTAAAAAACATGCCTAAGTTTCTATAATTTATACATAATTTTATTGATATACTTCGGATTTACTCTTTTTACACTTATGAATACTTCTCATACATGTCTATGATTTCAAATATATGTGTTAAGTTTACTATAACTAGATTATCTTGATATGTGCTTTGTCATTTAATATCTAAAATGTTTTACTTATCGCGTTATTGAAGCAAGAAGAATGCCTTGATCATCATCTTTCAATTTGTTTGCAGCAACAAGATAAAAGTCTCAATTGTTTTCTTAAGACCATTATATTTGAATGGCATTAAATGTAAATACATTTTTTAACGGCGTCATTCAAAAAAATTATGTTTATTTGAAAACAAAATCATGTGCATTTATATTTATTAATTGAGTTTGGGTTGTGCAGTGTAAAGCCCATAACAAAAAAGTAAACCAACTATGGCTTAATTTTATTAGTTTTTAACCATGAAAAATAAAATTTTAAAAAGGGTCATTCACAGGTTAGCTGGGTCGGGTCAGGTTGAGTGTCAACCCCTTTTGTTCGAGTCAAAAAATTCGAGTTTGGATTGGGTCAGCAAATTCTGATCCATTTTGCCATATCTAATTGGAAGTACCAGTGAAATTGGTAATGTCACCTATGTAAGTGTGACATGTTTTTTTTTTTTCTCTTCTGTTTCTTTGTGGAGGGTTTTAATTTATTTAATTTGTTTATTTGGATATTGCAATATATATATATATATATATATATATTAATAGGTAAAACTCAAAGAAAGTCAAATTAGAATTACAAATTAGAGTCCAATTTTGTGCTATGTGTCTAGATTTATGTGGGGAGCACACCATAATTATCTTTCTAAGTGTTCAATTCAAATCTAAATCTATATCTATATATTAATAGGCAAAGTTTAGAGAAAGTCAAATTAGAGTCTAATTTTGCACCATGTATCTAAATTTATGTGGGGACCATACCATAATTATCCTTCTAGGTGTTCAATTCAAATCTGAATCTATATCTATCTATTAATAGGCAAAGCTTAGAGAAAGTCAAATTAGAATTCCAAATTAGAGTCTAATTTTGCATCATGTGTCTACATTTATGTGGGGATCATACCATAATTATCCTTCTAGGCGTTCAATTCAAATATGAATATATATATATATATACATATATATATATATATATATAGAGTAATTCTACTGTACCCCCTTTTTTTAGGGGGTATGGTACCTACTAGTTAGGATGATGGGTAGGATCTAACTCAATAAATTTGTACTAATGACTTTATATTATTGAGTGGGAGGACCACTAGACATTAATGAGATGGTCCTCCAAGTGGACTAGATAATTTCCCTTTTAAGTTGTAAGACCTCTAAAACTTATCAAGAAAAAGTTTTATATATGTTATAGATTATGGAAAATAAACTTAAAGAGGTAGGAAAGAAGAAAAAAAATTCCAAGTTATAGGCCCAATAATACATGAAAAAAAAATTAATGCACAATATGCATGATAATATTGTATGTTTATCTTCTTTGATGCACCTTTTTCTCTCTTTTTTTGAAGATCTTAAATGGATAAGTGTATTATGTTTTTAAATAAGCTTGGGAACAGTTCCAACTTGTAACAATGTGAGTGGTTTACATCTTCGTAATCACAATGAAAAAAACTATTGACATGTTTGGATTGAGAGAGGGGGAGGGGAAGTAAATAAAAATTAGAAAAAAACTAATCAGGTTAAGGAATGGAAATCTTGCTCTTATAAACTTGCAAGACCAATTCACATCAAAATTTTCATTTCACAAACTTTATCATGGGTATAATGAACACAATATTATTTTCCACGAACTAATAGCCTAAAAATAGATCACAATGATTCTTATTTTTGTTAGAAATCTAAACACAATTTTTTTTTTCGGTCAATCATTTCCCTTGAATTAATAATGTCACCAATTAAAGTTGGCCATGACATGTTGAACTGGTATAACGTCTCTTATGCACATTAATAACATACTCCAACGAGTTATTTTGTAAGCAATCATTATTCCCATTCAAAATAATTAACACCTATACATATCATAGATATGCTGATATGAACATTATGCAAAATATAATTAGGAAATTTGTATCCAACAATACACCGTAAGGTCCTTAAAAATGTATTTGATACATATCCACACATGCATCAAATGAAATTATATGTCACTCATATAAATTGAAAATAATCATCTCCCAATTATATAATTATATATGCATATCTAGGAAATAGGAGAAATTATAAGAATTCACGAGTTTCTCATATGGTATCAACAAAATAAAAGATACCATAACAAAACTCAAAAAAAAAAAAAAAAAAAAATTTTTAATTACATTTATACATACATACTATAGGGGCATGGTTTACAACCCAAGCCCAATATGTATGGGATTGTGGGTTAATGAGCCTAGTGCAATAAATTTGTAGAGAGTGAGCCAAAGAACTAGGTTTTAGAGAATCTAACAACGGCTAGAATGGGTTTGAAAGACAATCATACAAGAGCAAAACGTGTAAGATTGAGTGAATATATTGTCCGAGGAGGCAAATCCTTGTATAGATTAATGGAATTGATTACAAGTGCAGCTTTGGTTGCCACAGTGTGCTTTCTCTATTTTTCCGATCCCCCTTCCTTCGGGGGTCTTTTACATTATATATTCCCTTCCCGATGATCTTGGCCCTCCATCTATCAATTGTTCACATTACTACTCGAGTGCCTGTTCCATCAAACACCCCTTCTAGCTCTCTGTTAGTTGCGGTAGCCAAGGAAGCACTGTTCAGGGGTCTTCTCCATATAAATACGGCTAGAAAAGTAGCTGCAATGCATTTAATGTGGAGGCAGCAGCCTTTCCTTAAATATTTTCAAACTCCCTTCCTTCTTGTGTGTTCATGAGGCACGCCTCTAACACTGGGTTTCCATGGAGATCATTTTTGTCGTTGGGATGCGTGTTTGAGCTATATATGCCTTGGCCGAGAAGGAATTTATCCTCGAACCACCTTCTTCTCCTTTCCTACTTGTGAGGCTCCAAACTAGAATACCCCTTACCCATTTGTCCCTCCTCGGACATGATAATGTCCTCGGATAAGGCCCAAAGCCCAATATATGATTCTGGGCCCATGTCCCCACACATACATACACACACACACACACACACACACACACACACACACACACACATATATATAATTGTTGTATTACTTCAACAAAAAAAAAAAAAAAATGCTGTGTTTAGGCATGGTGAAAGTTTGACTATTTTATAGGTTCATACTTCATAGCTCTTACTCAAGATTAATGGGAATTACAACTCATTTATTCACATAAATATTATCTGTATATATTAAGAAGATTCGGAAAGTTAGTTATGACTTCAAAAAATATCAAAAATACCCCTAATCTAATTAAAGAATCCTTATTCTTAAAAAAATAAAAAATAGGGTTAAAATTGTAATTAAACAAAATTCAAAAAAAAAAAAAAAAAAAAAACTCATAAAGAAACATTTTTCCTAAAAATTAGCATACTCTCTAACTAAACATATCTCACGTACATTTTGATATAGTTTTTTTTCTAAAAATTAACACACACTAAACCCAGTAATTTACTCCATTTCAAATCCTAAATTTTAGCTTTATAAAAATCCCTTCATGTGTAACCTCACTAACAATAGTTAAATTCAAATTGAAAAATTATATTTGAAAGCTCAAATAGTGTGAAAACACTATAGCTTGTTTAGACCCCCAAAATTTAAAAGGAAGCTATATTATTTTTACTCTAACTTAACTAAGTACGAAATAAGAGTAAATGAATCATAATAAAACCGGAACACTACTCTAAAGCATAAGCATGTACAATTAACAATAAATGTAAAGCTTAAAGAGTAGGGAAGAGAGATACAAACACAAGATAACATCGAAACGTATTATCAAAGAGGAAACTGAAGTACTCGGCGAAAAACCTCTCCACAGTCCTCAAAACCGAGATCGATCCACTAGTAAATAAATTTGGAGTATACGAATATCAAAAAGACCTTCCAAGCATAATCTACCCAATGTACTTGAACCCTCTAAGTTCTAGCTACCAACGGGTTTCACCGAGCCTTGTCTTCACTAGTTATTTGGATCCCACAATTAGCTCCAAATTGCATTTGTCATCCTTGTCTTCTTCCAATGCTTCCCACATGCACCAAAAATTATCACAACTCTCAGATTGGGTGAGGAAAGTGTTTGGGTTAAAAACCTCTCAACAATAAAGTGCTCTATTTGTGTAGTTAAAGAATATTTAAGTGAGTGAGGTAGTTATTTCGGTTTTTATGTTAGTATTATAATAGTCACTTGGCAAAAAAGAAAAAAGAAAAGACTCTTGGTGTAAAATTATATGATTAGATATCTAATTGTGGTTTTTTTTTTTTTTTTTTTTTTTTTTTTTTTTTTTTTTATGGTTCATTTATGTTGGATTCCTCATCTTTTGCATTGAATGACTCACTTGGAACAAAAATTTAAAAACTTAATGAGACATGTATGGGAATGAACCTTAAAAGAGAAAAATTTTTAGCAGGTTTATTTTTTAAGATGTCTATGAATGTTTTGCTAGTGTAACTTTCACAGAATTTGTAAGAAGATTTAAACAAGTCTTTATTTCTTCTTCTTCTTTGTTTGCAAATTAGGATTACTATTTCAAAAATTCCTAATAAATAAATGGAAAATATCAATTAAACAAAAATTTAAACATTAGGATTCCATTCCCTAATATATCCTCAATAATCTTCCATGCAACCTTACTCCCTTCTCTTGAACAGTGTACCTCATCCCTTGTGCCAGCTTCAAAGTTCTGAACATCAAACTTAAATATTACGTATGTGCCATCAAAACACAATTAATTAATACTAACTTAAATATTATATATGAACTATTGACATAATGACTTATGACAAAAAATATGTGCCACCAAAACACAATCAATTAATACTTTTTGTGGGCATTACAGTTTGCTTATGATGAGAACTCTGAGAGACTCACCTAGGGAGCTCTTGATGGTCCTTAGTCTGCATCACTCTGTTTAAAAATATTGCATAACTTAGAGATCTTTTGTTTGCTGTAATTTCAGTTGGCTCAAAAGAAAAGCAAATGAGTTAGCTCATGCCTTCTCAGCCCTTTTTCCTTAAACTATGTGATGATGTAACACGTAGTTCTTTAGTTATAATCACCATTTGCAAAAAATGTTAGAGAAAATGAGGAATACCTAATTAGAATGTAATATAAAAATATTTTCATTAGATTTAATGAAAGTGCTATTTATCTAACATACAAACTCACCTATAAATTTTAGGAGTTGCATATAACAACATATGTAAAAAGAAAGCAAGTTGAACTACAATAGTTCCACCAGAGTAAGGGTAGCTACAATAGAAATGAGACAAACTTTGATCAAATTATCCATTGCTAAAGTACACAAGTCACAATCGCACTCATGCATATATTGAAAGGGTAATTAAGCTCATTCAATTAAGTGGTTCTTAAGTAAATAAAACTTTAGACACATTTGGCACTATAGTCAAACTTAAGTAAAAAATGCTCAAACCCATCACTATATCAATTAAGAGAATAAAAAATAAATGGAAAAACTACATGTTTATCCAAAAGATCCATCTACGCTTTTGAATCTTTGTTGAGGGTAATTTTTGTAAAGACAGCCCAACCCAGCAAGGCAGGTAATAAGAGTGGCAGGCACAGAATAAGACTATTAAGCCCAAGCGACAGGAAAAATAGAACACAGGCCCATAACATGAATGAATGGGTCTTGAGAAAGCAAATGGGCCCAAAGGCCTGGAAAGAGAGAAATGACACCTATGGGCAATGTATGGTATGAAAAAGCAAGAATGGGCCGCGGCAGACCCGAGGCAATGTAAACAAAGAAAGTAGGGATTGATGGCAAGCCCATGAATCCCAAGGATGTGTATGAGGAGATTGGGCCGGGGAAGCCCAATCAAGTTAGTAAAAGCCCATGGGAAAGCAAAGCCAGTAAAATGGGCCGAGGAAGCCCAAGAAAAGTAAAAGGGCCGCAGGCCCAAAAGGAAAAAGAAAGGGACAATAGAGCCCATGAGCAAGAACACCAGTGAACTCTGTTGAGCCACTGGGGGAAAGAATAAAACGGCAGGCTTGAAAGAAGCCTAGTAGGAACATATCATCACGGTAGGAAGTGCCAAGTACTTAAGCAAGACACGAATGTAAACCAAGAAATGGGCCAAGGAAGATGTGAAACCAAGTATTAAAAAGGGCCCAATCCCAAGGGGAAGCAGTGAAAATACTCCGGCCCACATGAAAGAGTGAAGAAGTATGGCAGACAAATGCAAGCAAAGCTCCAGAGCACAACAAGCACATGGGCCGCAGGCAGGCCCTTTTTAAACGTACTTGACAAGAAAGCATGCGCAAAGCTCAGGTGCCACCAGCCTGTACCCAGCCAATATGGGTCATGGTGGGGCCACGGGTCAGTGGAAAGAGGTAAAGGGGGGGTGCGGTTTGGTGGTGGGGAGGGGGGAAAAGGTTTATTTTGCGTTCCCTGTCCAAACCCTTTTGGGAGGTACGTCCTGCTGGAATGACAAACTGTGCAAAAGAGGTAAGGTTGGAGAGGGAACGTTGGGTGCATGCCATAGGAAGAGAGAGAGAGAGCATTTAAGCCATGGCAGAGGACAATGCCACGGCAGACAGAAACAACACCAACCTGTCTTTGTCTGGCAAGGGTAAGCAGTGTGCAGACGGTGGTCAGCAAGCATGCCCAGACTAGACAAAAGCCGTTAAGGGGTGAAATGGTAAAAGAACAACCATGGCAGGCCCTATAAAAGGAGCCTTGCCGTGCCCTGTAAAGGGGACCGAAAAACAGAGGAAGAATATCATAGAAAGAAAACTAAGAGAAAAAGAAAAAGAAAAGAAGGAAAGATAAGAAAACAACTTGTGAGGATAATAGGCATGCACCAATAGATCTTTTCCTTCCTCTCTCCCTCAAAATCTCACTCTCTAAGGAATAATTAAGCGAGTAAAAACTTTCCTTCAGGCGTCTCTCATTTAGGTCCGATTCCCTCAAAGTTATTAATCTCCACGGCAGGATATTTTCCTGGGAGTTTAGTTTCATTGAGAGGAAGCGCTCTTCCTCTTTGAATGATAGCCATTACAGACTCGGTTTTTGGCTTGATGTCTATTTTTTATTAAACTTCCATCATTGTTCAATCCATTGTTCTTTCTTTTGAAAGCTATTATTATTATTACTACTATCACTACTGTAACGTTTGGTCATTATTATCGTTAAAAAATTACTACACTCTGTTTTTCCTTTTATTGTCATCATATCTGTCTGCCGTAATCTTGTTATAACAGCTCTGCTTGCCGTAAGGGCGTTCTTGGCAGACTAGGTTAAGTTTGTGCCAAACCGGCCCAACTGTAACGCCCAAAGTGAGTTACAGTTGGGCCGGTCTCAACTTCCCTACTCAGAAGAAACATTCGGGCCCATCACTGCAAGAGGCAGTCCAGCCCAAATACAAAAAAGACCCCTACAATCTTCAATCTCTATTAGTGATTGGAAGTTTCACAAATTAAAAAAAAAAAAGACTAAATATAAATAAATAAATAAAATCCTTAGAGTAATTTTATGATGGGTCATTTTGTAACATGGTGGGCATCTGTATTGAGAAAAAACCTTTGAATTTGTATGGCTGGTAAAAAAATTCTCTGCAAAGTCTTTTTTTAGATTACATTATAAGGGTAATGAATATAAGAGAGAGACTACAGACCATAGAGAGTCTGGTAATTGTGTGTTTTTACTTTTTAAACATGCTTCACAGTTGTATTATCACAAAGCAGGTCTGATGGATTTGGATTGGTACTACTGATTTCCAAAGCATGAGAGTTTAATGTGTTATTAATTTCGTCTCATTGACTTTTGTACTTGATAGCAAAATTAAAAATAATTAGATTGTACACTGTCATAAAATTACCCCCATATAAATCCAGACACATGGTGCAAAATTGGACAATAATTTGAAATTCTAATTTGACTTTCTCTGAGTTTTACTTATTAATATATATTAGTATATAACCTGTGCATATGCATGGTCCAATTAAAAAAAAATTACAATTACACACATATATGGATTCAAATTCTACTCCTTTTTTTTCTTTTTCTTTTTTTAATTTCTTTTAGATATACACATGAGTTTACTCTTCCTTTTTTTTTTTTTTTTTTTAAATTTATTTATTGAGTTTTTGATGATTTATTTATATTAAACCCTTCGTCTTTTGCACCTCATTAACTCACCTAGAATAAAAATTTAAAAAGCTTAAATAGGACACAAGGCACAAAATTAGACAACAATTAGAATTCAATTTAAAACTTAATTGGATTTTCTCTCAGCTTTATTTATTAATATATACTAGCTTATAACCCCATACATATGCATGGATATACTTAAAGATAATAAGATGCATAATATAATTCCTATATATATAATTTAAATACTATTGTTAGTCATTTTTGTATTTTGTTAACTCTTTAAAAAATTTAGTAAGGATATTATTAGGTATAAAATGTAAATTGTCCATTTTTAAAAAAAAATTATTGTAAAGCACTTTTTAAATTTTTTATTTTTTATTTTTCTGATTCATTTATTCTTGACTATTTGGTTTTTATACTTAATAACTCACTTGGATGAGTATTTATGATGTAGTCCCACATTTGATTCTAAAATTAAGAAATAAAACTATTTAAGAATGAATAATTTAGGACACATGGCACAAAATTTAAACTCTAATTTGAAATTTTAATTTAAGTTTCTCTCAGTTTCACCTATTATATATATATATATATATATATATTAGCATGTAATCCACGCAAATGCATGTGTTGATTTTAGATCCCTGTAAACTAGATTGTTTAACCTAATTAATTAACCAAGTGAATACTTAGATTTATTATTCAGATCTAGGTTAAAACAAAAACAATTATATCATGCAAAGCAATGGAAAAATAAATAACAAAATAATATGATGACCTAGGAAAACCTGGGGAGGATTTAACCTATCTATCTTCAAGGTAAAAAGCAAATCCACTATAGTGAATCGAAGTTTACAATAAGACTTAGACCACTAATATCCTATTGCTATCACATGTAGAACTTACTGACACAACCATGTGCAAGCTCCAAATCCACAGACTCCTTCTCTATTAGGCCTTTGCAACACAAGCACTCACACTTGTGACAAAAAATAGAAACTCTCCTGTTTGTGACACCAAGACTAGCCTTGAAGGTTTAGATCATTAGCACATTTGATGACTAGAGAAGATAGCAACTTCTATAATACTGGATCTTGAGATTTTTCAAGGAATAACACCAGTAAAAAACATGAGAGAGCTTTTTGGGTACAAAGCCCAAAATATAAAAGAGGCACACTCTTCTCTCTCTGAAAAGCCTTATAAAACTTTTTTTATGGTTTCCTTTATATACTAGTAATGTTTTACTTGAAACCCAATACATTTAGGTAGAGTTTGGGCTGAAATAGAATTCTGCAAATACGTGTTTCAATTGGTCGAGCCTGTCTTTCGGTCGATCGAACCAAGTAGTTTCTGAACTCTTCTTTCTATAGCTTGTATATTCTTGAATCTTGACTTATATCACCTTGAGCATTGTCTAATAATACTTGTGGGGGGTAAAAACCCAAAACTACTTAGTGGGCCAAGGGCACCATGTTGAGGATTATTGTATTTTTGAAGAGCAATAATTGGTTGGTGCAGAGTCCATCTGAAGGCAGGAAGCCCAGAAGTGGAGGAGGGATATAGTCCGAGGAGGTTACTTTTTGTCCGAAGAGGTTACCTTCTATCCGAAGATGTCACTAGTGGTCCGAAGAGGTCTTACTCCTCGGATATGAATAGTCTTGATCAATCAAACGAGTGGAAGGTCCGAATGATCTTCCTAGCAACCCCAATGATAACGATAAGCTCTGGGTATGTCTGGAAATGATAAGAACGAAGAAATATCTAAAGGAAAAGCTGCTACCATCGTATTTAATGCACTGCAGCAACTTTTCTGGCCGCATTTATGTGGAGAAGACCCCTGAACAGTGTAACCTCAGCTACCGCCACTCACAAAGAGCTGCAGAAGATATATGACGTGACATATACTCAAGTAGATACACAGATGAAGAACAGGTGGACGATGGAGATGATAGGGAAGGATGCTATATAAAGAAGAAGGGCTCCTGATAATAGGGGATCGAAAAAAAGACAATAGAGAAGAAAGAAAAGCTTTACTATAGCTCTGAGTATTGTAATTACTATTCATTCAATAAAACATCTCTTCGGACATTCACTCATGGAGTTTTTCAGGCATTATTTCATGTTATTTCAATCTTAAATACCTGTAGGGGCCTTTTTGTGTTGTGCGTTAGGTTGGGCTGCCTGCCGCGGTAGTAGGCCCGAGTATTCTGAGTAAGGAAGTTGAGACCGGTCCAACTAGAACTCAACTTGGGCCGGCTTGTGCGCAAACGTTGAGTCCAAGTCCAAAGGAAGATGCTGCGAAGTGGGCTTATCCTCTGTTTCTGCCGCAGAAGACTTTTCTCCAGTTTCTGCCGCTGCCAGTTTCTGCTGCAAGATTGATGTTTCTGCCGCAAAAGGAACTTTTTTCCAGTTTCTGCCACAGGTTTGACTTTTCTGCCGCAGAAGGAACTATTCTCCAGTTTCTGCCACAGGTCTAACTTTTCTACTGTGCAGCAAGACTTTCTATCATGCAGTAAAACCGTCTGCCTTGCAATAAAACTTTCTACTATGCAGTGAAGCTGCCTGCTGTGTAATAAAGCTTTCTGCTGTGCTTTAAGTCTGTCTGCGGTGCTTCAAAGCCTTCTGCAATTTTAATGACCACTCTTTGCTCTTACTGCAGAAAAAAACTTTTCTACTTCCTGTACATGAACAAATCTAAAACCCAAAGAAAATACCCATCAAACAAGTGTTAGTTTAAATGGGTTAGCATATTCTCAAATATATACACATATTCATAAATAAAGATATATGTATATGTATACTTATGGCAGGATAATGATTAGCTTGTGTCAACAGTAAAATACGTAATAACAAATAAAGAGGAAAGCTTTGGCAGGAAATGTTCAGCTAGTAAAATAGTTAACACGGTAAACATAATAAAAAAGGTACTACAGCAGAATAACAAGTACAACAAGTAAAAACACTGCAGCAGGACAACTGATGTGGCAGACTTGATAAAAAAACGTGTTACAGCAGGATAATTAAGTACAGCATATATAAGTTATAATGAGGGAAATCAAATATATTTATAATCAAAATCAAGTATTAAATCTTCCCATAAGATAGGTAAACCAAAAAGGAAACCCAAACTCCAACTTCAACAACCTTATCATGGGCTCCTGCCATAAAAGTTGTTCATTTTGGAGAATAGGCCTAAATGGCTACTAGCTATTATTTTTAGAGATTTTAAAGAGTGGGTTTGTTAAGAGGGAGGGAAAAGATGGTCTATTGATGCATGCCCCTATTCCTACCGTGTTTTCTCTCTTCTTTTTCTTTCTTTCTTTCTTTCTTTCTTTCTTTTTCTCCCCTCTGGGTGTTTTTCTTCTTCCCCTGTTTTTTACTCATTCCCCTGTTTTTTCCTCTCTCCGTCCTCCGTTTTCTTTGCTGTCCTTTTTCTACCATGGTTACCTCCCTTTTATAGTGAGCTAATTCAATGGGATTTCTCCCTTTTACCCCTAGGGCTTCACCAACTGTTTTTGGTTTGTTGTGGGCATCCTTTCAAGATTACCCACCCACCCATTGGTTGCCCCTGTCATTGCTCAGAATAGGTCAGCTGCACCATTACTTATTCCACGACAAAATTCCATTTTGTTTGTTCCTGCTGTATACCTCTACCTCTCTACCTAGCTCTATGGCATGCATCAGTGGTCCCAACCATTTATTACTTCTTTTGGGTAAGATACCATCCCAGCAAGGTATATATCCCAAAAGAAGTTATGGCAGGAAACCAAATATAGACCCCCTTTTCCCCCCACCACCAAACCACGCCCTCTGAATCTCTTTGATCGTAGGCCCACCTCCCTTGTATTGGCTGGGTACAGGTTGGTGGTGCCCTGGTCCTTCTGTGCTTGCTCCACTGTCTTTTATTTTTGTCTCCCACGCCATTCCTGCCGTAGCAGATTAGTTCTGTTTCGTCTGCTGCGTGTTGTTGTCTTATTTCTTCACGCGTTTCCTGTTGCATTTGTCATTTCCTTTAGCTTGACTCTTCCTTCATGCAATTCCTACTGCTGACACTTCTTATTGCTCCTTGTTTCTTTTCATCATGCTTCATCATATCAGTTTTCATGCCTATTTCCTTATACAAAAGGATTTGGGCCTTTGTGGGCCAAATAGTGTTGACTGGATCAAAAGGGCATTGGGCCCAATATATTTTCATCTACCGAAGTCATCCTGCCAGGGAACTGTATTCTGCGGCAGATCTGTATTCTGCTGAAGAACTGTATTCTACGGCAGATCTGTTTTCTGCAGCAGATCTGTATTCTGCAGCAGATTTGTATTTTGCAGCAGATGGCTTTCACTTGCACTTCTTTCTTTGCTCTTCAATCTTCTTGGTGGGTCTTTGGGCCTTGCTTCTTATTAGCCTTTCTTCCTTACGGGCCTTTGGATACAGATTTGCAAAAATGAGCATTAACAATACCTTAGCCAACTATTGTTTAATTGATAACCGGCCCAACTCTTTCACCCACTCTCTACAAATTCATTGTCTTGGGTTCATTGGGCCTCTAACCCATTCCTTTTGGGCTTGGGCTACGAAAATTGACCCTATAATACCTATAGACTCTAGGATCTATATCTAGACAAGTTTGTGTTCACGATTTGCCAATTGTTCTAAATTTTTAGAACCTAGTAGTATGAATGCATTTAAAATTAAACACAATTTGTATTATAAAAATATATATGATTATTCAAATTATTAAAAAAAAGAGCATGTGACACATGCATATGTATGGATATATTTAAAATTACACACAATTTCTATCATAAAAATATAAATTATTAGTCAATCTTTTTTTTTTTTTAAAGTAAACGTAATTAGTCATTTATTAAAATTCTTACTCAAATTTAATACTACTTATGATCATTTTTTTTCTTCTAATTTTTAATAAGATAGAATGTGTAGTGATCTTTGTTGTGTGATGATTTGTATTAAGTATATGTGATTATTTTTTTTTTAATTTATTAATATTAGATTCTTAGTATTTTGCACTCGTTAACTAACTTGACACAAAGATTAAAAAAATTTAGTGAATAATTATGGTGTGATCCCTGCATAAATTTTGATAATTGACGCATAATAATTGGATTCTAATTTCAAATTTTAATTGAACTTTTTCTAAAATTTACCTCTATATATATATATATATATATAACTTACGACGAATATGAACAATTAAACACTAACGATGTAAAAGTAGTATTTTAATTTTAGAATACCCATTAAAAAATAGTATACCCATTATACCATGTTTATTTACTAAATTTTTCTAATTTACACTGTATGTATAAGTCGTGTTGTAATTTCTTTTTAGTCAAAACTTTACCTATAATTCTTATGTAATAATTTTTAGTAATTAGATAAACTTCAAATACAACTTACGTCGAATTTTGTTAAGGTCATGAATGATTAAATTATAAAAAATTTAACCTATTTAGTAACCATTTAAGAATTTAAAAAATTAGAATTTAACTTGGAAGCAATATCAAATTATGTAGTCTATTATTGAGTTATTTTTAAATTTTATTATTTATAAACTCATTTTTACAAAAAAAAAAAATAATAAAAAATTGTTAAATAAATTTTTTTTAACTCTAAACAGTTTTGAAAGGTAATTTCTTTATCTTCAATTTAAAAAATTTCTTTTTTTTTCCTTTTTTTTTTTCTATATTTATTTTCTTATTTTCTTATAATTTTTCTACAAATTTGCATTATGAGTTGGGCACTTTAACTTTTTTTTAATATCCTGATTTATATATATTTTTCTGATTTTTTTAACAAACTCATTGCCTCATATATATATATATATATATTAATTGCTGAATTATTTTTAAGAAGCTAATTGCTTCATAATTTTTATTTATTTATTTTTTAAAATTCATTAATAACCACAATAGAGAAGAGAATATTTGAACTCTGATTCTTCTCATAAAGTAGAACAAATATTACAAGTCTCTCTTTTTTTAGAGAGTTACAATATGTAGAGTTCACTTTTGATAATAGTTTTTTATTATGATACAAAATACACAAATTCTACATTTAATTGTTATTGATTAAAAGTTAGCCATATATCTAACTCTTTTGTAACAAATATTAGATCATTTTTAATACACAAAAAAAAAAAGATCATTTTATATTCAATCAACAGAGCATGGGGATATGATTTCGAGTTGCTTAAAACATTATAAGAGAACGTGATTGGTAGTTGCTGAGAGTATTTTTATGGTGAAGTGACACGTGGCTGCAGTACAAGAATGTGATTCAACCTTATAATGAGGGTCCTTTAATGACGCAAAATTTTCTTGCGGCTAAGTGACATCCTAGTGGCTACTAGGCCCAAGGCCCTTTTATTAAAAGCCCCCACCCCTTTATGATAAGATCTTATACCTTATTATAGAAAGACCCAAATTTTATAATAATTATTGGTTTTTTTTTTTTTTTAAATGGTTATTCAAAAAATTTCGCTCTTATTATAGAATTTCTAAAATATCAGACCAATTGAAACCTGAACTATTTGAAAAATAAAATTTTGTAAATATGTCGAATCATTAATGATAATTAATTTTTTTCGAATTACTTGAAATTTTAACCTTCAAAGACTGGTATTCTACATGATAAATTGTTAACATTAGCAATCCATTGATCTCTTATTTGGCTACACACCATCTATCCCTCTGAATAGTTTGTTTGAGAAGTTTTATGCTTGAACTATGATATATATATATATATATATAATTCTCTATATGAAATTAATCTTGGTTTGGTTAATTAATTCATCAAGTTATGAATTCAATTTATCGAATTAACCTTATTTTGGTTAATATTAAATAAATTTATTTAATTGATATTTCGTTATAAAATGATCACTTAAATTTACTACCTTAGACCTCAAACTATATCAAACCAGCCATGACTAGAATACCATGTATCAAATATATGTAACCATCATCTCACATGGAAGTAAATCCCTTGCTTGTGGAGAACCAAGGGTGTTTGTGTGTTTGACATCCTTTATTGGGTGGTCTAAGCCATGTGAGCTTTCACTCTTGGGAAGTGATGGTGGCCTAGTGCCAATTGATGAATAAGTGGTCACGTGAATGGCTAACTTGGAAACAGACACCTAATGGTGGAGTACATACAAGACATGAGAAAGTGAACCTTGCTGACACCGATGTGTAATTTTGAAGGCTACTGATGCTTTAGTTAGTGACCTTATTAAAGGAAAATCTCTCTTTTAGAACAGGGATTTTTCGTTCCTCGTTCTGGTGGAAAAAATGTAAATTTATAGAACTTGACGATCACACATGTTACTCTTTAATGGGCATTGATTTTGGCATCACGGGTTAGATTGGGGTAATACTCTAGTCATGGGCAAGGATCTTGACTTTTGTCTATTGTTTCATGTGAATGTAGCTTGTGTTTTAATTGTCTGACTTTTATGCTAGTGGTAGTACTACAAGCTCGCTTAAAGCCCATTTGGATGGAAGGAGAGTGAAGGAGAGTAGAATAAGTTGAAACTAGACTAATTTTAGCTGAATTTACTCTACGTACTCTATTCTACTTAACTCTCCCTCCCTTCCTTTCAATCTAAACAAACCATTAGTTGTTGGATCATAAATTTGATGTTCCTCTCATCGCTAGTGTATCGGGGATAGTCATGTAGTGTTCTTGTGTTCAAATTAGGTGGGTTGTTTATGCACAATGGGCTAAGACCAAACCAAACCTTCGAGGCGGAAAATCAAGTTAGACAATCTCCTCCACATAAAAAACGAATACCAAGATTGTAAATCCATGCCAATTCATCATTTTATAAAAGAAAGATATGTTATCCCATTTGAGCTCAGAGAAATCAACTTAAACCCAATCAATTATTCTAGGATTAATTACAAATTATTTCACACTTTTTTGCCACAATAATATATCATTAATGTTCCTCTCATCACTAGTGTACCGGGGATAGTCATGTAGTGTTCAAATTAGGTGGGTTGTGTTAATGCACAGTGGGCTAGTCCAAATCAAACCTTCTAGGCAGAAAATCAAGTTAGACAATCTCCTCCACATAAAAAATGAACACCAAGATTGTAAAACCATGTCAGTTCATCATTTTATAAAAGAAAAACCTGTTATCCCATTTGAACTCAAAGAGATCAACTTAAACCCAACCAATTTTTCTAGGATTAATTACTAATTATTTCACACTTTTTTGCCGCAATAATATATCATTAATGTTCCTCTCATCGATAGTGTACTAGGGATAGTCATGTAGTGTTCAAATTAGGTAGGTTGTTCATGCAAAGTGGGCTAGTCCAAACCAAACCCTCTAGGCTGAAAATCAAGTTAGACAGTCTCCTCTGAATAAAAAATGAATACCAAGATTGTAAAACCATGTCAGTTCATCATTTTATAAAAGAAAAATATGTTATCCCATTTGAACTCAAGGAGATCAACTTAAACCCAACCAATTTTTCTAGGATTAATTACAAATTATTTCACACTTTTTTGCCACAATAATATATCATTAATGTTCCTCTCATCGCTAGTGTACCGGGGATAGTCATGTAGTGTTCAAATTAGGTGGGTTGTTCATGCATAGTGGGTTAGTCCAAACCAAACCCTCTAGGCGGAAAATCAAGTTAGACAATCTCCTCCACATAAAAAATGAATAACAAGATTGTAAAACCATGCCAGTTCATCATTTTATAAGAGAAAAACATGTTATCCCATTTGAACTCAAGGAGATCAACTTAAACCCGACCAATTTTTCTAGGATTAATTACAAATTATTTTATACTTTTTTGTCATAAATATGATGTGATAGAGTGCGAGTGGTGGATAAAAAATTATGGGTTTATTGTGTAAGTGATAAACAACTACTCATACTATATCACGTCAAGGTTGTGACATAGTTTGGGATCCAAAAATCACTTGTTGAACAATCCCTTTCTATCCGAATCTAAAATGACCGGCGGCCCTACCTAATTTTATTTTTCTAAACACACAACTTGACTGCTTACTAGGTCTAAATGAAAATGTCAATGACTTAACAACATGCACAAAGATACAAGGGCTGACCCCACAGATCACTGCCGGTATGGTAGCATATTCTAGCTGATTAAGCTATTTAATAAAAAATTAAAAGAGAGACAGAGAAGGATTAAATTAACAGCTACTTGATATCAATAGTATACGTACTACAAATTTCCCCATTTTTTCACTCAATTAAAACTTGTTGAAGTGATTGTTTGTGAATGGTATTAAAAAAAAAAAGTGGTGATTCTAAAAAATAGTTTCATTAACAGGTGCCCTTGTAGTAATTATTAATAAATTATTTTAGAAAAGTTTTAACACTATTTTTACGAGAAATATAAAAAAGTCATCAAAATAATTAATTGTTTTTTTCCTAACAAAAAATTTATAAAAATATTCTTTAAATTAATGCCTTTAGAGCATCCATTGGTGGACTTAATGTAAGTGTATATGTATGTGAAGCTCCCTTTTATAGACTTGAACTTTGGCCTTTGTCTCTCACACCTCACAAGCATTTATACTCGTAGAGTGATCATCGCACCAACGGTGCACGGTGGTTGAAAATCTTCTTAGATGTATTATATCTTAATATCTTATGGCTCATTTCATGTCAATACTCATTCTCTTACGTTTCACAGCTGCTGTGATGGTCATGCTAGAACTTCTCATTAAGATAATATTACATTTTTTTCCACATTACTCAGTCCAAAGTAAATGGCGTGGAGTTGTTATATAAGAAAATCCAATAATCCTAGTTTACTCAATTTTACTATCACCATTTTTACCCGAAGTTCTCGCTCTACTATAAAGCCACTCCAAAAATTTTGAATAGAGAACCTCTATTATCTAGTCCTCTTCTTGTCCTACCTCACACACACACACACACACAAACTCACGTTAAGCTTTCCTTCTGTAAACAGAGAGAGTATGGCAGGCAAGCTTATGCACGCAGTTCATTACACTAATTGTGGTGGAGGACCCAGTGATTTGAAGGTTACTTCCATATCCATTTCTTTAATTTTCATGTTCTATAAGTACTTTCATATGAAGAAAGTAAATTATCTTTCATTAGTTCACTTAGATTTCTTTTCTTTTTTTTTTCCCTTCTCTCTCTCTTATTTATAAGTTTTGTTTATGAGGTTCTTTCAAATTCACAGTTGGAAAACTTTTATGTTAATTTCTTGTGATGGCTGACAAAGAACTTTCAGTGATGCAAGGGTTAGTTTGTGCTTCTTCTTTTTTTTTTCAGAAAAAGAATGCAATTAGTGGAGGAAAGAGTGTTTGATTATTTTGCTGAAACTAAAATTTTTTTATTGTAAGTACTGTAGATAAAGATAAAAGTTAATTGAAATAGTATAGTATGATTCATAAATAGTACAAAAAAATATAGTGGAGCCCATAAATAGTAACAAAAGTAAGCTAAATAGTAAAATAAGTTGGCTTTTTAATTTGGAACCAAACGCACACTTTTAAGAAAATTAATAATTTAATAGATAGATAGTAGGGATGGCAGAAATAAGGTAGTCTAGTGAAAATTAGTATAAAAAAAATTAATAATTTATTATGATGTCATAAAAAGAAGTCCTCAATTCAAATTCTATCTCTGCCTTACATTCATTTTAAAAATTAACCATATATTGGGTCCCAATTAATAAGGATAGTTTAAACATACATGAATGAAGAGTGTCAGATTAAATAATTAAATTCATCATTTCTTCCTAACAGTTTAAAATGATTAATTTTACGATAAAAACGTTTCTCGGTTTTCAGTTTTTATTGTTACCCAGTTTGGAGGATATGACTTTTTTTTTTTTCCTTGTCACCATATTCATTCATTGAGTAGCTGGTAACGTGTATACCCATGTGCACACACTTAGGTTAGGTTTGGATAGCACTTCTTCTTACTGAAAGTAGAGTTGCGTTTTCTGTTTTTTTTTTTTTTTTTTGGCCAGTTTTTTTGACTTTGGGGGACAAAAATCACTGTACATAAACAGTATAATACTGTTTATGCACTGTTCATACACTGTTTATACATTAAAAATATTAAAAATGAGACCCACGGTACTATTTACACATTTAAAAATTATTTTACTACAGTGTTTTCAGCAACAATCAGTTTTCAGCATCTTTCAGCAACAATAAGCTCTATCCAAATAGACCCTTAAATTTCTCTTTTTTGATCACAAGGGAGGTTTGGAAACTTTGCCTGTTTGTTGGTTACTTGTTTCATGGTTCATCTTAATTTCAAGTAAAGACATGCAATGTTTCGACGTTATAGTCGAAGTTGAAGATCACTTTTGAAAATGGATAGCCATTTTCTGTATCTGCTTCGTGTTGAAATTTGAGAAAGGATAAAGTTGAAGACTGATTAAGGTTAAGATTTTGAAGTTTGAACTAAAGAACTAGTCAATGTTTCAACTTTCAAGGCTGAGTTGGTGAAACATTGTATCTTTTGAGTTTGCCGCTTTCATTTTGCTCATCTTTTTTCAAGAGTAATAAAGCATTACATAATAAGCTATATTAATTAGTGCATTTTAGTAAGTTTTGGGTCCGATTTACTATTGGTTAATTGTTTAAAATACGGAAGAAAAGGGAGGGAATTTTTTTTAATTTTTTGTTTTTTGGGTATGAGTCAATCAAAATAAACTTAAAAATGACCAAAAATCTAACATTTATTGCAATTAATTTACTAATTATTTAATTGTTGGTGCAGTATGTTGAAGTCCCAGTTCCCACTCCAAAAAAAGATGAGGTTTTGATTAAAGTGGAAGCAGCCAGTATTAGTCCTATTGATTGGATGATTCAGCAGGGCCGTGCGAAGCCTAGTTTTCCACGTGAATTACCTCAAATACCTGGTATTTTTTTTTTCTTTGCCTAGATTTTACTATGTATCTCAGAGCTCAAAGAATTAAGCTGTTAGGTTGTTGTGAATTTAATAAACCATTATTATTAGAATTCAAATTACATCCTGCTATGATACCATAATAAATTATAATTTGATTTAAAAGTTTAAACAAGTAGGAAAAAAATAAAATATAACCATTTAATCATTATCATAATAATAGGTGATGTGTTTCCATACGTTCATTTAAATCTATAGGTTCAAGTTTTCTCTCAATTCAAAATTTTAGTTTGTGTTGTTATGTTGAATTCTAACACTGACTTTGTTAGAATAAATAATTACACAATTTTGTTCTCACTTCTTATCAACTCAAGTTTTTAAGGCGAGAAGGTAATTATTGGAGGGAAATCTTAAATCACATATGAAGAGAATTCTAGAATAATATTTACATGATTAAGTTTTCTATTTCCAAAATTTTTAAGTTTTGAATAAATGGTAATATATGTGACTTATGACAACCAAATATTGATAGGAGTATTACCCTAAAAAATGAGTTGTTTCTTGTATATTAAATTTATTCAATTGAATGTCCAAGTTTCATGTTAGTTAATTGTGTGTTCTAAATATTCTGGAAGCATTGCAAAATTATTCAATTATATATATGAGTTGATTAAAAAAATTTTTTTAAAAATATTTATTTATTACTGAAGATATTCTTTGTTGGAACAGGTACTGATGTTGCAGGAGAGGTCGTTGACGTTGGATCAGGAGTCAAAAATGTCAAAGCTGGTGACAAAGTCATAGCTATGCTTGGTTTTGCTGTTAAGTCCTCATACTTGTTCCACTAGTTTTGCCAATGGGCATTGTTTATTTCACACCGTGTGTTACTTTATAAACTGAATATCTGACTTTAAGTTACGGTTTCAGCTTTAAAAATATAAGTGTGTGTAAAACATTGTGTGTAAAAAGTTTTTCTTGTTGATAAGAGTTTTTATTTTTAATTTCTAAGATTGTTCTTATGAGCTAAAGGGAAAGGGTGTGAGAAAATTCATAACAATGACCTCTACTTCATTATGTGTAGTTTCCAATTAAAAAAAAATGATATTATAGAATAAAATAATTTTTTAAAACAAATTCTCATGAAGAGGATTACCTTTAAAATGAATAGTTAATGTTACAACTAAGAAGTTTTACAAAAAACTACATGTCTGATAAAGATTCTATATTCTACCTTTAGTAATAAATATTAAGCTTTACATACCAACCCCTACCTATAATGACATGTTTTTTACTTTCTTTTTTTATAATATGGCCAAAGTTTAAAATGAATTAAAAAAAAATAGACATGTGACATATTATAATCAGTAGAACATAAAGTAAAATACTAAAAATAAGATAAGATTTTAATTTATACATCATTTTCTGTTATGGGTGAATTATTTGAGCTTTAGGGATTATAAGCAATGTTGGGAAATTGCATATGCATGCATATAGCAAATCCAATTGTGCTGAATTTACATTTATCTTGATGATTATATGCTTCGCCAGCAACATACACACACATTTGTTATTGATTCAAGTACATCCATCTTTGCATTTTATACATTGACAGAATGGAGGTGGACTAGCTGAGTTTGCTGTGGCTAAGGCGAACTTGACAGTAATTAGGCCATTAGAAATTTCAGCAGCTGAAGGTGCAGGCATACCGTCTGCCGGTCTAATGGCTCACCAAGCTCTCACCGACTCTGCGGGTCTCAAGCTTGATGGAACCGGAAAGCCCACAAACATTCTCATCACTAATGCCTCAGAAGGTGTTGGTAACTATGCAGTTCAATTAGCAAAGCTTGGAAATGCACATGTTACAGCAACCTGTGCACCTGAACACATTGACCTTGCCAAGAGCTTTGGTGCTGATGAGGTTGTTGACCAAACCACCCCAGATGGGCAAGCTCTGAAAAGCCCATCTGGTAAGAAATATGACATAGTGATTCACTGTGGAGAAGCAACTTCTTGGTCAACTTTTGAGCCCCATTTGGCTTCAAATGGAAAGATATTTGATGTAAAGCCTACACCTAGTTCCGTTAAGGCTTATGCTCTAAAGAAACTTACTTTCTCAAAGAAGCAGCTAATTCCAGTTCTCTTAAGTTGCAAGGCTGAGAATATGGATTTTCTTGTCAAGTTAGTCAAGGAAGGGAAGGTGAAGACGGTGATTGGCTCTAAGTACTCGTTGAGCAATCCTGAAGATGCTTGGGCAAAGAATGCTGAAAACAAAATTTTTGGGAAGATCATTCTGGAGCCTTAGGCAATTAAACATATCACATATATGTCTTGATAAGTTGCTGAAATTTGTGTCTAAAATGTTGTGCAAGGGCCACATAAATGTGTTTAAGTACACTATTGCATTTTATACTAATAAAATTACAAGACAAATTACACATAATAAAATTTTTATTATGTGTAATGTTGCTATGACTTCAATATTGTAAACGTTGATGTTTGGGTTTCATATCCATCTTTTCGTTTTGGTCATGTTTGTTCTTAAACGCAGATGTTATTCTTAGAGATTCATTGCTGGGAATAGGGATATTATTTCAAACTATGAGAACAGTTGTAAAATTAATACTCAATTTATAGAAAAAGAAAAATTGCAATTCTGGCCTCAATGGAGATGAGCAAGTGTGTTTGGTCGGTATTGTTGGGTCAGGGTTAGGGATTTTTCTAGACCAAACCAAACTTTTAGTTTTTTTGCTTTATTTAGCCCGGGGATGGCAATAGCAAAAAATAAAGTAATACAAAAAATGCACAATTTTTTCCACAATTACCTTATGTGGCTAACTGTAATTGGTAAAAAAAAATTAATAAGCTTATGTGAAAGTGACAAGTAATCATAGTATAGGAAAATCTTGGCAAAAATTGTGTTTTTTTTTTTTTTTTTTTGTGGTAGTACAAAAACTTTGGCAACTAATAAGGGGGAGTTTGGATTATAGGTGCCCTGTCCTTGCCCCTCCTCACTTCGGGGCAAGAGTGAGACTAGTAAGATGACAAGTGATCAGATTGGAAGTATTTTGTCATTTTAAATGAGGTGGCTTCGCATTAATGAGGTAGAAATGAAAGTAAATATGCTTGTTAGAATAAAAAAAATTAAAAAAAAAAAAACAAGTGTTTTGAGATATTAATATAATATGTACAATTTCTACCTTTCGATCAAAATATATATATATATATATATAATATATGTACAAAATATAAATCATAAAATAATATATAATTTAAAATTATATGTTTAACTAAAATATATATATCGTTTCTCCAAAAAAAAAAAAACAAAACAAAACATATATATGCACACACATTCGGGATGTAAAAAACCCGTGTACAGATACATCAAAGAGAAAAAAATCATCAAATAAAAAATAAAAAATAAAAACCGTATACCCTATACAGTACTGCGAGTTAGGGATGGCAATTTTGCCCCGCCCCGCCCCGCTTAACCCGCCCCTCCCCCGCTTCGCCCCGCGCGGGTTTTCCCCGCCCTGCAAAAGTGATGGGGCGGGGATGGGGCAAGATTTTAGCCCCACACCACGGGGCGGGGCGGGGCGGGTTTAAAAAGTCTAAACCCACCCGGCCCTGCCCCTCCCCGTCCCCGCCCCGCCCCGCCCCACCCGCATTGCTAAGGGTTATAATTGTAAATTTTCATACCCTAAAACCTTAATATTTAAATAACATATCAATATTAGCTTATTTGATTCTCCCTAATGTGGTTCTCTACCTTTATTTTGTTATATGTTATACT
This sequence comes from Quercus gilva, assembly GCA_023621385.1. NCBI lineage: Eukaryota > Viridiplantae > Streptophyta > Magnoliopsida > Fagales > Fagaceae > Quercus > Quercus gilva. The sequence goes on from CM042481.1 coordinate 61,237,784, forward strand.
ATGAGTTTTTTTTTTTCCTTCATGATTGTCTTATTAAACACTTAGATATACTATTCAATTTTTTCTAAAAATTGATTTGATTTGATGGGATAAATTTAGTTATAATTTCAAGTATATTTTTATTAATGAAATAGGTTTCATTAAAAAAATTTGTACTAATTGTAGGGAAAATTAACAAAAAGTAGAGTTTTACGGGGTGGGGCAGGGCTTCGCGGGGCCCCAAGGGGCGGGGATGGGGTAAGAAAGTTTTCCCCGTCATGCGGGGCGGGGCGGGGATGGGGCAAGACAAAATCATGCGGGGTGGGGACGAATATCCCATCCTTCGACCCCGCCCTGCCCCATTGCCATCACTACTGCGAGTTAGTGTTCAATCAGGGCCAGTCTATTTCGAGCCTTCTTGTTGGGCTCTTTTAGTGTTGTTGGCCTTTTATTGTTTCATATAAAGTTGGACTAAAAGTTTCTAAAATTAAATCCAGATCTAAATTTTGCGATCAATTATAAGAACACTAGCATCTGAGGATGCAACCAAATATATATATATATATATATTGCATCTCTAATCACTATTTTATCTATCTTACTAACTCATTTTATATTTCATCCAGCATCTCAGATCTTATTTTTACATACAACCTAATAAATAATATAAACTACCTAATAAAATAATAAAAAGTATTCTTCTCTCTCTTTCCTCCCACTATCTTTTTCTCTTCACACATAACCACAACATTATTTTTTTTTTTCTTTACAACCTATGAGCAACAAGGTTGCATATATGCAACCTTAGCAAGGTTACAAATTTTTTTAAGTATATAAAATCAGATGAAGTGGGTTTTGAGTGTCTTGGATTGTAAAATAGCAACTAGGAGGTGTTTACATTCCCCAATGCTAGTACTCTAATCAACCTAAAAAATATATATTTTCAACAACAAAAAAGGGGCCTAAAATTGAAAATGAAATATTTACAAATTTAGGAATGGCAACGGACAAAGCAAGATCTCTTTGGGATGGGAGCGAGACAGGTTAGAAGGCAGGGGCAGGTTCACTACAAAAAACATGACTTGTTTCAACCCACTTTTTCTAAGGGTTCACTGAAATGGTTGAAACAAACGCTAACAAACTAGCGCGCTAATTAAAATTGACTAATCTTGTTACAATGGTCATTAAAACCCTTGAAATAAACTAAAAAACTAAAATCCCGCCTAATTGCTGCCTCCAAATTTTTACATTTTTCCACAAAATTCTAACACAACCCTTAATAAAAGATATCCAAATGTTTCAACCCTCGAAATAAAGTCTCTCTCTCTCTCCCTTAATCTCAGAATTCAGAAAACCAATTTTCGAATAAAGTCTTTGCTCACTCTCTTAGAAAATTCTCTCTCTCTCTCTCTCTCACACTTTCAAAAACTTTCATGGAAACACAGAGACCATCAAATTCCTCTGTAGTTATGGCAGGAAAATCCTCCCTCGCTACACCGACGACACTCTTCGTTATGCCGGTGGCCTGACACGTGTCCTCGCTGTCGATCGCTCTATTTCTTTCACAGGTTTGTGTGCTCTTCCATTTTCAGATTCGATTTTTGTGAATTCGTTTGGTTTTTTGTGAATAAATAATCAATTTTTTTTTTTATTTTTATTTATTGTTGTTGTTACTGAGTTGATGGTGAAGCTCGGAGAGTTCTGTGGCTCATCGGTGAATCTTCGGTGTCAATTGCCGACCGGCGATTTGGGAACCCTAATTTCGATCACGTCCGACGATAGATGGTTGAGGCGTGATGGTCGGCGATCCTATCTCCGACGACGACCTGCCGTTGATAGTCAGAGCTTTCGCCTCCGCCCTTTTGTCCGATTACAGGTCTCTCTCTCTCTCTCTCTCTCTCTCTCTGTGTGTTTGTTTTCCGAGAAAAAAATTGAATTTGGAAATTACCTAGTAGAACTTTGCAAAGAATTTTTTGGTATTCTCTCTTGTTTTCTCTCTCTCATTCTCTCCATTGATATTTCTCTTCCTCGCCAATAATATAATTTGGGGCTAGGGTTTGGATACTTTGGAAATGGAATTACATACCAGTCCTTTGGAATCTGAAGTATGGTTTGAACATATTATATTGAAGAAATGCTTAAAAAGGAGTTGGTAAGTGTTAATGGTGTAGTATTTCACTGATATCAATTTAAGTATGGGTTGGATCTATGAGGTTTTTTTGTGTTGCTGTGTTTGTTAATTTTAGGTTTCCTGTATAGTATCAATTTAATATTTACGTGGTTTGGGTCATTGCAATTCAATGCTCTGTTCAGCTTCTTTACATTGCAGAGATTTTTTACACTCATTTTGTAATTGATAAATATCATTTTTGTATTAAGATCTGAATATGGCTGATTTAGCATAGAAGAGGACTGTGAGAGCATTATAACAGATTTACTTTTGAATCACGAAATGTTTTATATGTTTGAGTACTCCCATTTCCCCTTTATTGTTCTGTGGACTCTTTTCGTGTTCGATTGGGGATTAGTTTGTCTATGCTTTTATGGGGATTGGATAAGAACTTCATATGGTTGAATCAAGAGACATGGATGTGAATGTGGGATAAGAATGGGTATGTTCATGCTCAAACTATATACCTTTTTATCTTGTTTAAGTCTAAGCTTTTGTAAAATGTATAGCCGTATTACACCTCCAACAAAAATGGAGGCCTTCCTTAAAGTATTATATGAAAATTTAGAGCCATAGTGGTTGTATTTTTATTTTTCTACCAGGAGGGTTTCTGAGAATTATGTGATTATGTGTAGTTGTAAGTTGTAATTGATTAGATGTGTTCAGTTGTAAATTTTATAATGCACATTGTAATATAGATGGTTGCTAATTTCCAATTTTTTGGTTTACAGCCTCAGTACTCACTTTGAAGTTTGAACTGATCTTCCTTCCCTTTTTGTCATCCCATCAGGTACAAAAACTCTTCAAAGCTTTTTCCTATTCTATATGAAAACAACAAAGTGTTTTTCATTATACTGAGGCTCTTGATTTCTGATTAATATATTTATGCTATAAGAAAATATTAGTTGGTGGACAAAAGAGATAAAACGACGGTAGATTAATTTATTGCATCTTCTTCTTATTTTCATCTGTATCTTTTCCCCTTTTTGGTTCTCTCTCTATTTCTTGGAAGACCTTTACTTACAACTTTGTGGGTGTGTGCACTAGTCATTTCCCCACTATATTTGTCAGGCCGGGGTATTGGGAAACTCCTCATAATCATAGTACCATCTAGCCAACGCATTTAATCACATTCTTTGGGATACACGGTCTCTGCTCCAGAGTTTGGAACTTGGTAACTATTGCACAGGGTTTGAAAACATACCGTTTGTATCAACAATGCCTTAGCTTTGATCACGATAATCTGCTGTACTTGTTGGACAATTCTGCTGATTTTTAACAAGGCTGCTTAATAGTATCCAGGAAAGCAGCTGCATTGCCTCACTGTTAAGTTTGGATTGGTAGAATCAAATATATTCGTAGCTAATGCTTTGGTAGATTTTTATTCTGCTTGTGGAAGTTTAGTTGATGCAAAAAAATCATTTGATAGTATTCTAGTGGAGGATGTGATTTCATGGAATTCAATTGTTGCAGTCTATGCAGATAATGGTTTATTGTTTGATGCTCTCAAATTATTTTCAATTATGCAGTTTTGGGGGAAGAGGCCTTCGATTCGATCATTTGTAGGCTTCTTGAATTGGTCTAGTGGGTCCAGTAATATTTAAATTGGTAAGCAGATTCTCTCTTATGTTCTAAAATTAGGCTTTGATCATGGAAGCATGCATATCCAATCTGCTTTGATAGATATGTATGGGAAAGTACCTTCAACGTTGAAGGTACTTTACCATTCCAAATGAAGTGGTTTTGACATTAATGAGATAGATATGAAAGAGAAATGAAAATGACAACAATGAGACTGCAAAAGGAAAAACAAAAAAAAAAAAAAAAAACAACAACAACAACAAATGTTTTGGGATGGCAATAGAATATGTACAAAAATTTTTTACAAGAGGATAGGTATAAAAAAATAAATCATATATATTTTAAATATTTATTACACAAAAAACATATATACACACACGTTCGGAGCGTAGAAAAATCGTGCAAGATAATGCAGGTTAGGGGGAATTTTTGTCATCCCTGTTTACCTTGACACCGAACAAGTGACGTGGGCCCCAAGTCAAAACGGTCTAAATGGGGGCAATTTAATTTAATTAGGGCCAAGCAATTTCTAGCCTTCTTGTTGGGCTCTTTTAGTGTTATTGGGCCTTTTATTGTTTGATCTTTTTAAGTTTGGGCCTAAATATGCTTGGGTTTTCCTATCAATCACATTGAGTATATAAAATATACTTTCAAAAAAAATTTCTAGCCTAAAATTGGAAACTGAATATTATAAACAAGGGTAACTTACAAAAACTTTCCTTGTAGTTTAGGAAAGTGATACTTTGACCCTTAACTTAATGGAAATGACACTTCCATCCCTTAAGTTTTGAAGGAAATCAATGAATTAATCATTCTGTTAATACTAGTAATAAAATATTTTAAATTTTGAAAAATTGGTGAATTGTTCATGAAGTAGTACTGTAAGAATTTCAGAGGGAAAGAGAGAATTACTAGAGGTAGATGACCTGTAGGCTGTAGATCTTCGTTGCTATAGGAATTGTGTTTTTTTTTATATATATATATATATATATAAGTTTGATGACAAGAAAAATAATATTTAATCTTAAAATCTTTCACTAACTATGGTTAGGTTTGGTTAAATGGAATTTTTTTTCAAAAATTAGAATATTATGTTACTAATAAAATAATTAATTTATTGACTTCTTCAAAATCTCAAATAACCGGAGACCGAAGGATCATTTCCCTTAAGTTTGAGGGAGGAACAACTTCTCCAAATCTTAAGATATGTTTTTGTAATTTACTCCCAAAAAAATTATTATACATATATATATATATATATTTCAAATTCGCAAAGGCCTAAAATTCACAATGGAGGAAAACTTTTCAAGAAATGGAAAATAATGTGCATAAAATGACTTATTTTATTCGAATAATTATTTATAGCAAGTGTACATGGACTAACTGGGGACAACCCAAATACGTATAGTATAGCAACAAACCAAGGATCGAAGGACTTGTAATATTCCTTCACATCCAAAAGAGCCATTTATTTTAGAAGTAAACTATATATGACATCGAAAGGTAGTGTCACTTCTAGAAGTGCAGGCATATGTGTTTGGCAAACTTATTGGTAACTGCAATGTTGATTGGGCCCTTAGTGATTGCTGGTAATGTGGCTTTCTGCAGACGCGGCATGTGGGGCCCAAGGGAGCCCGGGCCCCTCGGGTCTATTTTTTTTTAATATAGTTATTATATGTTTAATTTTTGTAGTGGGTCCCTTCCAAAACCTTAGGTCCACCTTCTCCTCAATAAGCTTTACTAACCTCATCCAAATAGCAACTATCTAACCCAAAAATTTAAGAAAAACATTAAAAACATTCACAATAGTGATTGTATTTTAGCAAAAAAAAACTATTTTACTACTAAAGAATAAAAAAAAAACATATGTTATTAGAGAAACTAAAACTAAATTTTTTGCAACTACAATAAACTAGTATAAATACTGGTTGATTGTAGCAAGTTGTTAAAAATAAAATATAATATTTTATTAAGATTATATTTCTTCATTCTATTAAAAAACTCAAATTCTCTCTCTTATTTTATTATTTTAATGAGTTTTTTATATTATTTTAGATGAAGTGATAAAAAAAAAAATGGAACATTTGATATTAGATGTATTATAAAGTGAGGTGATAAAATAGATAAAGTAACTTTTTGAGATACTAAAAATTAAAATTTTTAGCACCATCACTGTGAATGCTCAAACTTCAACAAAAAAAAAAAAAAAATCCTAGCCAGCCTAGTATTAAAAAAAAACATTATTTTGTTTTTGTTTTTTTCTTGTTAGTAAATGATTGCATCTTAATGTGTTTAGAAACAACGATTTTGAATATTTATAATTTTTTAATACTATATGAATGTTGTGGTGGGGATTTTGGTCTTAGACCCACAGTCTATTTGTTCGTTTTGAATCCGAGGACTTCACGGCTTTGTCTTTTTTGCGAGTGTGGAAGGCATACTTAGGCACTTTGGTACTTTGCAACTTCCGTCTCACATCGCTTAGAAAAGCGCCCCCCTTATGCCTTATAAGCATGAGCTCAAGGCATAATCGTACCACTACTACCCTCTCTTGGTGAATTTCTAGATAAGCTCACAAATGCCAGGCAGATACAACAGTTTCTTGGAATTGCCAATTATATGTCAGACTTTATTCCAAAGATATCCAAATACAGAACTTGTTTAGCTCCATTGCAGATTCCAGGACTAGGTAAACGAATATTGCAGATAGATGCAAGTGATGAATACTGGGTAGTAGCTTTTTTTGAAGAACTTAATGGCAAACGAAGCATTTATGGATATAAAAGTGGTGCATTCAAGCCATCAGAACTTCATTACCACTCTACTTTCAAAGAAATCTTAGCAGTTAAACATGTGATTGAAAAATTCCAATTCCATCTCCTTAGGCATAATTTTTTAGTTGAAATGGATATGTCTTTCTTTCCCAAAATGCTCCAGTTCAAAAGGAAAATGCTTCTACACCCTCAATTACTCAGATGGTCAAATTAGTTTTCACAATGGTCTTTCCAGGTAAAACACATTAAAGGCAAAGATAATTTTATCACTGATTACCTTTCTAGAAAGCCTCCTGCCCTTAATACCACTATTATTTCTCCACCCTTGTGTGTATATTCTATTACTGATCCATCTTCATCCTTGAACCCTCCCCTAAAAGACCCTAATGATATCCTTACCATGGTAGAAACCCTCCCTCCAGAAATAAAAGACCAAATAAAAACATTGACCCTTGAAGCTAGATCCAAAAGAATCATTAGAACCTTTCATGAATATCTTAAAAAACACCAGTGTCACTTTCTCGCTGTTTTCCCTGACATAGACCAACCATGGAAGACCCCTTTTGCCTTTTGGATAACCAATTGGAATGTTGCACATTACTTCTACATGTGGTATTTACTCAATGAGTATTACCTATGTCTTCATTTTGAACCAAAATTTTACAGATATATTTTCCCATGTGGAAACAAATATTTTCACAAATTTTGGCATGAAATCTTAAAAAATGACGCACATAATGGTGAATGGGTAAAATATCCAAAAACAGAACACCTAAGATTTGGTCATAAAGTCACTTCAGGGTGCTTAGTGGCCAAGCTCAATTCCAAAAATGACATCCGGGCAGACGAAAGCTTTCACCCTGCAGAGATGCAGATGCATTGGGTTACTAATTCAGATGGCACTCTCCATAGACATTCGAATGTTCATTGGGTATCCTGTTTCTATGCTCTTACAATGGCAGAATCTCTTAATCAAGGAATCCTTCCTGAAATAATACCAACTGATCCAGATGTTTGCAGACAACAATGGCCACATGAAGACCATTGGGAAATGTCCAATCCTGTTATGGGACATGATCACCTTCACTATCATAACCATGATCCGGATGATGATATTGATGAAGAATGGTTTCAAGGAAGAAATGGATCACACTAGATATTTTAACACATAAAAAAAAAAAAATAAAAAAAATAAAATAAAAAAAAGGGTCCTAGAAACGTCTTCAGACGTAATCCCTTATCCTACACTGTTCACTATCTATCCCTTTGTCAGATCCATATCTACAGCAGTCTACCTGTGCAAACAGGCCCCTACTTGCATTTACACCTGTTGACTAGGGCTTCCACTTTTCAGAATCTTATCTTAAGCATTAATATCTTGGCAGATCCTTATCCAGAAGGAGCCACCTCACAAGCCAGCTCCCTGCCTCGTTCGACACTTGTAAATTCATAGATCAGGCCCCTACGTTGCCTGTAATGTATTGTGCATGCTGTATTGTCTATAAATAGAGTTTGTGTAAGCTTGAGAAGGCAAGAGAGAATTAAGGAAGCCTTCATAGCTATCATAAGTTCTTTTGAGTCTCACATGTCCGATGTAAAAAAGTTGTTTAATCTAATAATATCTTTCGGTTTGTTATATCTTGTTCTGTGTTCCATTCCTTATGTTCATACTATTTTCTATATTTTTATAGTAGCCTACGTTATTTACCAGTTTATATAATTCTCCTATTTCATAATCTTCTTACACTCCCTTCGTCAATTCTCCTCCTCACAAAAATTGTCCAAGAAAAGAAATGGCAGCAAAACTTCTAGAGCAAGCACGGTAGTAGTGGTACCTTTATGCCTTGAGCTCATGCTTATAAGGCGTAAGGGGGCCGCTTCTCTAAGCGATGTGGGACAGAAGTTGCAAAACACTAAAGTGCCTAAGTATGTCTTCCACACTTGCAAAGAGGACAAAGCCGTGAGGTCCTCGGATCCAAAGCGGACAAATAGACTGCGGGTTTAGGACCAAAATCCCCCCCCCCCCCCACAAATGTCTATATATGTGTGTATGTATGAGTGTGTATATATATTATAATAAATATAAAAGTTTACCATAAAACATTACCTCAATTTAGAATAAATTATTCATGATTTTAGACTTTAGCATCAATTAAAAGAAAAAAAAAAAAAAAAAAAACACAATATAAAAAATAGAAAGCTTAATTATTCATTGCATACTAAAAAAACTAATAATACTAATAAGTTAATGCAAATAAATTACCATTCTACCTTTACCAAAATTCAAAAATTACAAAACTAAAAAAAAAAGAAAAAAAAAGGGCTTTTTTCTGTACTGGTCGGTATTGCCCAAAATTAGCCGGTATGACCGATATGGTTAGTATTTAAACTGGTATGAAACGTTGATGTTTTGATATCGGTATACATATTGGTATGGTACATACCGGCTAGTACCAGTACGACATCAACTACCTTGTTATATATTAGCCCATCAGATTTTTTTTTTTTTTTTTTTTTTTTTTTTTTTTTTTTTTTTTTTGTTGTTGTTGTTGTTGTTGTTGTTGTTGTTGTTGAGAAATCTATGGATAGGTCCATTTCATAATTCAGTTTTATAATTGGACACAAACTTAACTTGATCCTTTGAAGCATTTAAAGCGTGTGCCAACTTTTTTTTTTTCTTATTTTTATTTATTTATTTAATGTTGTTAGAAGGAAATGATTGACGTGTCCATATCGATTCAGCGCGAGTGCACTGAAGCTAAGTCTTACCCTTGTTAGAAATCCCTTATACGTCTTTCATATGATAAATATTTCTACATATTTGTCTATTATCTGAGCTTTAGGTTTGGCTTGATTGATTTTGGGAGAGATGGAAAATGGAAAGAGAAAAGTAGAGATAAAATAATATTTTCATGTGTTTGGTTGTGGGAGAAAATATGAGAGAAAACTAGTGAAGCCATAGTGTTTTCTCTCCAAGCCTACCAATATGCAATCCGCCAAAATTGGGAGAAAATTAGAGAGAAAAGGAGGAACAAAAACTTCCACCCTTTTGGAAACATTTGTCTTCTTCTTCTTCTTCTCTTTTTTTTTTTTTTTTTTGGTTGAGTTATTATCTTCTTTTTCTATTAATTCTCATTTGTTTGTTTTTGTTTATTCATCTGATTTGGCTTTTTTTTCACTAAAATTTTTTAATTGAGCTATGTCAACAAGCTTTCACAAATTCGTATTAACAACTTCATCTTCTTCATTGCACTCTTTTATTTTTCTCTTTGGGCCGGTGCTTTTGCTTAGCCATAGTATGACTTCCTCTACCTCAGATATAACCAATATTTAATGGGATTTTTCCCACTCTTTCTTGGGCTCTTCATGAATTACTAAAGCCTAGCTCAATAATTTGTCTTGAATTGGGCCTAATTTCATGGGGATCTTGGCTCGGTGGGATTTTCACTATTGGGCTGAGTGTAATTAGTATTTTGGGACTTTTTATTATTATTATTTTTTGATGAGAAGTATTTGGCAACTAAAAATGTCTATTAGTTCCCCCTTGTTTATGAGAAACTAAATTCTAAAACCACAATCAATTTTACATTTATTTTTCACAACTATTTCATGTGGCTAACTGTGAGTTGTGGAAAAAATGTGGTAGGTTTATTTAAAAATAATAAACAACCAATTACAGTCTGTCACATTAAACAGTTGTGAAAATTAGTTTGTAATTAATTGCGGTTCTAGAATAACTCAAATTATTCGGTCAACTAAAAGTAGAGGTGGTGAACAGTCAAGTCGGGTCGGGCAAGGTTCAGGTTGAAAACTGGTTTAGGTAAAAAAAAAGTGTTATTTTAAACAAGGTTTTTAAACTCGGACCGTTCATTGAACTGTAAAAGGGAGAGGTTCAAGGTTTTTGAGGTCAAAACGTAATGACGTCATAATTAATTTAATAATTATTTTAATATAAATAAATATATTAAATTAGTATAAATAAAAAATTTAACTAAAATAATCCAATTAAATATAAATATCTATATTTCAAATATATATTTTCGTATCATAACTTTTACAAGACAAATAAGAAATATCAAATCCTAAGCAAATTTAAATATAATATCTATTTATTTATTTATATATTGATTAGTTAAACTTGTAATAATAATAATAATAATAATAATAATAATAATAATAATAATAATAATTATTATTATTATTATTATAATATAAGAATTAGAAAGACACTCAAATAAAATAAAATAAATTACTTAAATTATTTAATAATTTTAAATTGAAATAATTATTTAATAATTATTATATACTTAATTGTAAACATTAATTAAAATTAGAGTAATAATAGTACCATAACATTTTTTACAAATTTTGCCACAATTTGTCACATGACGAGATGTGAGTGGTAGAGATGTAGACCCATAATTTTTTTTCATTACTCATACTTTGCCACATGTCAAATTATAGCAAAAAATTGTGTAAAATATTGTGAAACTACATTGCTCTTAAAAGAATAATGTTAGAAATACAAATTATTTTACGAAAAAATTTACAAACTATTGATGTGGTGAGTGATTATTGGTAAATAAAAATGTGATATTAATGGTGGGCCTAGATGAAAATTAATAAGAGATTAGCTACATCAACATTTTGTAAAAATGTTATAAAATAATTTGCGCCCGGAACATTACTCCTCTTAAAAATACTTAAAATATTTAATGCACCTAGCAATGCATGTCACATCATGCTGGGCAGCTGAAAAAAAAAATCCCAATCTAATGGCTGAAATTTTTTTGCTTTTATTAAAAAATTAAAACCTTTCATCATTCCAATGTTAGCCACGTGAGGGACTTGGGAAATGGGAATTCAAAAGGAGTAACAAAGTAACAAAAGAAAGAAAGAGAACACATTGCAGTAGTATTCAGCGAAAAAGAGGAAATTACAGAGTGATCTTTATCAACGGAAAAAAGAAAGAGAAGAAGAAAAAAAAGAAGAAAGAAGAAGTAGCAGCAGAAGACGAAGGCATGATCGGCAACTGTGTTGGCAACATGCTGGCTGCTACTTCAACTGGGCGCAGACCTTGCTTCATTGTGTTCTTCTTCCCCCCCCCCCCCCCCCCCCTTTTTTTTTTTTGAGGAAGTTTTCTTCTTCTCTGGTTCTATTTTTTTTTTTCCTTACAAATCCCTTTGTTCAAGATCTGAAATTATCAAATCTACTTCTGATCTTTGTTCTTCTTCGTGTTCTTTCATTTCTTCTAGATCTTATCATAACTTCATACCGGTGTATTGGCCAAAATTCATCGGAAAAGCTGAAACAAAAAGAAACTGTCCAAATCTCAAAAATCGATTATGGTTCTCAGAACCGTATGGTTTGACCACGGTTCACACAGGTCTTTGCTTTTTTCCTATAGAGCGATTCTTGAAGCTAAAAAAACTGCAAAACTGAGAGGTTCGCAGTTTTCTAGGTCAGACCGTAAGGTCCGGTCCAAGTTTCAAAAACCTTGATTTTTAGCATGTTAAAAATAGGTCGGGTTAATCGAGTGGTAGGTTGGATCATGTCGACCCATATTTTTCACATGAATTTTTTTATTAAAAAAAATATATGTATTTGTGACTTTTTTTTTTTTTTTTTTTTTTTGAGAAAGAACTTGAAGTTTTTTGCGACTTGGCAAGTCATGTAGCAAATTACTTGGTATGAAATACATAACTTGGTTTGAATTCACCACCCATATCAAGAAAAAGCTTAGGTTAACAAATTAATACTTGATCATTAATTATTAAATTATACAAATCCTAACATTTCTAATTAAAATAAATAGCACAAATACAAAGGAGACTAGTCTACCCTTTGAAAATCTAAAATTAAAATAAATAAACAATTTTCACTACTACACAATATCAACATTTCAAAATATAAAACAAAATTACAAATACCCAATTGGACAGCTAATTTGGCAAAGAATAAAAAAAACATAAAAATAAATAAAAAACTTGAAAACTAATCTAATATCTTGAAAAATAATTTGATAGTTGTGTTTAATTTTAGATACACTGTAATTGACACTCAATTGGAATATACATCAAAATTTGATTGTTTACTTGTTTAAACATGGTCATATTATGTTATTGATAAGCAATTTACACTCCAGAAAATGTCATCTTTTATTTTGGCTATCAACTGTTAAAAAACATGCCTAAGTATCTATAATTTACACATAATTTTATTGATATACTTCAGATTTACTCTTTTTACATTTATGAATACTTCTCATACATGTCTATAATTTCAAATATATGTGTTAAGTTTACTATAACTAGATTATCTTGATATGTGCTTTGTCATTTAATATCTAAAATCTTTACTTATTGTGTTATTGAAGCAAGAAGAATGCCTAAATCATCATCTTTCAATTTGTTTGCATGCAACAAGATAAAAGTCTCAATTGTTTTCTTAAGAGCATTATATTTGAATGGCATTAAATATAAATACATTTTTTTAACGGCATCATTCAAAAAAATTATGTTTATTTGAAAACAAAATCATGTGCTGATAGGATCTTGATAGGAACTAATTGAATTCGAGGACAGTCAACCTCCAAGAATGGTAAAGAAAAGAGGGATAATGAGAAAGGGAGAAAACAGAGTATAAGGAAAAACAATAGAACATTGAGTTATTTCATATATGCCAAACAATACAATTCAGTCTCTTTATATATTGAACCTCGTGTAACTAACTAATTCCCTAATCTCTGATTACAACACACTAATCAATGATTAACAGTAAATGAGTAACTTCCTATAACCCCTTGCTCCTAACTGCCCAACTGAATAACTCTCCTAAGGCAGCCCCTTCACATCAGCAGCTCCTGCAACTCACAGCAGCAGATCACGCACCACAATGCCACTGCCTTAGCACGTGCCTCCATATTCAGCCTTGTATCAATACTCCCCTCCTCAAAGCACCTTGCCCACAAGGTGAGGGAATTTCTGTTGGAGCTGGTATAAATCTTCCTAGGTAGCATCATCAGTAGTACAAGATTAAGACTTGAGTGATGGTCCTGCTTCTCAGCTTGATTTTCTTGCTTTTCAAGACTACCTCAGGTTGAAGCATAAGAATACCTTCAGGTGAGACATAAGGTAATTGAGAAATGGGAGTAATCTGATGTCCCAACTTAGCCTTGAGACAGGAGACATGGAAAATAGGGTGAATTAAGGAATCAATTGGTAAGGCCAGTTTGTAAGCCACTTCCCCAACCCTGTGCAGCACTTGGAAGGGCCTATAGAACTTTGGAGAGAGCTTACCAAGAGCATTAGGCTCAAGGACCTCTGCCAATAAGGTTGCAATCTCAAATACACCTAATCACCCTCTGAAAAACTCCTTTCCACCCTATGCTTATCAGCTTGAACCTTCATTCTCTCTTCAGCCAATAACAAGTTTTGTTTAAGTAAGGACATGACCTGTTGCCTACTTTGCAAATGATCATCAACAACTTCTACCAAAGTGGTGCCAGGGATGTAATCTAATAGCCTAGGAGGGGGATATTCATATAATGCTTCAAAGGAGTCATCTTGGTTGAGGAATGAAAGTTGGTGTTAAACCAAAACTCAGCCAAGGGCAACCACACTACCTAGGCAGTAGGTTTAGCTACTGCAAAAGCTCTTAAATACTGCTCCAAGCTTCTGTTGACCACCTAAGTTTGTCCATCTGTTTGAGGTTGGTAAGCTGATGACATAGCTAAGTCTACCCCTTGAATCTTCATTAATTCCTTCTAAAAACGAGAAGAAAAGATGGGATCCCTGTCACTCACCACAGAAACAGGCATACCATGAAGTTTAAACACAAATTGCATGTAAATAGAAGCAACCTTGGATGCAGTGTAAGGATGGGATAATGCAATGAAGTGAACATACTTAGTCAACCTATCCACAACTACCAATATTACCGACTTCAATTGAGATTTAGGCAGTCCCTCAACGAAATCCATACTTACAGCTAACCATGGCCTAGAAGGAATAGGTAAGGGCTGAAGTAAACCAGCTGGCTTACAATTTTCATGCTTAACCCTTTGACACACATCACACTCCTTGATATATTGCTTTAAATCCTTCTTCATACTAGGCTAATAAAAATCTTGTTTAACCTTGTGTAAGGTCTTTACATAGCCTGAATGACCACCCAAGTGCTCATTGTGAACATGGTGCAAAATGGATGGCTTTAGAGGACTAGTAGGACCCAAATAGATTTTGTCCTTAAAGAACAACAACCCATCCACTAAAGAAAAACTTTTAGGTGGATTACCACTCTCCTTGAATGTAGACAATATAGCTTGGATGGCAGAATCTGTCCCATAACTAGCCTTCAGCTCAGCTACCTAGGTTGGAATAGGAAATGAGATTATATATAAGGTACCAAATGAAGAAGGTAATGTAGCAACAGCCTTATCCAATTCCACATCATTTTGATCAGTCTCCATCAAACTCAAAGCAGCAGTACCTTCAAGCACATTCTGACAGTCTTGAACCTCATGCTCAAACTCCTCTTCCCTCCTAGATAGGCCATCTGCCACCACATTCTCAGAACCTTTCTTATATTCAACCACAAATGCATATACCAACAATTTGGATAGCCATTTCTGTTGAAGTGGACTACCAATCCTCTGATGCAGCAAATACTTGAGACTTTGCTGATCTGTTTTGATGACAAAAGGTCTTCGCACAAGATATGGCCTCCATTTCTTTACTGCAGAAATTAAGGCAAGAAATTCCTTTTCATAAGTGGACAATGCTATAGCACTGCCCTTTAGGACTTGACTGTGAAAGGCAATAGGCTGGTGCTCCTGCATTAAAACAGCACCAATGCCACTGCCAGAAGCATCACATTCAACTATAAAAGTCTTAGTGAAACCAGGTAGGGCCAAAACAGGTGGGCTGGATATAGCTAACTTTAACTGATTAAAAGCTGCTTCAGCTTTAGCACACCAAGAAAAAGAATTCTTCCTCAAAAGGGTAGTCAATAGAGCTGCAATATGACCATAACCTTTGACAAATTTTCTGTAATAACCAGTAAGGCCTAGGAACCCTCTCAAAGGCTTCACATCCTTAGGCACAGGCCACTCTTGCATAGCCAAAATTTTCTTGGGGGTCAGTTTTTACACCTTTTCCAAAAATGATATGACCTAATTATTCCACTTCTAGGCAAGCAAACATGCACTTAGAAATTTTAGCATGCAATTGGTTTTTAGCCAACACTCCTAAAACAGTTCTGAGATGCTCAATATGATCAGGCATGTTTCTACTATAAACCAGAATATCATCAAAGAAAACCAATATAAACCTCCTAAGGAAGGGCTTGAAGACCTGATTCATTACGGATTGAAGGGTGGAAGGGGCATTTGTCAACCCAAAGGGCATGACAAGGAATTCATAGTGCCCTTCATGAGTTCTAAAAGCTGTTTTTGGAACATCTTCCTTCCTCATCCTAATTTAGTGGTATCCAGACCTCAAGTCTAGCTTGGAAAAAATGCAAGCTCCATGTAATTCATCCAAAATTTCATCTATAACAGGGATAGGGTATTTATCTTTAATAGTGGCTTGGTTTAATGCCCTATAATCTATACACATATGCCATGAACCATCAGATTTCCTAACCAAAAGAACAGGTGAGGCAAAGGGACTTTGACTATTCTAAATAAAGCCTACTTCCAACAAATCCTTCACGATTTTTTCAATTTCATTTTTCTGGTAATAGGGATACCTGTATGACCTTTGACGGATAGGTTGAGTGCCTTCCTTAAGGTTGATTTGGTGTTCATGACCTCTCACTGGTGGCAGGTCCACTAGAGTAGTAAATACACCATGAAACTCCTGCAACAAGGTTGTGATTTCAGGTGGAAGGGTAGACTACCTTTCAGTTGTGCTTTCAATTGTAATTTGTAAAATTAAACCCCTCCTTGTAGGTTTTTTGAAGAATTGGACCTCATTTTGCACTTCAAAACCCCTTGGAGTGTTAAGACCCTGTAACAGCACTTGTTGACCTCCATAGATGAACCCCATTGAAAGATTCTTGAAATCCCAATTAATGATTCCTAAGGTGCTAAGCCACTAAGTGCCAAAAACCAAGTCACAACCTCCCAAAGGTAGCACATGTAATTGAACCACAAAAACCTCCCCTTATAAGCACACAAGAACATCTTTGCACAATCCTTGAGTCTTAATAACATCACCATTAACAACCTTAACCTCAAGAATTTGTGATTTATCCATAGGAATATGGAGGACAAAAATTACATATGCATCAATGAAATTATGGGTGCTTCCAGAATCTACCAAGATTACCAATGAGACAGAATTAACCTTACCCTTGACTTTCATTGTCCCTAGGGTGAGGCTGCCAACCAAGGCATATAAGGTAATTTCTGGTTCTGCCTCCTCATCTTGTCTTCTCTCCATGCAACCCCCATTGACCATCTCAATAAACGGTTCATTGCAACTAGAATCTAAGGTCACCTCCACCCCTTCTAGTAAAAACAAAGTAGCTTGCTTGCACTTATGCCCGGGTGCCCACTTGTCATCACAATTGTAGCAAAGCCCTCTCTTTTTCCTTTCTTCCATTTGACCAGCAGTGATCTTCTTAACAGGAATCCTGGTAGTCCTGTTTTCAATTGGGGCAGCACCAAGCACTGAAGGTCTAGGCACACCAAGCAATGAAGGTCTAGCTTGATCATGTGTCCCTTTATAGCTTCTCTTACAACCCATAGCTTCTCTTACAACCCAATAAGTATTCCTCTTGGATTTTAGCCAACCCAAATGCTGCAATGAGAAAGGGAGGATTCAACGTTCTAACAGGTAACCGCACCTCATCCTTCAACCCACTCAAGAAGCAACTTAGTTTATGCTGTGGAGACAAACCTTTAATCCGATTACCTAAAGCTTCAAATTCACCCTTCTATAAAGCCACAGTTGAAGTTTGTCTCAACCTAGTTAAAGCTTCCATTGGGTCATCATAGGCTATAGACCCAAACCTGATTAACATCGCTTGAACCAAGGCCTTCCACGTACCCAATACACCAGAATCTTCTCCATCTTGAAACCAAACCAGGGCTTCTCCTTCCATATGAAAAGATACCATCATCAACTTCTCTGGTTCAGGAATCCGATAATACTTGAAGTACTGATTAGCTTTGTAGATCCAAGAAGTTGGTTCCTGAACACAAAATCTGGGAAAATCCAATTTCACTGGTCTGGAAAATCCTGAGATAGATTGTTAACAGTTACGATCTCCTAGAATGTGCGAATTCTCTAGACTGTGCTCAACACTTTCTGCTGCATTCAACTTCTGTAAAATTGTAGCCAATTGTTGACTCATTTCATTCAAGGTACGGGTATGGATGCTAGTAATTTTGTGAATTTCTTGGATATCTTTGTTGTGGTGATCAGTGGTGGCTTTTAATGAAGCTAGGGTTTCATTAAGAATTGCAGTAGATCAAGTTTCAGCCATGGTGGAACTTGTAATTGCAGGATAAGCCTGCTCTGATACCAATTGATAGGATCTTAATAGGAATTAACTGAATTCGAGGATAGTCAACCTCCGAGAATGGTAAAGAAAAGAGGGATAATGAGAAAGGGAGAAAACAAAGTATAAGGAAAAACAATAGAACATTGAGTTATTTCATATATGCCAAACAATACAATTCAGTCTCTTTATATACTGAATCTCATGTAACTAACTAATTCCCTAATCTCTGATTACAACGCACTAATCAATGATTAACAGTAAATGAGTAACTTCCTATAACCCCTTGCTCCTGACTGCCTAACTGAATAACTACTCCTAAGGCAGCCCCTTCACATTAGCAGCTCTTGCAACTCACAGTAGCAGATCATGCACCACACTGCCATTGCCTTAGCACGTGCCTCCAAATTCAACCTTGTATCATGTGCATGTATATTTATTAATTGAGTTTGGGTTGTGCAGTGTAAAGCCCATAACAAAAAAGTAAAACAACTATGTCTTAATTTTATTAGTTTTTTTACCATAAAAAATAAAATTTTAAAAAGGGTCATTCACAAGTTAGCTGGGTCATGTTGGGTTGTTTCGAAAAAAAAAAAAAAAAAGAGGATGGGCCAAGGGTCAACCCCTTTTGTTCGAGTCAAAAAATTCGACTTTGGATCAAGTTAGAAAATTTTGATTTGTTTTGCCATTTCTAACCGAAAGTATCAGTGAAATTGGTAATGTCACCTATGTAAGTGTGACATGGGTTTTTTTTTTTTTTTTTTTTCCTTCTGTTTCTTTGTGGAGGGTTTTAATTTATTTAATTTGTTTATTTGGATATTTTAATATAAATTCAAATTAGAATTACAAATTATGAGTCCAATTTTGTACTATGTGTCTAGATTTATGTGGGGAGCACACCATAATTATCTTTCTAAGTGTTCAATTCAAATTTGAATCTATATCTATATATTAATAAGCAAAGTTTAGAGAAAGTCAAATTAGAGTCTAATTTTGTGCCATGTATCTAAATTTATTTGGGGACCGTACCATAATTATCCTTGTAGGTGTTCAATTCAAATCTGAATCTATAACTATCTATTAATAGACAAAGTTTAGAGAAAGTCAAATTAGAATTCCAAATTAGAGTCTAATTTTGCATTATGTGTTTGGATTTATGTGGAGATCATACCATAATTATCCTTCTAGGCGTTCAATTCAAATCTGAATATATATGTGTGTGTGTGTGTGTGTGTGTGTGTAGGGTAATTCTACCGTAGCCCCTTTTTTTTTTGGGGGGGGGGAGGGGGGGTACGGTACCTACTAGTTAGGATGATGGGTAGGATCTGACTCAATAAATTTGTACTAATGACTTTATATTATTGAGTGAGAGGACCACTAGACATTAATGAGATGGTCCTCCAAGTGGACTAAATAATTTCCCTTTAAGTTTTAAGACCTTTATATATGTTATAGATTATAGATAATAAAGTTAAAGAGGTAGGAAAGAAGAAAAAAATTCCAAGTTATAGGCACAATAATACATGAAAAAAAATTAATACACAATATGCATGATAATATTGTATGTTTATCTTCTTTGATGCACCTTTTTCTCTCTTTTTTTGAAGATCTTAAATGGATAAGTGTATTATGTTTTTAAATAAGCTTGGGAACAGTTCCAACTTGTAACAATGTGAGTGGTTTACATCTTCGTAATCACAATGAAAAAAACTATTGGCATGTTTGTATTGAGAGAGGGGGAGGGGGAGTAAATAAAAATTAGAACAAAACTAATCAGGTTAAGGAATGGAAATCTTGCTCTTATAAACTTGCAAGACCAATTCACATCAAAATTTTCATTTCACAAACTTTATCACGGGTATAATGAACACAATATTATTTTCCGCGAACTAATAGCCTAAAAATAGATCACAATGATTCTTATTTTTGTTAGAAATCTAAACACATAATTTTTTTTTTCGGTCAATCATTTCCCTTGAATTAATAATTTGTCACCAATTAAAGTTGGCCATGACATGTTGAACTGGTATATTGTCTCTTATGCACATTAATAACGTACTCAAACGAGTTTTATGTAAGCAATCATTATTCCCATTCAAAATAATTAACACCTATTCATATCATTATTCCCATTCAAAATAATTAACACCTATTCATATCATAGATATGCTGATATGAACATTATGCAAAATATGATTAGGAAATTTGTATCCAACAATACACCGTAAGGTCCTTAAAAATGTATTTGATACATATCCACACATGCATCAAATGAAATTATATGTCACTCATATAAATTGAAAATAATCATCTCCCTAATTATATAATTATATATGCATATCTAGGAAATAGCAGAAATTATAAGAATTCACGAGTTTCTTATAAGGTATCAATAAAATAAAAGATACCATACCAAAACTCAGAAAAAAATAAATAAATCATTTTTGATTACATTTATACATACATATATAGATATATATATTTATACATACATACATATATATATATATATATAATTGCTGTGTTTAGGCATGGTGAAAGTTTTACTATTTATAGGTTCATACTTCATTATAGGCATGGTGAAAGTTTTACTGTTTAGCCAGGGTTCAAGTTATACCTGGTGTAACTCTTAAAGACTTACACTTTTTTTAAACCATTGAATTTAAATAAATCTAACGGTTAAAAAAAAAACTTCATTATTACAAATATTTTTATTATAATTGCATTAATTACCCTCAATTATTACGTTATACACCTATCTCTGAACCCAATAAAATTTGGCTTCTGACTCTCTCTCTCTCTCTCTCTCTCTCTCTCTCTCTCTCTCTACGTTTCTCTCTCTCTCCATTTCTCTCTCTCTGCGTTCTAAACCTCCGTTTCTCTCTCTCTATCTCCTCCTCCTCCATTGCTCCTCCACCATTGGATGTCTGAGCTTGAGCACCAGGAAGAGGTTGCTTTGGCTGTCAAGGTCTTGAATTTTTGCTTCCATTGTAATTTCTATTTCACAATCTCATTTGGGTTGCTTTTAGTTTTAGATTTTCAATTTTCGGGTTTATGATTGGTCACTCTCACTCACAATTGAAATAGTCATTGCTAGTCTTCTGGATGGGGAATTTACTTCGTATGATATGCAAACAAGTAATTTTTTGTGACCAAGTATATTAAGAAGAGCAGTAAATGGGGATGTCCTGAAGTGTTTGATAAAATTCTTTAAAAGAAAATATCTGCTCTTGGGAACTTCTAATATGCTTTGATTTGATGATTGTTGAGAATTATTTTACTTTCCTGTAAAATGGAGGCTTCATAGAAAAAAGCAATCTGAACTATGTCCATTGAAGGAGGTCCTTTTAGTAGTCATTTCTATTATTGTGATATCGTCAATTGCATCTGTCAGTTCTCTGTCTCAAACAAGGATCTTAGTTAACATGCAAAGAAATAAAAGATCATAAAAGAAGTCTTTTTTCCCCTCTTTTAAATCATTCTAAATTGATAAATTATTAGCAATTGAAAAAGAGATAGTTTGTTTTTACATTTTGGGTTTAGTACGCTCCTTCAATGTCAATGGAAATAATGAATTTTATAGTTACTTTTCTTTATTCGCTCTTGCCTGCCATCCTCCATTTCTGCAATTTCATTGTGGACTTTATATTGTTTAAAGTTATGTTTCTTCATAATCTAGAACGCACAGTTTGGATAGGCTATTTCGATAAAGTGGTCTCTATCTAATTACATCAAATTAGGCCTTATTGCATTTATTTATATTCTTATGTTGAGATTTTGATGTGGTTTTCTTTTACTATGACCATACACTCGAGCTTACAAGCAACACAATGAATTTTCAGGTGTTTAAAGTGATACGGAAGCAAGATTGGTACAGGCCTGATGCTTATCTGTATAAGGACTTGATTATTGCATTAGCATTGTCAGAATATGGATGACGCAATGCAGTTGTGGGAAGACATGAGAAAGGAGAATTTGTTCCCTGATTCTCAAACATACACGGAAATGATAAGGGGGTTCTTGAGGCAAGGATCTCCTGCAGATGCAATGAACATATATGAAGACATGATGAAGTCTCCAGAGCCCCCTGAGGAACTTGTGGTGTAAGCTTTTAGGTCCAAGTTGTAACAAAACTATTGAAAGTGTAGATTAATAGTTATGATTTGAATTGATGGTAAACAATTTTTTTTTAATAATCTCTATTCATGTGTTTGAGAAAGCCTGAAAATTTCTTGATTGTAACGTAGGGATTCCAACAAATTTCTTAGGTTGGAAAACCCATGGTGTTCTTTTAAAAATAACAATGGAAAGATGTAGAAATAAGTTGAACCTCTTTTTTTCCTTTTAGATTAGAAATTAGCAATACAATCAACGTTCCATTAGAGCTCTCTCCCTCCCTTAATGCTTGTGAAATCACTTCTATGCCAACCTTACTATGGTTATATGCACAATTTTAATGATGATTACCAGTTAATAATACTCAAGAAAGCTGTTGGAAGTATGAACCTATTACAATTTAGATAAAACTGATTTTTTATTTTCCTTTTAAGCTATTGGTTGGGCAGGATATGTGATGTTGTGGCTCTAATTAGTTTATTTTATACTTTATAGGAATTGGATTCAAGAGTGTATTCAACCATAGCTTTTGGTTAGTGCTCAACCATACATATTCAGCAATGGAGCAATGTAAAATGAAGAGCCCTACCCACACTACAATCTTGGGTACATAGTTCCTGAATGGATTGAGGAGAACTCAACTCTTTCTAGCATAAAAGAAATATATGGTTTTGGAACTAATCTTCCAATGACAATAATAGTCAATTCCATGTGATGCTTCTATGGAATTCCTTATACTTTTCTATTCAGTATTTCGTGGAGTTTTTATTTATTTATTTATTTATTATTATTATTATTATTATTATTATTATTATTTTTAATATGTATTATGAAAATGATGGAGTTCCTTTGCCTCTTTTACAGGTGCGAATTGCGCAAGGTCTTGTCCATACGGGGAAAGGCTTTCTACTCCTGGTATTGGAGTGTATCAAGACAAAGACTCAGGTAAAGAGGCAAAATGCCAGAATAGTGCATTGGAAGAGTTCAAGCCAAGACTACCTAAACGACGGTGCAGTAAAAAGTGTAGTAAACAGAGCAAACAGTGCAGTAACTTAAAGTAGCTATACTACTGGTGGTTTTAGGATTAGTTTTTAATTGATAGCTGTGATTTATATACACGTGTAATGATCTGATTGTTTGTAAAGACTAGTTCCACATTAATTCACTTTTGAACTAGTTTACAGTCATTCAAACATGGGGTTACAACACTCTTGATTTGATGCTTGAAATTTGTGGCATTTTATTCAGGAAGGGGGTGGGCAAAAAGTCCCTTGCAATACATTACAGATAACTCAAAAGCTTTCCTTCTTAATTTTTTAATTTTTTTTTGGTTGTTGGGGGGGGGGGGGGGGGGGGGGGGTTTGGTTGAAGCTCTGAAATCCAAATATAGGAGCTCTAAAATATAGCAATGCTTCATCTATGTGCATCAACTATCCGTCTCTAGTTTCCTTTTTTCCTATAAAATGAGGGTCAACCATTCACTGGTTCAGATTTGATCATGCTCTTCAATAATATGAGGGATATCTAGCAAGCCCTGAAACCAAAATGAAGTCCCTCTAAAGAAGAAAATAAAAGGGAAAAGAAAAATAGGATAATAATTTATCTTCAAATGAATTTTGATCATGTCCTCAGAAAAGAAGAAACCAATCTGCATACTAAATGAATCCAACTGTCTGATAATCCAAGCTCTGACCACTAAGAGCACGATGCAAGACTGCACTGGCTTAAGCTCTTAGTAATAAAACTACAAGATGAGATAAAAGTATAGAAAATTGCTAACACATAGGCATGTGGGCAATAATTGGAACAAGAAAGCTCTGGCTTCATTTAATGATCAAACCAGTGCTACGTGTTGAATACATGAGAAGTACCGATTTATTTGTCATCAATTTCAGACCACATTTACTTAACCAAGCTGATAAGTGTGATGCATTCACGCTTCAAAGGACAACAAAAAGTTGCATGAGTAATAAACCAGCATGAGCCCACCATAAGACTGAAGCATGAAGCAGTTAATTAAGATTCTGAGGTCAATCTTAGAAGCAGCTGAAAATATTTTCTTCAATATAAATTTTCGAGTATTTTATTATCTTAAGGAGCAATTGAATTTGTTTATCATAAATGATAACACGGAAGTAAGACAATTATGTATTAAAATGCTGTCTCCAAATGGTAAAAGCTTTGGGCGTATCTTTTCTACTATTATTAAAAGAAATGGAGGAAGCAACTTTTAGTCCTTTACAGAATCTGTTTCTTGGCTTATTTTCTAGACATCTTTAAACTGCTCATGTACTATCTTCAATATATTATCTTGATAACCTGATAAGGTGGGTGGTTTTTGGCTAGCACCAAGTCAATCAGGTTCAGGTTGGTATCAAATTCCATTTCTACTCTCAAGCAGGTCCATAACAGAGTTATGAGTTATGCTCTTTAAGATGTCAAGCTACCATCTCTGATTGAATTCAACTAGAAAGACGTTGAACTATCTACAAATCCCTTGCCTACTTGTTGGGCAATAAAAAGCTTCGTTTACATAAAAAATAAAATAAAATAAAAATTGTATCCAAAGGAGTTTGATTCCACTCTATCTAAATATGCCAATATATATTCTCAAAAAAGACATTATTCGAAAACAAAGCACCAATTGCAGCGATGGTCTTTAGGCCAACTAGCGCATCCGTCCTTGGTGGCAGGACATTTCTGGGGATCAATTCCCCTCAAAATCTTTAACTACCAAAATAGGGGGGGAAACACCAAATGCAAACCTTAGCGTAAGCCAAAGATCTCTTCTGGAGGATCGTACACATGCCGTTCAGGAAAGAGCTCCTCAAAATCTTGTTTGACTCTGTTTCTCAAAAGGGGATGTACTGGAAGAAGTCCCTTCAACAAAATCCTGAATGGCAATTCCTCAGGGGGCTCTGGAGACTTCACCATGTCTTCATATATGTTCATTGCATCTGTAACTTGGGATAAGGATATGGTTGTACGCCAGCAACAGCATCTTTGTACGCCATTTTGGTGTTTTTTTTTTTTTTTTTTTTTTTCTGCCGGCAAACTGTGGAGGTGGTGGAGGAGAAAGAGAGAGAGAAATGCAGAGAGAGAGAGAGAGAGAGAGAGAGAGAGAGAGAGAAGCCAAATTTTGTTGGGTTTAGAGATAGGTGTATAATGTAATAATAGAGGGTAATTAAGGAGATTCTAATAAAAATATTTATAATAATGAATGTCTTTTTTTAACCGTTAGATCTACTTAAATCTAATGGTTTAAAAAATGTGTAACTCTTTAAGAGTTACACTAATTGTAACTTGAACCCATCTATATATATATATATATATATATAATTGTTGTGTTTAGGCATAGTGAAAGTTTGACTATTTATAGGTTCATACTTCATTGCTCTTACTCAAGATTAATGGGAATTACAACTCATTTCTTCACATGAATATTACTTGTATATATTAAGAGGATTAAGAAAGTTAGTTATGACTTCAAAAAATATAAAAAATACCCCTAATCTAATTAGAGAATCCTTATTCTTAAAAAATAAAAAATAGAGTTAAAATTGTAATTCAAAAAAATTCAAAAAATAAAAATAAAAAACTCATAGAGAAACGTTTTTCCTAAAAATTAGCATACTCCTAAAATAAAATGTACATTTGATATAGTTTTTTCCTAAAAATTAGCACACACTAAACCCAGTAATTTACTCCATTTCAAATCCTAAATTTTAGTTTTATTAAAATCCCTTCATGTGTAACCTTGCTAACAATAGTTAAATTCAAATTGAAAAATTATATTTGAAAGCTCAAATAGTGTGAAAACGCTATAGTTTGTTTAGACCCCCAAATTTAAAAGGCAGCTTTATTATTTTTACTCTAACTTAATTAAGTGCGAAATAGATTAAATGAATCATAATAAAACCGGAACACTTACTCTAAAGCATAAGCATGTACAATTAACAATAAATGTAAAGCTTAAAGAGTAGGTAAGAGAGATGCAAACATAAGATAACATTGAGATGTGTTATCAAAGAGGAATACGAAAAACCTCTCTACGGCCTTCCAAACCGAAATCGATCCACCAGTAAATAAATTTGGAGTATACAAATATTAAAAAGACCTTCCAAGCCTAATCTACCAAATGTACTTGAACCCTCCAAACTCCAACTACCAACAGGTTTCACCGAGCCTTGTCTTCACTAGTTATCTGGATCCCGCAATTAGCTCAAAATTGCATCTACCATCCTTGGTTTCTTCCAATACTTCCCACCATGCACCAAAAATTATCACAACTCTCAGATTGGGTGAGAAAAGTGTTTGGGCAAAAAACCTCTCAACAATAGAGTGCTCTATTAGTGTAGTTAAAGAATATTTAAGTGAGTGAGGTAGTTATTTTGGTTTTTATGTTAGTATTATAATAGTCACTTGGCAAAAATAAAAATAAAAAGACTCTTGGTGTAAAATTATACAATTAGATATGTAATTGTGTTTTTTTTTTTTTTTTTTTTTTTTTTTTTTTTTTTTTTATGGTTCATTTATATTGGATTCCTCATCTTTTGCATTGAATGACTCACTTGGAACAAAAATTTAAAAACTTAATGAGACACATGTATGGGAATGAACCTTAAAAGAGCAAAATGTTTAGAAAATTTATTTTTTAAGATGTATATGAATGTTTTGCTAGTGTAACTTTCATAGAATTTGTAAGAAGATTTAAACAATTCTTTATTTCTTCTTCTTCTTTGTTTGCAAATTAGGATTACTATTTCAAAAATTCCTAACAAATAAATGAAAAATATCAATAAAACAAAAATTTAAACATTAGGATTCCATTCCCTAATATATCCTCAATAATCTTCCATGCAACCTTACTCCCTTCTCTTGAACAGTGTACCTCATCCCTTGCACCAGCTTCAAAGTTCTAAACATCAAACTTAAATATTACGTATGTGCCATCAAAACACAATTAATTAATACTAACTTAAATATTATATATGAACTATTGATATAATAACTTGCGACAAAAAATATATGCCACCAAAACACTGTCAATTAATACTTTTTGTGGGCATTACAGTTTGCTTATGATGAGAACTTTGAGAGACTCACCTAGGGAGCTCTTGATGGTCCTTAGTCTGCATCACTCTGTTTAAAAATATTGCATAACTTAGAGATCTTTTGTTTGCTTTAATTTCAGTTGGCTCAAAAGAAAGCAAATGAGTTAGCTCATGCCTTCTCAACCCTTTTTCCTTAAACCATGTGATGATGTAACACGTAGTTCTTTAGTTATAATCACCATTTGAAGAAAATGTTAGAAAAAAATGAGGAATACCAAATTAGAATGTAAAATAAAAATATTTTCATTAGATTTTATGAAAGTGCTATTTATCTAACATATAGACTCATTAGACTCACAAATAAATTTTAGGAGTTGCATATAACTGCATATGTAAAAAGAAAGCAAGTTGAAGTACAATAGTTCCACCAGAGCAAGGGTAGCTACAATAGAAACAGAGACAAACTTTGATCGAATAATCCATTGCTACAATACACAAATTACAATCGCACTCATGCATATATTGAAAGGGTAATTAAGCTCATTCAATTAAGTAGTTCTTAAGTAAATAAAACTTTAAACACATTTGGCGCTGTAGTCAAACTTAAGTAAAAAATGCTCAAACCCATCACTATATCAATTAAGAGAATCAAAGCTAAATGGAAAAATTACACAGAAAGATGAACATTAGTGAGGATGTTTATCCAAAAGATCCATCCACGCTTTTGAATCTTCAATCTCTATTAGTGATTAGAAGTTTCGCAAATTAAAAAAAAAAAAAAAAAAAAAAAAAAAGACTCTGTTTGGATCCATGTTTGGATCTGTGTTTCACGTTTGCGTTTTCCCCTTTTTTTTTTTATTCACGTGCAACAGCTTTTAGGAGACAGTGCACTATTTGTGCACTGTTTGTGCATTGTTTATTACTGTTTGTGCACTGATCATCAGGAAAAAAAATATTAAAATGGGTTCCACGGCACTATTCACACATTTAAAAATTATTTTGCTTCAGTATTTTCAGTTTTTAGCAAAATAAGTTGTATCCTAAAAAAGACTAAATATAAATAAATAAAAAACACTTAGGGTTGTAGTTCTATTGTGGGTCATTTTGTAACATGATGGGCATTCGTGTGAAGAAAAAACCTTTGAATTTGTATGGCTGGTAAAAAAAATTCTCTTCAATCTCTTCTTTTAGATTACATTATAAGGGTAATGAATATAAGAGAGAGACTACTGACCATAGAGAGATGGGTAATTGTGTGTTTTTACTTTTTAAACATGCTTCACAGTTGTATTATCACGAAACAAGTCTGATAGATATGGATTGGTACTACTGATTTCCAAAGCATGAGTGTTTAATGTGTTATTAATTTCATCTCATTGGCTTCTACACTTGATAGATAAATTAAAAATAATCAGATTATACGCTGTCATAAAATTACCCCATATAAATCCAGACACATGACGCAAAATTTGACTTTAATTTGAAATTCTAACTTGACTTTCTCTGAGTTTTACCTATTAATATATACTAGTGTATAACCCATGCACATACATTGTCCAATTAAAAAAAAAATTACAATTACACACATATATGGATTTAAATTATATTTTCTCTTTTATTTTTTTATTTTAATTTCTTTTAGATATACACATGAGTTTACTCTTCCTTTTTTTTATTGAGTTTTTGATGATTTATTTATATTAGACCCTTCGTTTTTTGCATCTCATTAACTCACATAGAACAAAAATTAAAAAAGCTTAAATAGGACACGTGGCGCAAAATTAGATAATAATTAGACTTAAATTTAAAACTTAATTGGATTTTCTCTCAACTTTACCTATTAACTAGTTATAGGCCCATGCGTTGCACGATTTTATGAAAAAACTTATAAAATATATGTATAAATAATTATATATTTTAATAATTATTATAACAAAATAAGTACTAATTTGTTAGTAACTTGAATTATTGTTAAAAATAATATCAATGATTAAAAAATGTTAGAAGTATTTTTTTCCTTTGGAAAATCTTTGAATACTTATTTGTACACTATGTTTTTTGAGTATCCTTGTTCTTCTTCGTAATTGACAATGTTTTTAGAGTATCCTTGTTCTTCTTCGTCATTGTTCTTTATTAAAATCTTTAGACATAGTATTGGCCACTTTTAAGAGATAGAACTATTCAAAGAATAATAACCTTTAATTTGTTCTAATTATAGAACCTATCATAATTTTTGCTTCCTGTATGTTGTACGATTTTATACATAAATTCATATAATACAAAATTTATTTGAGAAACAAAAAGAAAATGGATAGTTTGAATTGTAAAAGAGACACTACGTGTAAATGAAAAAAAAAAAAAAAAAATTTTGCAGAGCTCTACATATAGATTACACACCTTTCTTGCGATGCTTGGAATCTTTTATGACAAACCTGGAAAACAAAATCAGGAAAAAAATTAAACCGAGTTAAAAAAAAAAAAAAAATTGAACCATATAGATTGTAAAATTACATATGAGTCTATGACCATCTAATACCTGGCTTTAAAATAAATTTTTTTCTATATAGAGCTATCATTTCCACTTTGATTTTATTACTTTAGTCAAATAAGTTCCATAATTGCAAGGAAAAAAAAAACCTATTTTATAATGATGGTCCAAAATTTTGCAATTTAAAACCAAAAATATAAAAAGACTAATGAAGAATTTGTTGGGAATAGAAAACCATACTAATAATTAGCAAAAAAAATATTAATTAATGTTGCAAACGGGTACATAATTCTATGCACACTTTACATAAATAAATGCTGATATTCAAAACAAAAATAAAAAGTAAAAAGGGAAAAACATGAATAAATCGTACTTGACAAAATTTATTTCATTTTGTTTGATAAATTATATATAATAAATCCTGTGGGTGAGAGAGCCCAATGCTACGTATTGGGCCTGGAGCCCAATTTGAATATCACCGTTTGTCCGAAGAGGTAAAAGGGATCAGGGTTGAATCCGTTTGGTGAAAATACACTCGAGAAGGAATGACGGGTATGTCCGAAGACAACCCGGTTGGTCTGAAGAGGTTCCCCTCTTCGGATCACTAGAGAACTTGATCAAGCAAATATACAGAAGACCCTAGCAATCCTCCCAGTAGATCCCACGGCAAAGAGTGAGCTCTGGGCACGCCTAGGGATGAGAAGAACCTAAAATATCTTAAAGGAAAAGCTGCTACCACCGCATGTAATGCGCTGCAGCAACTTTCCTGACCGCATTTATGTGGAGAAGACACCTAAACAGTGCAACCTCAACTACTACCATTCACGGCAGACTAAAGCAAACGTTTGATGTGACTAGTACTCAAGTGGATGCTTAGATGAAGAACAAGTGTACGGTGAAGATAAGGAGGAAGGAGTATAT
Organism: Quercus gilva; assembly: GCA_023621385.1. NCBI lineage: Eukaryota > Viridiplantae > Streptophyta > Magnoliopsida > Fagales > Fagaceae > Quercus > Quercus gilva. The sequence goes on from CM042481.1 coordinate 61,268,375, forward strand.
ATAAAGGGAATAGGTCTCACAGAAATGGGGGAGAAAAATTGTATTAATTTAAGTATGTAAACCTTAAGCCTCTTCGGATTTAAGAGGATTCTCACTGAATGCTAGTCTGAACATCATTTTATCCTTACTTGCCTATTTGAATCGTTGCTAAATCCATATCCAGCCTAGCTGTTTAACCCATTCTCTACAAATTCATTGTTCGGGGTTCATTGGGCTGAGTCTGCAAAGTTTGTGCTTGGCCTATCAAATTTGGACCCTACAAATCCTATTAACTTAGTTTTAGTGTATTTAAATGATCTAGAAAAATAATGAAGCATATATTTTTGAGCCTAATCACACCTAGCAAAATAATAAAACATTCAAAATATTGAAAGGCAATTTAAGTTCATAAATGCTTGCATGAGATATGTACCTGTCCATAGTAGCAATGGAAGCCTCATCTTTGAGATGAAGAATGAATGTAATGCTAATAATAATAATAAAAAAAAAAAAAAGAAAAAAGAAAAAAGAAAAAAGAAAAAAGAGAAAGAGATCATGGTTAATATATATATATATATTTTTAAATATAAATGATGCAAAAATTCATATCTAGTTAAACTTCTAGATGATGAAAGACAGCCTACAAAAATGACAAATTTAATAAAAAGAAAAACTATACTATCAAATGAATCAGTAAAAAAAAAAAATTTCTCAACCACTGTGTAATTACTTTCATGATCATCCCAACGATTACACCATTAAAGCCAGCAAAATTTTCTCAAATATGATGAATTAAGAGCACTATAAACAAAATTGCTAATTGCTAAGCAGATTTTGAAGTAAAAGGAAGAGATTAAAGTAAGTACATTCTGAGTAAAATTACAATAAATCGACGAAATGCAAGCAACAAAAGTTTTATAAATAGAGCAGAATATGAGCGACATTATTAATAGAAACATCCAAATCGAACAAAAATAATACCCTAGAAAGCAAATTTCTCAAACTTCTAATAGATATTTTTTTTTTTTGTTTAAAATGTCATTAACGTAGAAATTACCAAATTAATAGAGATATAGACTATTTTTTGGCATAGATAAAGATTATCAAATTAATGAAAATATGTTCTATTTTTTGGGATAGATTTATATTAATCACCTCTTGAAGAATTTGGATTTTGCTTATCCCTTAATAATCAAGTTTTGTAATTTGATATTCTAATAAAATAATATTAATTTAATAATAATAATTAATAAAATTTAAGTTGCAACCTGAGGAAAACAGAAACAACAAAAACATCGGATGAGATTTAAATTTAGAAAATTTTTAAAATAGACTTTTAATTAGAGTAGAATTAAAATTTTGAAAATTTAGAAGATAAATATTATCTAAATTAAATTTTTGTATGTTAAATATTATCCCTTAATTTAAGAAATTTATCCTAACAAATAAAAAAAACAATGTTAATTAGATGATATATATTATATGAATTAAATTTTTGTATGTTAAATATTATCTCTTAATTTAAGAAATATATCCTAACAAATAAAAAAATAAAGTTAATCTAATTTTATTTAATGATAAGAATGAATTAGAGTCTTAGTAGTATACTATTCCTTTTTAGTCCTTTAAAAATCTAAAAATTTAATAAAATTTCTGCAATTTGGTGAAGCCATGTGGCGCAACCATAGCGTCTAAACCCAACTTTTATTATATATATATATATATATATAATATGATATATACTAGCATGTAACCTATGCAAACGTATGGATGCTTTTAAATTAAACACAATTTTTATTATAAAAATATATATGACTATTCAAATTATTTAAAAAAAGAGCATGTGACACATGCATATGTATGGATACATTAAAAATTAAACACAATTTCTATCATAAAAATATAAATTATTAGTCAATTTTTTTTTTATAAAGTAATCATAATTAGTCATATATTAAAATTCTTACTCAAATTTAATATTACTTACGATCATTTTTTTAATAAGATAGAATGTGTGGTGATTTTGTTGTGTGATGATTTGTATTGAGCGTATGTTATTAGTTGTTTTTTAAAAAAATTTATAATTCATTAATATTAGATTCTTAGTATTTTGCACTCGTTAACTCACTTGGCACAAAGATTAAAAAAATTTAGTGGACAATTATGGTGTGGTCCCTACATAAATTTAGATACATGACGCAAAATAATTATATTAGATTCTAATTTCAAATTTTAATTGAATTTTTTCTAAAATTTACTTCTATATATATATATATATATATATTGTAGGGTCACGATTTGCAGCCCAAGCCCAATAAGTGTGGGATTGTGGGTTAATAAGCCCAATACAATAAATTTGTAGAGAGTGGGTTGGAGAACTAGACCCTAGTAAGTATAACAACGGCTAGGGTGGTTTTGTAAGACAATCATGCAAGAACAAAGCACATAAGATAGGGTGAATGTATTGTTCGAGGAGTCATATTTTCTGTATAGGTTGATGAAACTGATTACAAGTGCAACTCTAGTTGTTGCAATATCTTTTCTCTATTCCCCCCCCCCCCCCTCCCTCTTCTCATGGAGGGTTTCTTACATTATATAGATTCTCTTGAACCATCTTGACCCTTCATTTGTTGATCATTTGAGTCCTTACTCAAGTGCCCATCCCATCAGATACCCTCTTTGGCTTACTATGAGTTGCGGTAACCAAGACAACTCTATTCAGGGGTCTTCTACATATAAATGCGGTCAGGAAAGTAGTTACAATGCATTTAATGTGGCGGGTACCAGCTTTTCCTTAAGTATCTCCTGGCTTTCATCTTTTGGTACACTTGAGATGTACTTTCCTGTCACTAGAACTTCTATGGAGGCTACCTTTGTTGTTGGAATGCTTGTCTGAGCTATACTCTTCATAGTCGAGGAGGAATTCATCTTTGGACCGCCTTTTGCTCATTTCTCACTCATGAGACTCTAAGCTAGATCCCCTCATAAATATTCGTCCCTCTTTAGACAGGCCAATGTCCTCGGATTGGGCTCAAAGCCCAACGTACAAATTTGGGCCCCTATCCCTACATATATATATATATATATATATAACTTACGACGGATATGAACAATTAAACACTAATGATGTAAAAGTAGTATTTTAATTTTAGAATACCCATTGAAAAATAGTATACCCATTATACTATGTTTATTTACTAAAATTTTCTAATACATACTGTATGTATAAGTCGTGTTGTAATTTCTTTTTAGTCAAAATTTTACCTATAATTCTTATGTAATAATTTTTAGTAATTAGATAAACTTCAAATACAACTTACTTCGAATTTTGTTAAGGTCATGAATGATTAAATTATAAAAAATTTAACCGATTTAGTAACCATTTAAGAATTTAAAAAATTAGAATTTAACTTGAAAGCAATATCAAATTATGTAGTTTATTATAGAGTTATTTTTAAATTTTATTATTTATAAACTCATTTTTACAAATAATAATAATAAGAATAAATTGTAAAATAAAAAATTTTTAACTCTAAACACTTTTGAAAGGTAATTTTTTTTATCTTCAATTTAAAATTTTTTTCCTTTTTAATTTATTTATTTTCTTATATTCTTATGTTCTTTATATGTGTATATATATATATATATATATTAATTGCTGAATTATTTTTAAGAATCTAATTGCTTCATAATTTTTATTTATTTATTTTTTAAAATTCATTAATATCCACAATAGAGAAGAAAATATTTGAACTCTGATTCTTCTCATAAAATAGAACAAGTATTACTAGTCTCTCTTTTTTTAGAGAGTTTCAACCTGTAGTATTCACTCTTGATAATAATTTTTTATCTTCAGACCAAATACATCAATTCTACATTTAATTGTTATCGATTAAGAGTTAGCCATATATCTATACTCTTTTGTAACAAATATTAGATCATTTTTAACACACACAAAAAATCATTTTATATTCAATCAATAAAGCATGGGGACATGATTTCAAGTTGCTTAAAGCATTACAGGAGAACGTGATTAATTGGTAGTTGCTGAGGGTATTTATGGTTAAGTGACACATGGCCGCAGTACAAGAATGTGATTCAACCTTATAATGAGGGTTCTACTCTACGTACTCTACTCTACTCTCCCTCCCTCCCTTTCAATCCAAACAAACCGTTAATTGTTGGCTCATAACTTTGATGTTCCTCTAATCACTAGTGTATCGGGGATAGTTGTGTAGTGTTCTTGTGTTCAAATTAGGTGGGTTGTTTATGCACAATGGGCTAAGTCCAAACCAAACCTTCTGGGTGGAAAATCAAGTTAGACAATCTCCTCCGTATAAAAAATGAATACCAAGATTGTAAATCCATGCCAGTTCATAATTTTATAAAAGAAAAATATGTTATCCCATTTGAGCTCAAAGAGATCAACTTAAACCCAACCAATTATTCTAGGATTAATTAAAAATTATTTCACACTTTTTTGCTACAATAATATATCATTAATGTTCCCCTCATCACTAGTGTACTGGGGATAGTCATGTAGTGTTCAAGTTAGGTGGGTTGTTCATGTACAGTTGGCTAGCCCAAACCAAACCTTCTAGGTGGAAAATCAAGTTAGACAATCTCCTCCGCATAAAAAATGAATACCAAGATTGTAAATCCATGCCAGTTCATAATTTTATAAAAGAAAAATATGTTATCCCATTTGAGCTCAAAGAGATCAACTTAAACCCAACCAATTATTCTAGGATTAATTACAAATTATTTCACACTTTTTTGCTACAATAATACATCATTAATGTTCCCCTCATTACTAGTGTATTGGGGATAGTCATGTAGTGTTCAAGTTAGGTGGGTTGTTCATGTACAGTGGGCTAGTCCAAACCAAACCTTCTAGGTGGAAAATCAAGTTAGACAATCTCCTCCGCATAAAAAATGAATACCAAGATTGTAAAACCATGTCAGTTCATCATTTTATAAAAGAAAAATATGTTATCCCATTTGAACTCAAGGAGATCAACTTAAACCCAACCAATTTTTCTAGGATTAATTACAAATTATTTCACACTTTTTTGCCACAATAATATATCATTAATGTTCCCCTCATCGCTATGTACCGGGGATAGTCATGTAGTGTTCAAATTAGGTGGGTTGTTCATGCAATGTGGGCTAGTCCAAACCAAACCTTCTAGGCGGAAAATCAAGTTAGACAATCTCCTCCGCATAAAAAATGAATACCAAGATTGTAAAACCATGTCAGTTCATCATTTTATAAAAGAAAAATATGTTATCCCATTTGAACTCAAGGAGATCAACTTAAACCCAACCAATTTTTCTAGGATTAATTACAAATTATTTCACACTTTTTTGCCACAATAATATATCATTAATGTTCCTCTCATCACTAGTGTACCAGGGATAGTCATGTGGTGGGTTGTTCATGCACAATGGGCTAGTCCAAACCAAACCCTCTAGGTGGAAAATCAAGCTAGACAATCTCCTCCGCATAAAAAATGAATACCAAGATTGTAAAACCATGCTAGTTCATCATTTTATAAAAGAAAAATATGTTATCCCATTTGAACTCAAGGAGATCAACTTAAACCCAACCAATTTTTCTAGGATTAATTACAAATTATTTTACATTTTTTTGTCACAAATATAATGTGGTAGAGTGCGAGTGATGGACAAAAATTTGTGGATTTATTGTGTAAGTGATAGACAACTACTCATACTATATCACGCCTAAGGTTGTGACATAGTTTGGGATCCAAAAATCACTTTTTGAACAATCCCTTTCTATCCAAATCTAAAATGACCGGCAGCCCTACCTAATTTTATTTTTCTAAACACACAACTTGATTGCTTACTAGGCCTAAATGAAAATATCAATGACTTAACAACATGCACAATGTCAAAGTTACAAGGGCTGACCCCACAGATAATCATTAAAGATTGTGTTCTCTAGTGGCCCTTTGGATCACTGCCGGTATGGTAGCATATGCTAGCTGATTAAGCTATTTAATAAAAAATTAAAAGAGAGACAGATGGATTAAATTAACAGCTATTTGATATCAATAGTACTACAGATTTCTCCATTTTTTCACTCAATCAAAACTTGTTAAAGTGATTGAGTGTGAATGGTGAAAAAAAAAAGTGGTAATTTTATAAAATAATTCCTTTAACAGCGTCCTTATGATAATTATTAACAAATTATTTTAGAAAAGTTTTAACACTATTTTTAGTAGAAATATAAAAAATCGTCAAAATAATTGTTTTTTTTTCAATAAAAGGTTTTTAACAGTATTCTTTAAATTAATGCCTTTAGAGCATCCGTTGGTGGACAGAAAAAGTTTGATTAATTATTTAAAATTGAGAGTCTTCTTAGACGTATTGATATCTTCATATCTTATGGCTCATTCATGTCAATACTCATTCTCTTACGTTTCACAGCTGCTGTGATGGTCATGCTAGAACTTCTCATTAAGATAATATTTCATTTTTTGCACACTACTCAGTCCAAAGTCAACGGCGTGGAGTTGTTATATAAGAAAATCCAATAATCGTAGTTTACTCAATTTTACTATCACAATTTTTACCCGAAGTTCTCGCTCTACTATAAAGCCACCCCAAAAATTTGGAATAGAGAACCTCTATTATCTAGTCCTCTTCTTGTCCTACCTCACACATACACACACACACAAACTCACGTTAAGCTTTCCTTCTGTAAACAGATCTAGAGAGTATGGCAGGCAAGCTTATGCACGCAGTTTATTACACTAATTGTGGTGGAGGACCCAGTGATTTGAAGGTTACTTCCATATCCATTTCTTTAATTTTCATGTTCTATAAGTACTTTCATATGAAGAAAGTAAATTATCTTTCATTAGTTCACTTAGATTTCTTTTCTTTTTTTCCCTTCTCTCTCTCTTATTTATAAGTTTTGTTTCTGAGGTTCTTTCAAATTCACAGTTGGAAAACTTTTATGTTAATTTTTTGTGAAGGCTGACAAAGAACTTTCAGTGATGCTTCTTCTTTTTTTCAGAAAAAGAATGTAATTAGTGGAGGAAAGAGTGTTTGATTATTTTACTGAAACTAAAAATTTTTTGCTGCAAGTACTGTAAATAAAGGTAAAATTTAATTGAAATAAGATAATAAGACCCATAAAAAGTATCAAAAAATGTAATGGAGCTTATAAATAGTAATAAAAATAAGCTAAATAATAAAATAAGTTGTTTTTTTAATTTGAAACTAAACACACACTTTTAAGAAAATTAGTAATTTAATAGATAGATAGTGGGGACGGCAAAAATAAGGTAGGCTAGTGAAAATTAGTATAAAAAAAAAAAATTTATTATGATGTCATGAAAAGAAGTTCTCAATTCAAATTCTATCTCCGCCTTACACTCATTTTAAAAATTAACCATACATTGGGTCCCAATTAATAAGGATAGTTTAAACATATATGAATGAAGGGTGTCAAATTAAATAATTAAATTTATCATTTCTTCCTAACAGTTTAAAATGATTAATTTTATGATAAAAACGTTTCTCGGTTTTCAGTTTTTATTGTTACCCAGTTTGGAGGATATGACTTTTTTTTTTTTTTTTTCCTTGTCACCATATTCATTCATTGAGTAGCTGGTAACGTGCATACCCATGTTCACACACTTAAATTTCTCTTTTTTGATCACAAGGGAGGTTTGGAAACTTTGCCTGTTTGTTGGGTACTTGTTTCATGGTTCATATTAATTTCAAGTAAAGACATGCAATGTTTCGACGTTATAGTCGAAGTTGAAGATCACTTTTGAAAATGGATAGCCATTTTCTATATCTGCTTCGTGTTGAAATTTGAGAAAGGATAAAGTGGAAGACTGATTAAGGTTAAGATTTTGAAGTTTGAACTAAAGAACTAGTCAATGTTTCAACTTTCAAGGCTGAGTTGGTGAAACATTGTATCTTTGAGTTTGCCACTTTCATTTTGCTCATCTTTTTTCAAGAGTAATAAAGCTTTACATAATAAGCTATATTAATTAGTGCATTTTAGTAAGTTTTGGGTCCGATTTACTATTGGTTAATTGTTTAAAATACAGAAGAAAAGGGAGGGATTTTTTTTTTTTTTAATTTTTTGTTTTTTGGGTATGAGTCCATCAAAATAAACTTAAAAATGTATAAAAATCTAACTTTTATTGCAATTAATTTACTAATTATTTAATTGCTAGTGCAGTATGTTGAAGTCCCAGTTCCCACTCCAAAAGAAGATGAGGTTTTGATTAAAGTGGAAGCAGCCAGTATTAGTCCTATTGATTGGATGATTCAGCAGGGCCGTGTGAAGCCTATCTTTCCACGTGAATTACCTCAAATACCTGGTATTTTTTTTTTTTTTTTTAAATTTCTTTACCTAGATTTTACTGTGTATCTCAAAGCTCAAAGAATTAACCTGTTAGGTTGTTGTGAATTTAATAAACCATTATTATTAGAATTCAAATTAGCTCCTATGATACCATAATAAATTACAATTTGATTTAAAAGTTTAAACAAGTAGGAAAAAAATAAAATATAACCATTTAGCCATTATCATAATAATAGGTTATGTGTTTCCATTCGTTCATTTAAGTCTATAGGTTCAAGTTTTCTCTCAATTCAAAATTTTAGTTTGTGTTGTTGTGTTGAATTCTAACACTGACTTTGTTAGAATAAATAATTACACAATTTTGTTCTCACTTTTTATCAACTCAAGTTTTTAAGGCGAAATGGTAATTATTATATATCAAAACAGGCCATTTTGTATTTTGTACCGCTCATTGAAGGGAAATCTTGAATCACGTATGAAGACAATGCTAGAATAATATTTATGTTAGAGATATATTAGCCCATTAGCATAGGTCCAAGTCTAATTCTATTTTGTGTGCAAGTCAAGTCTCCTACTTGTGCTAGAAGTCTATTAGTCTAGGGTTTAGTTTACTATATATACACATGTTATGGTTCATTGTAACACAGGATTTGTACTACACTATAATATATTATTGATGTAGCCCTTTAGGGTTTCCTCCGTGGATGTAGGCCGTTAGGCTGAACCACGTAATCCTCGTGTGTTATTGTGTTCTATACTTTATGCTTTCACTTCCGCATCCATATTAGCGTATTCAATATGGTATATCAATGCTAATATTTAACAATTTACATGATTAAGTTTTCTATTTCCAAAATTTTTAAGTTTTGAATAAATGGTAACATATGTGACTTACTTATGACAACCAAATATTGATAGGAGTATTACCCTAAAAAATGAGTTGTTTCTTGTATATTAAATTTATTCAATTGAATGTCCAAGTTTCATGTTAGTTAATTGTGTGTTCTAAATATTCTGGAAGCATTGCAAAATTATTCAATTATATATATGAGTTGATTAAAAAAATTGTTTTAAAAAAATTTATTTATTATTGAAGATATTCTTTGTTGGAACAGGTACTGATGTTGCAGGAGAGGTCGTTGACGTTGGATCAGGAGTCAAAAATGTCAAAGCTGGTGACAAAGTCATAGCTATGCTTGGTTTTGCTGTTAAGTCCTCATACTTGTTCCACTAGTTTTGCCAATGGGCATTGTTTAATTCGCACCGTGTGTTTATAAACTGAATATCTGACTTTAAGTTACGGTTTTAGTTTTAAAAATATAAGCGTGTGTAAAAAGTTTTTCTTGTTGATGAGAGTTTTTATTTTTAATTTCTAAGATTGTTCTTATGGGCTAAAGGGAAAGGGTGTGGGAAAATTCATAATAATGACCTCTACTTCATTATGTGTAGTTTCCAATTAAAAAAAGGATATTATAGAATAAAATAATTTTTTAAAACAAATTCTCATGAAGAGGATTACCTTTAAAATGAATAGTTAATGTTACAATTAAGAAGTTTTACAAAAAACTACATGTCCAATAAAGATTCTATATTCTATTTTTAGTAATAAATATTAAGCTTTACATACTAACCCCTACCTGTTATGACATGTTTTTTACTTTCTTTTTTTATAATATGACCAAAGTTTAAAATGAATTAAAAAAAATAGACACGTGACATATTATAATTAGTAGAACATAAAGTGAAACACTAAAAATAAGACAAGATTTTAATTTATACATCATTTTCTGTTATAGGCAAATTATCTAAGCTTTAGGGATTATAAGCAATGTTGGGAAATTGCATATGCATGCATATAGCAAATCCAATTGTGCTGAATTTACATTTATCTTGATGATTATATGCTTCACCAGCAACATACACACACCTTAGTTATTGATTCAAGTACATCCATCTTTGCATTTTATACATTGGCAGAATGGAGGTGGACTAGCTGAGTTTGCTGTGGCTAAGGCGAACTTGACAGTAATTAGGCCATTAGAAGTTTCAGCAGCTGAAGGTGCAGGCATACCGTCTGCTGGTCTAATGGCTCACCAAGCTCTCACCGACTCTGCGGGTCTCAAGCTTGATGGAACCGGAAAGCCCACAAACATTCTCATCACTAATGCCTCAGAAGGTGTTGGTAACTATGCAGTTCAATTAGCAAAGCTTGGAAATGCACATGTTACAGCAACCTGTGCACCTGAACACATTGACCTTGCCAAGAGCTTAGGTGCTGATGAGGTTGTTGACCAAACCACCCCGGATGGGCAAGCTCTGAAAAGCCCATCCGGTAAGAAATATGACGTAGTGATTCACTGTGGAGAACCAACTTCTTGGTCAACTTTTGAGCCCCATTTGGCTCCAAATGGAAAGATATTTGATGTAAAGCCTGCACTTAGTTCCGCTATGGCTTATGCTCTAATGAAACTTACTTTCTCAAAGAAGCAGCTAATTCCAGTTCTCTTAAGTTGCAAGGCTGAGAATATGGATTTTCTTGTCAAGTTAGTCAAGGAAGGGAAGGTGAAGACGGTGATTGGCTCTAAATACTCGTTGAGCAATCCTGAAGATGCTTGGGCAAAGAATGCTGAAAACAAAATTTTTGGGAAGATCATTCTGGAGCCTTAGGCAATTAAACATATCACATATATGTCTCGATGAGTTGCTGAAATTTGTGTCTAAAATGTTGTGCAAGGGCCACATAAATGTGTTTAAGTACACTATTGCATTTTATAATAATAAAATTACAAGACAAATTACACATAATAAAATTTTTATTATGTGTAATTTGTCTTGTTTGTTGCTATGACTTCAATATTGTAAACGTTGATGTTTGGGTTTCATATCCATCTTTTCGTTTTGGTCATGTTTGTTCTTAAACACAAATGTTATTCTTAGAGATTCATTGCTGGGAATAGGGATATTATTTCAAACTATGAAAAGTTGAGACTAGTTGCAAAATTAATACTCAATTTATAGAAGAAGAAAAATTGCAATTCTAGTCTCAATGCAGATGAGCAAGTGTGTTCGGTCGGTGTTGTTGGGTGAGGGTTAGGGATTTTTCTAGACCAAACCGAACTATTTGTTTTTTGCTTTATTTAGCCTGAGGATGGCAAAAGCAAAAAATAAAGTACTACAAAAAATGCATAATTTTTTCCATAACTACCTTATGTGGGTAACTGTGAATGGTAGAAAAAAATTAATAGGTCCATATGAAAGTGATAAGTAGTCATAATATAGGAAAGTTGTTGCAAAAATTGCGTATTTTTTGTGCTAGTAGAGGCAACGAACAAGGTGGGGTTTGGATTATAGGTGTCGTGTCCTCACTTGGGGCAAGAGTGAGACTAGTTAGGTGATAGGAGGGCAGGTTGGAAGTATTTTGTTATCTTAAATGAGGTGGCTTCAACATTAATGAGGTAGAAATAAAAGTAAGCATGATGGTGTCTTTATTTTTTGAAGACCAACCAAATATCATTCATTCATGAAACAGCAATGGTCAAAATACAAAGCTTCTAAAGCAGGGTGGCGGAGATTCTTCCAACCATACAATTTCACAATCTATTTGTTTAGCATACTTAGCTAATGAATGGGCAACTGAATTGGCACTCCGCTTTGCATAACTAACAGAAAACTCTTGTAAGCTCATCGCCATGCAACAGATATCCTTTGAGATATTAATATAGTATGTACAAAATATAAATCATAAAATAATATATATAATTTAAAATTATATGTTTAACCAAAACATATATATCGCTCAAAAAAAAAAAAAAAAAAACTAAAACATATGTATACACACACAGTCGGGATGTAGAAAACCCGTCTACAGATTCATAAAATAAAAAAATAATTAAATTAAATTTTAAAAAATTTATAATTAAAAAAAAAAAAAACTATGTACGGTACTGCGAGTTTTTTTTTTTTTTTTTTTGAAAGAGTACTGCGAGTTAATTAAGCAGGGAGAGGTATTTTTGCCATCACTAAATTAGTATTTAGTATTTACCTTGACATTGAACAAGTGAAGTGGACCACGAGTCGAATAGGCCTAAATTGGGGCAATTTGTTTCAATAAGGGCCAATCAATTTCGAGCCTTTTTGTTGGGCTCTTTTCGTGTTGTTGGCCTTTTATTGTTTTTTTTTTTTTGGGTAAATAACACTCCCCTCCCTTGAGGTTTGGAAAAATGACACTCACCCCCAAACTTAAAGGAAAAAAACATTTTCCCCCCTTTGACATTTATTTATCTAAACTCTGTTAAATTGACGTTAAAAATGTTGTGCACTAACGTACCATTTAGTTAATAATGTATTCTCAAAATTGACTCTGAAAGTTTTTTATATTGATAAGTGACTTTGAAAATTTCAAACTCATTTTTAAATAATAAAAACTTGAAAGTTTCAGCAAATTGTTTTATTTCATAAATTTTGATCCAAAGTGTTAGAGAGAGGAGCGATTAAAAAATCTAAGAGGATCATCAAACTTTAAAAAAATCTATTGAAAATGTGCTATAAGAGACTAAAAAATCAACATAAGCAACATGTTTTATAATATGCTTTATATTCCGTTACTAATATTAACAGAAGGGGGGGAGTGTTATTTTTTTTAAATCTCAGGGGGGGGAGTGTTTTTTCCTTTCAAGTTTGGGGGGTGAGTGTCATTTCTCTAAACCTCAAGGGAGGGGAGTGTTATTTGCCCTTTTTTTTTTTGGGTAAACTGGCCTTTTATTGTTTCATCTTTATAGGTTTAGCCCTAAATGATAAAGTTGGACTTAAAGTTTCAAAAATTAAATCCAGATCTGAATTTTCTGATCAATTATTAGAACACTAGCATCTGGAGATGCAAAAAATAAAAAATAAAAAATAAATTTGTATCCTTATATACTATTTTATCTATTTTACAAACTTATTTTATAACTTACCCAACATCTTAGTTCTTATTTTTATATACAACCTAATAAAATAATATAAATTACCTAATAAAATAATATAAAGTACTATTCTTTCTCTTTCCTTCCACTCTCTTTTTCTCTTCATAGACAACCACAAGATTAAAAAAAAAATTTCTTTACAACTTATAAATAGTAAGGTTGTATGTATGCAACCTTAGCAAGGTTGCAAATTTTTTATAAGTATACAAATCTAGATGAAGTGGGTTTTGGGTATTTTTGATTGTAAAATAACAACTGAGGGTGTTTACACCCCTAATGCTGGTGCCCTAATCAACGTATAAAATATATATTTTCAACAAAAAAAAGGAGCCTAAAATTGAAAATTAAATATTTACAAATTTAGGAATGACAACGACAAAGCAAGATCTCTTTGGGATGGGAGCGAAACAGGTCAAAAGGCAAGGGGAGCACCTTGAAGGTACTTTACCATTCCAAATGAGGTGGTTTTGACATTAATGAGATAGAGATGAAAAAGAAATGAAAGTGACACCAATGAGAGTGCAAAAGAAAAAGAAAGGAAAAAAAAGAAGTATTGGGGATGGCAATAGAATTATGTACAAAAATTAATTACAAGAGGATAGGTATAAAAAAAATGAATTATATATTTTTTAAATATTTTTTTTTTGAGGGTGTTTTAAATATTTATTAAGCAAAAAACGTGTGTGTGTGTGTGTGTGTGTGTGTGTGTGTGTATATATAGTGTTGGGCTCTTTTATTTAAAACGGTCTAAATCGGGGCAATTCAATTTAATTAGGGCCCATCAATCTTCTTGTTGGGCTCTTTTGGTGTTATTTGGGCCTTTTATTGTTTGATCTTTTTTTAAGTTTGGGCCTAAATATGCTTGGATTTTCCTATCAATCACATTGAGTCTATAAAATATACTTTCAAAAATGAAATTCTAGCCTAAAATTGGAAACTGAATATTATAAACAAGGGTAACTTACAAAAACTTTCCTTGTAGTTTAGGAAAGTGATATTTTGACCCTTAACTTAATGGAAATGACACTTCCATCCCTTAAGTTTTGAAGGAAATCAATGAATTAATAGTTCTTTTTTTTTTTTTTTTTTTTTTTGAGAATCAATAAATTAATCATTCTGTCAATACTTCTATACTAGTAATAGAATATTTAAAATTTTGAAAAATTGGTGAATTGTTCGTGTAGTAGTTTTGTAAGAATTTCAGAGGGAAACAGAGAATTACTAGAGGTAGATGACCTGTAGATCCACTAGGAGTTGCTATAGGAATTGTGTGTGTGTGTGTGTTTTTTTTTTTTTTTTTTGCTCCACAGAGTTTTTTTTTTTTTTTTTTTTTTTTTTTTTTTTTTTTTTAAGTTTGATGACAAAAAAAATAATATTTAATCTTAAGATCTTTCACTAACTATGGTTAGGTTTGGTTAAATGGAATTTTTTCAAAAATTAGAATATTATGTTACTGTTATTATAAATTGATGAATTTATTGACTTCTTCAAAATCTCAAATAACCAGAGACTCGAGCGTTATTTTCCATAAGTTTGAGGGAGTAACAACTTCTCCAAATCTTAAAATAGGTTTTTGTAATTTACACCCAAAAAAATATTATATATATATGTCAAATTCCTAAAGGTCCAAAATTCACAAACCCAGCCCAAATTCACAATGGAGGAAAACTTTTCAAGAAATGGAAAATATTGTGCATAAAATGACTAATTTTATTCGAATAATTATTTGTAGCAAGTGTACATAGACTAATTGGGGACAACCCGAATACGAATAGTATAGCAACAAACCAAGGATCGAAGGACTTGTACCATTCCCTCACATCCAAAGAGCCATTTATTTTAGAAGTAAACTATATATAACATCAAAAGGTAGTGTCACATTTAGAAGTGCATGCATATGTGTTTGGCAAACTTATTGGTTACTGCAATGTTGATTAGGCCCTTAGTGGTTGCTGGTAATGTGGCTTTCTGCAGAGTCGGCAGACATGGAACTTGGATCCCTTGGTGTGCCAGAAACGTCGAGAGGGATTTTGGGTGCTTGGCAAGGACCGACACAGGTGGAGCCCAAAGGGGCCGAGCAACCCCGGGGTCCAATTTTTTAATTTTATAGTTATTATATATTTAATTTTTGTAGTCGGCCCTTCCAAAACCTTAGATCCACCTTCTCCTCAATAAGTCTAACTAGTCTTATCCAAATAGCAACTATTCAATTCAAAAACTTAACAAAAACATTAAAAACATTCACAATGGTGATTGTATTTTAGCCAAAAAAAAAACTATTCCACTACCAAAGAACCAAAAAATCATGTATTATTGGAGAAGTTAAAGCTAAATTTTTTGCAACTATAGTAAATTGGTATAAATACCAATTGACTGTAGTATGTTGTTAAAAATAAAATACAATATTTTATTAAAATTATATTTCTTCCTTCAATTAAAAAACTCAAATTCTCTCTCTTCTTTTATTATTTTATGAGTTGTTTATATTAATTTAGATGAAGTGATAAAAAAAAAAAATAGAACATTTGAAATTGGATGTATTGTAAAGGGAAGTGGTAAAAATAAAATAGATAGAGTAACTTTTTAAGGTGCTAAAAGTTAAAATTTTTAGCACCATCATTGTGAATACTCTAACTTCAACTAAAAAACAAATCCTAGCCAGTCTAGTATTAAAAAAAAAATATTTTGTTTTTGTTTTTGTTTTTTTCTTGTTAGTAAATGATTGCATTTTAATGTATTTAGAAACAACGGTTTTGAATATTTAAAATTTTTACTAATATATGAATGTTGGAGTTTTTTTTTTTTTTTTTTTTTTTTTTTTTTGCATAAATGTACTTTTAATCCTTACATTTTGACTTTTTTTCATTTTAGTCCCTACATTTTATTTTTACCACTTTTAGTCCCTAAACCAATTAACGCGAGACATTTAAGTCTTTGAAGCACTATTCTGTCACCAAACTATCGGAGAAACTGACGGATCAATAAAATAATAATAAAAATTCACTGTAACACTAACATATCAACATATAAATTTAAAAAATTAATTTATTAATTTTTACTAAATAAAAAAAATAAAAACAAAATTAAAAAATCATGTTCAAACCTTGCCCAGAATAAAAACATGTGTTCTTCCTAGACTCAGACACAGTGCCAAACTCATTTTTCATTTTCCTAGATCTCTCTCTCCCTCTCCCTCTCGGGTCAAACTCCTCTCTTGGCTTTCTCTTATTTCTTTTTCTCCGACGGTCCTCTCCATCAAGTGCTTTAATGGTACATCCACCGCCGACAAGTAGACTGGCGATTTTCTCTAGACCAGAGACATAGTCGAGGAGCTTCGAATCGGAAACTCGGGTCAGTCCAAATCGGCGTTCAAGAAAGGAAAAGGTGGAGTCCAGAAGACTTTGCATGAGTCGTTCAAGAAGAAAGAGACTTCGATTCTAGTCCGAGTTCGGAAAGGCGTGGACGAGTTCGCCGAGTTGCAAGCTTGCATTGTGCCTAATGACTCGGCCCTTTCACCCTTAGGTCCATCTCTGAAATCAGCCCTTTCACCCTTTGGGTTCTCCCTTAATCAACGAAGAGCAGAGCAAAGGGCAGATCTTCAAGGTTTTAATAATGGATGCCATGGATTCTTGATCCAGAGAAAACGATGGGAGACATTTGAGTTTTTGGATTTGATGATTTTGTTTGGGTTTGAGAATTTTGGGGGTTTTGGTTTGTTTTTCCTGTGGGTATCTGACTCGATTTTTTTTGTATTTGTTCCCCAAGAAGATTTATGGGTTTGAAGGTTGAGGTTTACTTTGTTGGAGATCGGTTTGGTTGTTGGGTTTATGGGTTTGGTTGTTTTATTAGAGATTTGGGTTTGGTTCTTTGTAGGAGATTGATTTTGCAGGAGATTTGTATTTTTGTGATTGTTGGTTTTGTTCTCATTTGAAGATTGCTGTGTGTTTTGTATGTTTGATTGCTAAGAAAATGCAAGAAAAGAAAAAAAAATATTGATTTTTTAAATTTCTAGGCAAGGTTTGCTGGGAAGAAAATGAAGAACATGATTAACGGGAAGAACACATGTTTTTATTCTGGGCAAGGTTTGAACATGATTTTTTTAATTCTGTTTTTATTTTTATTTTAGTAAAAATTAATAAATTAATTTTTTTTAAAATTTATATGTTGATGTGTCAGTGCTACAATGAATTTTTATTATTATTTTATTGGTCCGTCAGTTTCTCAAGTAGTTTGGTGATGGAATAGTGCTTTAAGGACTTAAATGTCTCGCATTAATTGGTTTAGGGACTAAAAGTGGTAAAAATAAAATGTATGGACTAAAATGGAAAAAAGTTAAAATGTAGGGACTAAAAGTGCATTTATGCATTTTTTTTTTTTTTTTTTAAATTCTTGGGTCCGTACTGTTTGGCAATTGCGGCATTGAGTTTGAGGGCTTGACCAAATTTGGGATGATTGGCTTTGTCAATGCTGGAGTTGCATCCAAAATGTGGCGAGCTGCTAGCCTCATTTTCCATGCTTGAGAGTGGCAATGCTAAAACCAAAGACAAAATGAAGATATGCTTATAGAAAGCCATGGCTAGCTTATACCTTTCTTTTTTCTTAATTAAAAGATTGTGCAACTTCTATATAGCATGTGTTTTTTATTAGCAGCACATACCAATTAGGTTTTTATAGAGAGAATGTGTTTGAACTTTGAAGACTCTTAAGGATTTTTTAAGCAAAATTGTAAAGTTAATGAGTTGTCACCACGGAATGGTTTAGAAAGGATTGGTTACATAGTTTACCTTCTTCTCTTGGATTGGTTGCAACTTCAATTATAAGCCTAGTTAGACGAATGGCTTCAACTCACGTAGGGCACATTATACATTAGCCCATCGATTTTTTCTTTTTCTTTTTCTTTTTTCTTTTTTTTCTTTTTTTGAGAAAACTACCGATGGGTCCATTTCATAGTTCAATTTTATAATTGGACACAAACTTAACTTGATCCTTTGAAGCATTTAAAGCGTCTGCCAACTTTTTTTTTCTTTTATTTATTTATTTATTTAATGTTGTTAGAAAGAAATGGTTAACGTGTCCATATCGTGTCAACGTGAGTGCACTGAAGCTAAGCCTTATCCTTAGTAGAAATCTCTTAAACTTCTTTCATATGATAAATATTTCTGCATATTTGTCTGTTATGTGCTGATTATCCAAGCTTTAGGTTTGGTTGGGGTGATTTTGGGAAAGATGGAAAAAGGAAAGAGAAAAGCGGAGATAAAATAATATTTTCATGTGTTTGGTTGTGGGAGAAAATATGAAAGAAAACTATGAGACCTTAGTGTTTTCTCTCTAAGCTCACCAACATGCAATCCGCCAAAATCAAGAGAAAATTAGAGAGAAAAGGAGGAACAAAAGGTTCCACCCTCTTGGAAACATTTGTCTTCTTCTTCTTCTTCTTTTTCATTTTTTTTTTTTTTTTGATTGAGTTATTATCTTCTTTTTTCTATTAATTCTCGTTTGTTTGTTTTTGTTTATTCATCTGTTTTGGCTTTTTTTCCACTAAAATTTTTTAATTGAGCTCTGCCAACAAGCTTTCACAAATTCGTATTAACAACTTCATCTTCTTCATTGCACTCTTTTATTTTTCTCTTTGGGCCGGTGCTTTTGCTTAGCCATAGTGTGACTCCCTCTACCTCAAATATAGCCAATATTTAATGGGATATTTCCCACTCTTTCTTGGGCTCTTCATGAATAACTAAAGCCCAGCTCAGTCTTGAATTGGGTCTAATTTCATGGGGATCCTGGCTCGGTGGGATTTTCACTATTGGGCTGAGTGTAATTAGTATTTTGGGACTTTTTATTATTATTATTATTATTATTTTATGGGAAGTATTTGGTGACTTAAAATGTCTATTAGTTCCCCCTTATTTATTGGAAACTAAATTCTAAAACCACAATCAATTTTACATTTATTTTCACAACTATTTGATGTGGCTAACTGTGAGTAATGAAAAAAGTGTGGTGGGTCCATATGAAAATAATAAATAACTAATTACAGTTTATCACATTAAATAGTTGTGAAAATTGGTGTGTAATTTTTGTGGTTTTAGAATAACTCAAATTATTATGTCAACTAGAAGTAGAGGTGGCAAGTAGGCAGGTCGAGTCGGGCAAGGTTCAAGTTGAAAACTGGTTCGAGTAAAAAAAAAAACGAGTCATTTTATGTAGGTTAAAAACATGTCGGATCAATCGGGGTGCAGGTTGGATCGGGTCGACCCATATTTTTCACATGAATTTTTTTATTAAAAAAAATATATGTATTTACAACTTGGTAATTCATGCAGCAAATTACTTGGTGTGAAATACATAACTTGGTTTGAATTCCCCACCCATATCAAGAAAGAGCTTAGGTTAACAAATTAATACTTGATCATTAATTATTAAATTATACAAATCCTAACATTTCTAATCAAAATAACTAGCTCAAACACAAAGGAGACTAGTCTACCCTTTGAAAATCTAAAATTAAAATAAATAAACAAGTTTCACTACTATACAATATCAACATTTCAAAATATAAAGCAAAATTACAAACACCCAATTGGATAACTAATTTGAAAAAGAAAAAAAACATATAAAAAAAATAAAAAACTTGAAAACTAATCTAATATTTTGAAAAATAATCTAACAGTTATGTTTAATTTTAGATACACTGTAATTGGCACTCTATTGGAATATACATCAAAATTTGATTGTTTACTTATTTAAACATGATTATATTATGTTATTGATAAGCAATATACACTCCATAAAATATCATCCTTTATTTTTAAGAGCCTTTTATTTTGGCTATCAACTATTAAAAAACATGCCTAAGAGTTGTCTCTCTACTTAGTTGTGTCTCCCACGGTTGTCATCTCAACCTTCATTCGAGAAGAAGGACGTGTGTAGCTGCCGGTATATTACACCAGCCAAGCGCTCAAAGGGGCGAAGGAAAGATATCCTCCAATGGAAAAGTTGGCCTTTGCCATAATTACAGCCGCCTACAAGCTTAAACCATATTTCCAAGCACATGCAATAGCCGTCCAGACCGACAAATCGCTACTGAAGACGACGAATTATCCAGAAGCAACCAGACGTTGGGTCCTATGGGTGATAGAGCTAAGTGTATTTGACATTCAATACCGGCTAAGGACAATGATTAAAGGTCAATCCCTTGCAGATTTCATTGTGGAGTTCGCAACAAAGATTGACAGAGACTCAAGAGCACTCCTTTGGAAAGTCCACACAGACAAGTCTTCAAACCGTCAGACTGATGGAATTGGTGTTGTCATGGAATCCTCTGAGGGGGATCTAATAGAGTGTGCAATCCGCCTTCAATTCCCGACGACTAACAATGAGACTGAATACGAAACTCTACTGGTGGGTCTTGACTTGGCCAAAACAGTAGGTGCCTCTTCAGTAGTTGTCTATTGCGATTTCCAAGTCGTTGTAGGACAAGTAAATAAAGACTATGAGGCCAAAGGGGAGCAGATGAAGAAGTACCATTACCTCATCAAGGAATGAGTGGGTGAAAACTTTGAAGCAAGATTCATGAAAGTCCGAAGGGAAGAGAATGAACATACTGATCGTCTGGCCAAGGCAGTGTTAGCAGAACACATAGCTGTCGACAGCAAGGTATTTTCCTTCACCCAGTACTCCCCCACCATTGATGAAATTAGTGTACAGGAAATCATAGAGGAAGGTGACTAGATGACTTCAATCATCTCTTACCTGAAGGACAGTTCACTCCCCAAAGATCGCAGCGCATCTCGAAGACTAAAAGTGCATTCATCACATTTCATCCTGATAGGTAATGTCCTATACAAGAGAGGTTTCTCCCATCCATACCTACAATGTGTGGTCCCCAATGAAGTAGATTATGTTATGAGAGAAATCCATGAAGGGGTATGCGGAAACCACTCAAGGGCACGGTCGTTAGTTCACAAGCTCATACGAGCAAGATACTATTGGCCCACCCTGTAGAAGGACACTGAATCGTACGTGAAGGCTTGCAATAAGTGCCAACACTTTAGCAACATCATTAGGCAATCGTCGAAATAGCTTACCCCGATGACTACCCCATGGCCCTTCGCCCAATGTGGACTAGACATAATAGGACCCTTCTCAATAGCAACTCAATAACTCAATTTTCTTGTAGTAGGAATTGACTGCTTCACCAAGTGGGTCGAGGCGAAGCCTCTAGCCACGATCATTGAGAAGAACATATGAGGCTTCGTATGAAAAAATATTGTATATTGCTTCGGGATCCCCATGGTTCTAGTCTCCGACAATGATAAGCAGTTCGACAACGAGGCCTTTAAAGACTTTTGCCAGTAGCTAGGAAGCAAGAACCATTATTCTTCGCCTGCCCACTCATAAGCCAACGAGCAAGTTAAAGTTACAGACCAATCCTTACTTAAAATCATCAAGACTCGGCTTGAGGGGGTAAAAGGGATATGGCCAGATAAGCTATCATGTGTCTTATGGGCGTACAGGATGACCAAAAGAACACCTACGAGAGAAACCCCCTTTCGCTTAGCATTCGGAAGCGAAACCATCATCCCAGCAAAAGTGGGACTAATAAGCTTTAGAGTAGCACATCACGATGAAGGGAAGAACGACGAAGCAAAATGCTTACAATTGGACCTTCTAGATAAAGTCAGAATAACAGCCAAACAACAAAGACATGTTACCAGGATTTCATGACTCAGCACTACAATACCAAAGTCAGACATAGGCACTTTAAAGTGGGAGACCTTGTGCTCAAGAAAGGGACGACAGCCACTAGAGTAGAGACCCCACACAAGGCAAGTTAGGCCCCAACTAGGAAGGACCATACAGAATCGTTGAGTGTTACAGGAGGGGCACCTACCACTTTGAGATGCTCGAAGGATAAAGGTTGCACCACCCCTGGAACATTGAATACCTAAGGAGATATTACCAGTAATCCAAGAACTACAAAGTATGTTTTTTCTTTTCAGTTGATTCGTTAGTTTCTTTCAAGTTTTGTTGAACTCCGTAGCACCTGTTAAGCAGCGTATCTACATTATTTATGTATTTTAATAAGAAGAACTATTCAAGGACCCTTTTTTTAGTTTCCTATGTGTAGTGACGGGTACATTGCTTAAATTATTGTATGTCATACCTACGGGGTGGATGGATTCTCAAGGAGACTAACAGGTGCCTTAACTAAAGAAAAAAAATTCGAAGTCCTACCTATAGGATGGATGGATCGTCAAGGACACCGATGGGTTCTTTGACTTAAAAAAAAATTACAAGTCTTACCTACAGGGTGGACGGATCGTCAAGGACACCAATGGGTGTCTTGACCAAAATATTCCAAGTCCTATTTATAACATCAATAGGTGCCTTAACTAAAGAAAAAATTTCAAGTCCTACCTATAGGGTGGACGGATTGTTAAGGACATCGATGGGTGCCTTGTCCAAAATATTCCAAGTTCTACCTATAGGGTGGAAGGACCCTTAAGGACACCGACGGGTGCCTTGACTAAAGAAAAAATTCAAAATCCTACTTACAAGGTGGACAAATCATCAAGGACATTGACGGGTGCCTTGACCAAAATATTTTAAGTCCTACCTATGGGGTGAAAGGGTCCTTAAGGACCCCGACAAGGGCCTTGACAAAAATATTCTAAACCCAACCTATGGGGTGGACAAATCATCAAGAACACCACAAGTGCCTTGATCAAATCATCTTAAGTCCCACTTACAAGGTGAACAGGTGTTTATTTCTAAAATAAGTGGGTCACCTAGAGTGCCAACAGGCACATCATAGTATTGAAAAACAAAAGACAGGCAAAACATGTTGCAAACATTACAAAATGAATGAAAGGATGAAATCTCATCAAAACTAACGGTAATGGTTGCATATGTAAAAAAAAAAAACAATCGTCTTAAACAAAAACTTGTTATATATGCCAAAACAAGGCACTCTAGCTGTTCTGAAATTACATTTTAAAAAAAAGGGAAAGAGATAAAAAAACAGAAGTAAAAATGGATCAAGCGGTGGGGGCACGATTGGCGTCACCCTCCTGCCAACCCCTCAGTTGCCTGACGACGGCCTCCTGAGCAAAGCACCTGACATGAAGTTCTTGCATCCTCACTATGGCCTGATAAAAGACGGACAGCTAGCATACACGATATAACAAAACAACATCTAAAAAGCTTAGACTCACCCTCATCAAGTCGTAGAGACTAGAGTCCCCCAACAGCTCCGTCTCATGCTCAAAGGACTCATTAAGATCTGATTCCTTGACGAGCGAACAGGTCGTCTGGATGGCATGCTACATGTCCTTCACTAGAAAAGGAACATATTGGGGGCCAAATTAAAGAGGGACAAGACCATGGGTTGACATCTGACCCTTGCCTACCCTGTGACGAGGAGTGTCCTGCTTGTCTTGGGCGATGGCCAAGCTTAAAGCAACAGTGGCAACAGTACCATTCTTGGACGAACGATCTCCATCGCCCTGAGTTTTCCACTTCTAGGTAGTCTTAGTGGTGTGGGCAGATGAGCTACCGCCCTTAATTTGAAGGGCAGCAACCTTCTTCATCACCAGAGCTCTCTTCATCCTCAAATCCATTTCTGAAAAGTAATGTGTTAATAAAAACAAAAAGAGATGGATCAAATACAAAAAGTGAGGTACGAAGGGATAGGTAAGTCTACTTACGTCAATGGGATTGAGCGTCCAGTCTTCTTGCTTCAGCCGTTGGCACGAGACCACCACAGTAAGTGTGGAGGGTGCCAAGAGTCACAAGTTTCTTCCAACTCATCTATGCCAAGGGTACCTGCCAGACCTGTTCCAAGAAATTACTATGTTTCGCAGTTATTACCATCTCCACTTGAGCTGACGAAACAAAACAAGAAGTGGGAGTTAGTAAAATAAAAACCAAGACTTTATAAACAACGGAAGAATGAAAATTAACAAAACACAAAATAACAGCGGTTAGGTCCTACGTTAACGATAGAGCTAAACGACGGGCAACTTACCACACTCATCCAATACCCTCTAGGTATTGTCAAACGCTACCACACTACCCCATTCTTAGGGCCTGCACACCTATTCAGGCCCTTGTTCAAAGAAGTACCTACCCTTCCAGTCACGGTTAGAGTTAGGCACATCTGTCACTAATTTCCTAGACATCTTATGTGCCACAAAATTGTAGAAACCTTGTGACAACGAAATCTGCTAGAACTTGTAGCAAAAGAAGAACTTGTACAGGGTAAGTTGACAATGCTTTTCACTCATTTGACCCTATATCACCTCAGTACCTATAAAAATCCTCCACGCATTGGGGTATATCTGGCTGATGGATACACCAAGGTAATTCGAAAGCTGACGGTGCAGCGCTGTAAGGGGTAGCCTCAACCCCACAGTAAAGACGGACATGTAAAAATCAACGTCAACTGTCCATCCAGAATAGCACTTCTCATGTTTTCCTACCATCCTTATAGGTATATGGTCAGGTATTTGGAAACAGTCCGAAAGCTTTTTAAAAACCTTATCTGCCAGCTTCAGGAGGAAATTGTTCACTGACCAAATTTTAAGGAGGATAAGGGGCCAACAGTCATCACCCGACTGCTTAGAGCCAACTCCTTCCCTTTCTCCTTCTTCCCCTTCTTCTTCTTCTCTATCCACATCCCCTACTTCCTCTTCTTCGTCCACTTCCACCTCTTCCTTTTTTTCCGTATTCTTCCTCCTCGTCTCCCTCTTCATACCCTTCATAGTACTCTTCCTCAAGTCTCTCCACTTCCTCCTCTGAGAGATGAGCCAACAACTCCCTTTCCTCGTAACCCATCCGGTCCTCCGTTGCAGGGACATTGCCCTATGGATGAGCTTCTTCATCACCTAGACAAAGCGATGGGAACTAACTGCTCTTTGCGTTCCTATCACCTGACATTCTTTCATCTACAAGTGACAAATAGGAACTAAGCAGTCACTCACACACTATACCGATGGGCAAAAGTGAAGTAAAAGTGAAATCTAAAAACCCTCAATGTATTTATAGGATGAAAATGCATAAATAACAAAGCGACGCAACGTTTCACCTCGACTAACAAGGAACTGTCACATGTTACTTCATTAAGCAAAAAGACCTCTTTGCCCCTCACTTATTGCACAGGACGAAGAGCATTAATGACAGGAATATTCCTACGTACTTAGTGACCTTTCAACGACTCTGACAAGTCACGGAGTAGGGGGCAGCTGATAAAGGTATTTTTTTCCATCCAAAAATCTATCTCCCTACCATTAAGAACAAACAGAAGGATGAATAAGCATGCCCCATCAGTGGTTGTGAAAACCGACAGCATGGGCTACATCCTCTGAACGAATGGACTGGGATGGACGGACAGGATGATGTCAGGAATTGAACTAAGGCAACATCCTTTACTACGGCCGATGGGCCGACCTTAAGGCACGATGGACGAACACCATGCCTGATGATGAACACTATGTCTAACAGACGAATTAATCGTGTAGCCAACAAAGTTATTCAGTGGGTCCCACGATCCTTCACATATCCTCCACATGCATGTCCCAAGCATGGAAATTACTTGCGTACCACGCTCAAAGACGTAATAACCACACAAGCATATCTCCCCTACATGGTAAGAAAGCCCTAAGACCTCGGAGTTTTCATTCCAAATCTTTTCTACAAGGAAAGTCCCCACAATTAGGGGATCATAGTCAACTCAACACCACTATATAAACATCAAACCTCTCATTTTTCAAGATACGCATAATTTCCCTAGCTCTTACACTCTTAAGTTATTGGAGATTTCCCTTTCACTAACCTAACCTTTCGAAGGGTCTTTGGCCGGCACCCTGCCGATGCTCACTGTAGGTTCTTCACCTCCTTTGCTTTTCTAGTTCATCGATTGACGCATGTGGACTACCAGCTCACTAACAATTTTTGTGCATCATATGTATATATATATATATATATATAATTATTGTGTTTAGGCATGGTGAAAGTTTGAATATTTATAGGTTCATACTTCATAGCTCTTACTCAAGATTAATGGGAATTACTACTCATTTATTCACATAAATATTATACCTATTATTGTTATGGTGAGAGTCTCAAAAATTAACATTTGGGAGTTAGAATTCAAGAAGCAACTAACAATCTATTAACAAATTGAAATGCAAAACACATTTTAATGATTTACAAGCCCATTTTAATACAAATAAATGGCATAATTATAATAAGTTTTTATTTTACATGTTATTTAAAAATTAATTAATTTTCTTGATAAATTGATAGTTATAACAACAGGGGAGGGGGATTATTTTTTTATGGGACAGTATCACAAGGGAGAAGGATTTGATCCTTGTAAGAAGTGGTGCTAGATGAGTTAATCCTGCTCTTTATCAATTACAATTAAAATGCACCAACCTTCAACTTTTATTTGAGGGTCATGCTTAGAACGTGTCTTAGTCCAATTATTGGAAAAGGGTCATGCCTATTGACAATGTCGTCTTCCTATGAAATCCATTTCACTTGCTCAAATATCTTTAAAAAAAAAATTGTGAAAAGAGAGAGATCATTTCTAAGGTCTGTTTGGATGCCGCTTATTATTGAAAATTGAAAACTAAAAATACTGTAGTAAAATAATTTTTAAATATGTAAATAATGCGGTGAAACTCAGTTTTAAAGTTGATTTTTTCAAATTCTATACTTGCGGGTCCTGTAAACAGTGCACATGACTCACTATTTTAAATGTAGACGCAAACATGGTTGGATTTCAGCTGTATCCAAACTCACGCTTTGTGTGAGTTTGGGAAGCATGTTTTGTGCGTTTCCCAGCTCACACGTTTTTTTGTGTAGTTTTCGTGCACTGTTCACGAAACCCACAAGTACTCTTTTCAGCAAATTTTTCTTTCAAACTAGGCCCCACGGCACTATTCACATATTTAAAAATTATTTTGCTACAGTGTTTTTAGTTTTCAGTAATAAGCGGTATCCAAATAGACCCTTACAACCTTTTTCAATCCAATCTATTCTTAACTAACTGGATCGAATCCAAAGCTACCCACACTATTATAGATTGCCTATTTCAGTCCAATCTATTCTTTTTTTTTCTTTTTTTCTTTTTTTGAGAAATAATTATAGTTTGTTAGGTCTAGGATTTTTTTTTTTTTTTTTTTGGGAAGAATTGTCAGGTCTAGTTGGAATTTTATTTTTTTTTAAAATAATAATAAATGAATAAACCGTAAGGATAACATCAATTGCTCATTTGTGATACTATTTTCTCTTACAAAAATACTGATCAGTTAAATCATAAACCAATAGAATTTGTCTCAAGCATGCATCCATTTTTAGCATTATGTTGAGAACTGGAATAATTGAAAGATAATATAGTCAATTCGAGATAACTAATCTTCTGAACTTGAGAGAGGAAATAGACATTTTTTATTAATTTTTGGCTTAATTTATCCAACACCAGAGTCATAACACATTATAGATGGATTCTTCCTAAAATAGGCATTTTTTAACATAGATCGCGTGTGATGAGGCTAGTACTTGTTATTGTTAAGGTGAGATTAAAGTTTGGGAGTTTGACTATTTCAATGCAATCTATTCTTAACTAACTGGATCGAACCCAAAGCTTGCCCACCCAGTTTGTTAGGTCTAGGATATTTTTGGAAGAATTGTAAGGTCTAGTTGGAATTCTATAAATAAAAATAAAAACAAATAAATGAATAAACCATAAAGATAATATCAATTACTAACTATTTGTGATACTATTTTCTCTTTCAAAAATACTGATCAGTTAAATCATAAAAATAGAAATAAATCAAAACCAATAGAATTTGTCTCAAGCATGCACCCATTTTTAGCATTACGGAATCTCCCTAAAATAGGCATTGGTTAACATACTAATGCCAACCTATTTGAATCTGAGAGTCACCACACCCCAAGTACGTATATATAACCTGCCAATAGGTTTAACTGTTATACCACAACGTAGAAGATCTTACCCTGAAGAAGGTTCAACATGAAGTCATGGTTCTTGTTCTTTGTTCTCTTTATAAGCATGATGATTTTGATCAATGGCGTCGCAGCTAGACATATCATTAATGGCGACGTCGGTGGGCCAGGAACAGGAACCGAAAGCCGCCCTGGTTGCTTCGAGATGAGATCTTGCTTTCTAGGCCATGGACGTTGAACCCTCCAAGAAAAAGTTAATGTCATTCGTTTCTTTTTCTAGATTTCCATTCAAGGCTTCTATAATAAAGTGGTAGTCATCTATCATGTATTTGTTTAATAATGTACATGTACTCATAGCCAATTATGGCTAATTATTTCTATTTAATGATATCTATCAGTCTTTCTCCTCCAAAAAAAAAAAAAAAAAAAAAAAGTTGTTGAACAGTAATGCTCATGCGGTGGGGAACCAACCTTCATCTTCATGATGCTTAAAGTTACAGTTGGACCAAATGCACCATGTTATAATGATAAGAATCTCTAGGGCTAAGAAGCACGAACACGTACATTGTACCAATGCATTACAACAAGTATCTCTAATTAATATAAGGGTCATGCTAACGAGTGCCCTTAGGGCAGTTGTTAACAATCCATTTT
This sequence comes from Quercus gilva, assembly GCA_023621385.1. Taxonomy (NCBI): domain Eukaryota; kingdom Viridiplantae; phylum Streptophyta; class Magnoliopsida; order Fagales; family Fagaceae; genus Quercus; species Quercus gilva. Next base: position 61,297,301 of record CM042481.1, read on the forward strand.
AAGAAAGTTTTAACATCACTTTTATGGGAAATGAGAAAAGCTGTCAAAACATTAATTGTTTTTTTTTTCTTTTCCCATAAAAACTTTCTTTAACTGGATTCTTAACTAGTGCCCTAAGAGCACTCGTTAGCATTTCCCTTAATATAATGTTTTAGGTACATTTATATATTTTACGTTTATTTTAGTCTTTATAAATGAGTAATAATCATCAACATCTTTAAAAACAAATATAAAATTAATTCTAATTCTAAAACAATAATAAATGAAAGAGAAAACATTAGGTCCGAAACTGGCATAAACTCCCTATTTTACGCCCTCCAATTGCAAGTTGCCACATCAACAATTCACTAAAGAATGAAAAACATCTGCCACAGAGAATCAAATCTTCAAAACACAATTTCAGCAAAAACCCACCCAAAAGAATGCATCACCAATCCGGATCAAGTGCTTTACGTCGAAACAAAGGGTGATATGGCAGATCTGGGACTAAATGGCATGATCGGCAGTGGAGAAGTGAAGGCAACTTGGAGTTGGCTTGACAACTTGGGTTCGTGGCGGTGGCTTGAATAGCTTGTTGGTTGTTGTTTGATGGGTTAGTGTCAATGGTTTGAAAGAAGTAGATCTGTTTGCTGGGTTGTCGGCGTGTGGGTTCGGGTGGTGGTCGAATGTGTTGACAATGGAGGAATTTATTTTTGAGAAATACCTTATGGATTGACGCCAGCAAGCAGCTTAGGCAGCTTCTTAGTGGTTTTTTTTGGTTGTATCCGATTGGTGGTGGGATGGTTGCAGCGGGGAGTTCTTTTAGGTGGGTTTCTGTTGAAATTGGGTTTTGGAGATTTGATTCTCTGTGGCAGATTTTTTCATTCTTTAGTGAATTGCTGATGTGGCAACTTGCAATTGGAGGCCGTAAAATAGGGAGTTTACACCAAGTCCAGACCTAATGTTTTCTCTAAATGAAATGTAGTGCATGATGACCTGACAAGCACAAGTTTGGTATGTTGTAATAAATCATATAATTTAATGGAATGGTACTTAATCATTTAGAATAGTTTTCGGGTATTTGATTTGGTTGTATCTTCATAACATGGAATGATTATTCCATAGTAATACCTAAACATAATCATTATAAAAACGCAACTATTAGGCCACTAATGCTACATTTTTATGGTGATTTTTCATTAAAAAAAAAAAAAAAACATTCTAATGAAACTATTAAGCTATTAAAATATTAAAGGAAAAAAATGCAAATTACATCCTTTAGATTTGGCCAATTGTCATTTTAATCCTTTAAGTTTACATTTTCACTCAATGTTAATCCTTCCTTTCAATCTAATGTAACTGTTAACAAAATATTTTTTATGTTAGAAAACTACTAAATTTTCTTTTAAATATTAAACTAACAACTTTTACATTCTCATGTCTACTGTTTAAAATTTAAATGGGCCATCATGTGAAAAGTTTTTCCTTTAACGTTTTACTAAATTTTATGTTTTAAAAAATGCTTACTCTTTAAATACTATTCACAATCTCACATTTAAAAAGAAAAAAGAATCACCGCACACCCTTGGTGCGATGGTCACTCTATAAGTGCTTGTGGGGTGTGGGGGACAAGGGCTAGGGTTCAAGTCTCCAGAGGAAGTTTCACACATATATATTTAGATTATGTTAGAGTAAAATTCTATCTTGTATTAAAAGAAAAAAAAAAAGAAAAAAAAGACAGTGAGAGAGAAAATGTGAATGGTTTAGTTGGGATAATTTTGGTAATTGCATATGAGCTCTCCATTACCTTATGTATCCTTCCTAAATGAGTTGCTTTGCTATATCATAGGCATTCTTCATTGTGAAGACTCCAATAGATTTGGGAGGATTACATGTATCACTTCAGCCTCAAAGTTTCTTAAAAAAAAAAAAAAAACCCTCAAATGGAAGGAAAATAGTATGAAACATGTCCCTTCTCTAATTAGGGCTGCAACCTAATTTGATTGTTCACCAATATCAATCCTTTTTAGGATCATGCCTGAGTTAAATTAAGCAAGTTGAGGTCATTATGGGTTGGAAAAATTCCAATCCACCACTAGCCAACTAGCCTTTATAAACGGTGAGTCAATTGAAAATCTAGTAGTTTTGACTTGATGAGTTGTGCAAGTTGGCAAATTTATACAAAAATTAATTTTTTGGGGGATTGATTGGGTTTGGACAAGTAATATGTGTGTCTATGAGCTTGTCATGCCAAAGTTGATACCTAACTTTTTCAAATTGATAATATATATATTTCAAAATGTTGATGTGGCTTTTTTTTTTATTAAAAAAAATATGTTGACCTGTCTTTTTTTTAATAGCATTTAAATGTTCTTTTTATTATTTTATCAGCCACATATGTGCCAATTGTGCACATCGTTAGGATTGTGCTAGAGTCAGATTAGGCAAGTTGAGGTCATTATGGGTTGGAAAAATTCCAATCCACCACTAGCCAACTAGCCTTTACAAATGGCAAGTCAATTGAAAATCTAGTAGTTTTGACTTGACAAGTTGTGCCAATATCAATCCTCGTTAGGATCGTGCCGGAGTCAAATTAGGCAAGTTGAGGTCATTATGGGTTGGAAAAATTCCAATCCACCACCAGCCAACTAGCCTCTAAAAAATGGCGAGTCAATTAAAATCTAGTAGTTTTGACTTAACGAGTTGTGCAGGTTGGCAAATTTATACAAAAAATTAATTTTTTTAGGGATTGATTGGGTTTGGACAAGTAATATGTGTGTCTATAAGCTTGTCGCACCAAAGTTGATGCCTAAACTTTCTCAAATTGATAAAAAAAAAAATTCAAAACGTTGATGTGGCTTTTTTTTATTTTTATTTTTTTTATTTTATATAAAAATATGTTGACCTGTCTTTTTTTAACCGCATTTAAATGTTTTATTTTATTTTATTTTATTAGCCACATGTGTGCCAATTGTGCACATCGTTTGCCACATAGGCATTTTCTGTTAGTGAGTTAATAGTAGATACCAAATTGACTGCAAATTGAAAATCACATAGACTAATTGACTTTGACCCCAAAATGTAAGGACTAAAATAGTATTTTCGCCTTTAGTTAATTCATTTTATTTAAAAAAAAAAATCAAAAGTTTAGAATTTGTTTTAATTATTTTATCTGACATGGTTTTTTTAATTAAAATGTTGATGTGGTATTTTTTAAATACAATATAATTTTTTAATGTTATTTTAATGGTTACATCAATACTTAGTATGCCAACAGTATACTCCATTTGCCACGAATATAATTTCCATTAGTGAGATGCCTATAGGGACTAAAATGAGAATGTTTATTCGATTTTCGGAATAACATCCAAAAAATTAATATGACCAAAATGGTAATCGGCTCAAAATATATAGATCAAAAATGTATTTAGTTTTTTATTAATTCCATAGCTCGTCACGGTATTCATTATGTATAATCTCTTTTTCATTTTGGTCTCTTGCAACCTACTCTTTCTTTTGGATGTTGATGGACAAGATAACTTGGCTTATTGCTTTCTTTAGGTGGTACGCGATTAAACATTTTGCTGAAAATAATTTATCTTTAATCATGGTTACATGACTCACACCAATTATATTCATTATCCATAAATGAATATTCAATAGATGAGGTTTCAAAAATGAGAGCTTTCTCATAAACATGGTCATAAATTAAGTATTTTGACTAAACTTTGTATAAAGATTATATTATTAATTCATTGAAGTATGTTAATTTAGGGGAGAGGGTGTTAGATCAGGCTAGAGTAGAATTTTATCTGGTAAAAAAAAAAAAAAAAAAAAAAAAACAAGAAAAGGGTGTTAGAGGCACTAAAGACAAATGATTAGCACTTTTTCATTTGGTTGAGCCTTTATGGATATCAGTGGCAGATCAGTCAGATTTTTTTTTTTCAAAAGGAGCCAAACTAAATATTAAAAAAAAAATAAGAAAAAAAAAACTATATAACTACATTTTTTTTTCATATATTAATTTTAACTCAACAAAATTGTGTTCTAAACCAATTTATCAACTAATGTATAAATTGTTGATTTACTAGCTCTCCATTCCTTGGCATAATTAAGAAAGTGTTGATAGATTATAAATCTAACGTCAAGCTCAAAACGTATATGCAATCGTATAAAAGTATAAAACCAAAAAATTAAAGTGAATTTTTCTTTACCCTAATATAATAATTACACATATTCCTATTATCAAATATAAATATACAATAAACAAGCATTCGGTAACTCAATTTAATTAATTACTCAATCTACTATTTTCAAATATAAATTATCAAATTATTATCATAAAAAGTAAATAAAAATTATCAAAATTTAAAAATACAAGCTGTAGACTACAAAAGTAACAAAACTAATGTTCAGTTAGAAAAAAATTTACACCAAACTAATATTCAGTTACAAAAAAATTTACACAGCTTAAATAGTCAACAAAAATACAAAATAGATAGTAGTTGCACACTCTAGTCTCTACTCTCTACACATAAACTGTAAAACAATAAGAAACAATAAAAAAGAAATTTTTTAAGTGGAAGATGTCATATACATAGTTAGTCTATTTTATTTTCAATTGCACATACTCTCAGTTGAGACTTGTGAGTATTCACAGTAGTGATCCTAAAAAATTGTTAAAAACAAGGCTGAAGGAAGATAATATAAAAATATTTATATAAGAATTCACGAGTTTCTTATAAGGTATCAATAAAATAAAAGATACCATACCAAAAACTCAAAAAAAAAAAAAAAATTTCTGATTACATTTATACATACATACATACATACATATATATATATATATATATATATATAATTGTTGTGTTTAGGCATGGTGAAAGTTTGACTATTTATAAGTTCATACTTCATAGCTTTTACTCAAGATTAATGGGATTTACAACTCATTTATTTACATAAATATTATCTGTATATATTAAAAGGATTTAGAAAGTTAGTTATGACTTCAAAAAATGTCAAAAATACCCTTAATCTAATTAGATAATCCTCATTCTTAAAAACTAAAAAATAGGGCTAAAATTGTAATTTAACAAAATTCAAAAACAAAAAAAAAAAACTACTAAAGAAACTTTTTTCCTAAAAATTAGCACACACTTACATTTGATATAGTATTAAACATATTAAACATATTAGCACACACTTACATTTCCTAAAAAACTACTCTCTAACTAAACATATCTCACTTACATTTGATATAGTATTTTCTTAAAAATTAGCACACACTAAACCCAACAGTTTACTATATTTCAAATCCTAAATTTTAGTTTTATAAAAATCCATTCATGTGTAATCTCATTAACAATAGTTAAATTCAAATTAAAAAATTATATTTGAAAGCTCAAATAGTGTGAAAACACTATAGCTTGTTTAAACCTCCAAATTTAAAAGGCGGCTTTATTATTATTACTCTAACTTAACTAAGTATGGAATAAGAGTAAATGAATCATAATAAAACTGGAACACTACTCTAAGGCATAAGCATATACAATTAATAATAAATGTAAATCTTAAAGAGTAGGGAAGAGAGATGCAAACACAAGATAACATTGAGACGTGTTATTGAAGAGGAAATCGAAGTACTCGGCGAAAAACCTCTCTGTAGCCCCCCAAATCAAAATTGATCCACTAGTGAATAAATTTGGAATACAAGAATATCAAAAAGACCCTCCAAGCCTAATCTATCCAATGTACTTGAACCCTCCAAGTTCTAGCTACCAGCGGGCTTCGTCGAGCCTTGTCTTCACTAGTTATCTGGATCCTGCAATTAGTTACAAATTGCATCTGCTATCCTTGACTTCTTCCAATGCTTTTCACATGTACCAAAACTTCTCACAACTCTCAAATTAAGTGAGGAAAGTGTTTGAGTTAAGAACTTCTCATGAATTTGTAAATGGAGAGGTAGGAGTAGAGGAAAACTAAGATAAATGTGTAGATGATTGTGGGTATACAATCTTCTAACTCTTAAGTGTTTGGCTAGGGTTTTCTCTCTCAAAAGTTCCTCACAATTTTGTGGATAATGAGGGTTTATATAGTGTAAGTAAAGAAATGAGAAAAACATACTTTAGAAATCTGGTAGAGAGTTTTGCAAGTCATTCGCGACTTAGCCAAGTGGTGAAGTGACTCATGAAATATAGCCTGGCAAAACCTTTCAACTTCTAGTATGTGCATCTCACATGACCCTTCGCGGGTTGATTCACTCATGAGCTAGTCGCGAACCACTAGCGAATATCACTATCTTCACATTTTCTTTACCAAACTCTCACACTCAACCCTTACATTAAATCCCACAAACATACAGGGTAAAGATTGAACAAAATACAATCAAATTTGATATGGAATTAAAACCAACATATACATAGTTGTAAATCACAACTTTACAATATTAAACTCAAAATAAAATAATAAAAAAAAAAGCCTCATCGTATGTGCAGAACGCATGTGATTAGGCTAGTACCTATTACTGTTAAAGTGATATTAAAATTTGGGAGTTTGACTATATCAGTCCAATCTACTCTTAACTAACTGGATCGAACCCAAAGCTTGCCCACCCTATTTGTTTGTTAGGTCTAGGATATTTTTGGAAGAATTGTCAGGTCTAGTTGGAATTTTATTTTTAAAAAAAACAAATAAATGAATAAACCATAAAGATAATATCAATTACTAATAATCTGTAATACTATTTTCTCTTTCAAAAATATTGATTAGTTAAATCATAAAAATAGAAATAAATCAAAACCAATAGAATTTGTCGATCTCAAGCATGCACCCATTTTTAGCATTACGAATTCTCCCTAAAATAGGCATTAGTTAACGGGTCTGGCTTGTGTCCAATGGACTGGACAAGTTGGATGGTGGATACGTGTCCAATGGAAATTTCCACTGGACACAAGTTGTGTCCTTAGTTAACATATTAAATATTTTTGCCAACCTATTTGAATCTGAGAGTCACCACACCCCAAGTGTGTGTGTGTGTGTGTGTGTGTGTGTGTGTGTGTGTGTGTGTATATATATATATATATATATAGAGAGAGAGAGAGAGAGAGATGATATGTCCACAATATTTTCACAACATTTTTACAACAAATCCTAAGTGGCAGGTTATTACTGATTGTTATTGTTAGGGCAAAAAAGTAATCTTAGTGTTATGTTCAAATTTGAACCAATTACAACTAACCACTTATAATTTGTTGTAAAAATGTTGTGTACGTAGCACATCTCATATATATATATATATATATATAAAACATGCCAATAGGTTTAACTATTATACCACAACATAGAAGATCTTACCCTGAAGAAGGTTCAACATGAAGTCATGGTTCTTGTTCTTTGTTCTCTTTATAAGCATGATGATTTTGATCAATGGTGTCGCAGCTAGACGTATCATTAATGGTGACGTGGGTGGGCCAGGAACAGGAACCGGAACCCGCCCTGGTTGCTTTGAGTTGATCTCTTGCCATCTAGGCCATGGACGATGAACCCTCCAAGAAGAATTTAATGTCATTCATTTCCTTTTCTGGGTTTCCATTCAAGGCTTATATAATAAAGTGGTATAGTCATCTATCATGTAGTTTAATAATGTACATGTACTCATAGCCAATTATGGCTAATTATTTCTGTTTAATGAAATCTATCACTCTTTCTCCTCCAAAAAAACAGTTGTTGAACAGTAATGCTCATGCGGTGGGGAACCAACCTTCATCTTCATGATGCTTAAAGTTACAGTTGGACCAAATGCACCATGTTATAATGACAAGTATCTCTAGGGCTAAGAAGCACGAACACGTACATTGTACCAATGCATTACGACAAGTATCTCTAATTAATATAATGTTTTAGGTAAATTTATATATTTTATGTTTATTTTTGTCTTTATAAACGAGTAATAATCATCAAAATCTTTAAAAACAAATCTAAAATTAATTCTAAAACAATAATAAATGAAATGTAGTGCATGATGACCTGACAAGAACAAGTTTGCAAACTGGGGTTTTGCCCCTTTCAGCAAAAATAAGTAGCAAAATGCCTATATTTTGAAATTATTTAGATATATGCCTCTGTTTTAAACTCGATTTTCTAAAAATCAAGTTTCAATGAAAAACTTAATTTTTAGAAAATCAAGTTTCTTGCAAAATCTTACATGGAACTCGATTTGCTACTTGTTTTTGCTGAAAGGGGCAAAACCCCATTTTCTCCCATATAATTTAATGGAATGGTACATAATCATTTAGAATAGTTTTCGTGTATTTTTTTTTTTTTTTTGAGTAAATAGTTTCCGTGTATTTGGTTGTATCTTCATAACATGGAATGATTATTCCATAGTAATAGCCTAAACATAATCATTATAAAAAACGCAACTATAAGGCCACTAATGCTACATTTTTATGGTGATTTTTCATTAAAAAAAAACATTCTATTGAAACTATTAAGCTATTAAGATATTAAAGGAAAAAAAATGCAAATTACATCCTTTAGATTTGGACAATTGTCATTTTAATCCTTTAAGTTTACATTTTGACTTAATGTTAATCCTTCCATCCAATCTAATGTCACTTTAAAAAAAAAAAAAAAAATTATGTTAGAAAGCTACTAAATTTTCTTTTAAATATTAAACTAACAACTTTTACAGTCTCATGTTAACTGTTTAAAATTTAAATGGGCCATCATGTGAAAAGTTTTTCCTTTAACGTTTTACTAAATTTTATGTTTAAAAAAATGCTTACTCTGTAAATACTATTCACAATCTGACATTAAAAAAAAAAAAAAAAATTGAAGAAGAAAGAAAATGTGAATGGTTTAGTTGGGATAACTTTGGTAATTGCATATATAATGGGTACCCAAGAACCTTAATTAGGACTCGGGTTAAAAAAATAAAATAAAAAAGCTGGGCAATGAAGTTGAAGAATGAAGAGCATCTGAGTATGGATTTGATGGGGAGTTGGCGGTGAGATTGGCACCTCTATTTTGTCACAAATATTTCTATAACGGTTTCAACCAATTGCCATCTGAGCTCTCTATTACCTTATGTATCCTTCCTAAATGAATTGTTTTGCCATATCATAGGCATTCTTCATTGTGAAGACTCCAACAGATTTGGGAGGATTACATGTATCACTTCAGCCTCAAAGTTTCTCAAAAAAAAAAAAAAAAAAAACCCTCAAATGGTAGGAAAATAGTATGAAACATGTCCCTTCACTAATTAGGGCTACAACCTAATTTGATTCTTCACCAATATCAATCCTTTTTAGGATCACGCCCGAGTCAAATTAGGCATGTTGAGGTCATTATGGGTTGGAAAAATTCCAATCCAGCACTTAGCCAGCCAGCCTCTATAAATAGCGAGTCAATTGAAAATCTTAGCGAGTCAATTGAAAATCTAGTAGTTTTGACTTGACGAGTTGTGCAGGTTGGCAAATTTATACCTTTTTTTTTTTTTTTTTTTTTTTTTTTTTTTTTTTTTTGGGATTGATTGGGTTTGGATAAGTAATATGTGTGTCTATGAGCTTGTCACACCAAATTTGATACCTAAACTTTTTCAAATTGATAATTTTTTTTTTTCAAAATGTTGTTGTGCCTTTTTTTTATATAAAAAAATATGTTGACCTGTCTTTTTTTTAATAGCAATTAAATGCTTTTTTATTATTTTATTAGCCACATGTGTGCCAATTGTGCACATCGTTTGCCACATAGGTATTTTCCGTTAGTGAGTTGACAGTTGGGACCAAATTGACTGCAAATTGAAAACAAGTACCAATTGACTCTAACCCCAAAATGTAAGGACCAAAATAGTATTTTCACCTTTAGTTAATTCATTTTATTTTAGGGGGTGGGATCATTGACGAGTCCAAATCCTTTGTACCATTTTTTGCGTACCACTCTATGTTCCACGAATCATTACTTACCATGTGTATGATTACTTTTTATTTTAAACTTCAGTTATTCTATAAGGAAGGTAAAATGAAAACATGGCAAGTAGTAATACATAGAGTGGAATACAAAAAGTGTTACAGAAGATTTGGACTCAACATTGACACTACATAGAGTGTAGAGAAAAATTTTCTACGGGGAGTGAGGTTTCAAGGATTTGCATTTTTTTTTCACAAATACACTTTAGTAGACCAACTAAATGCACATGTGAAATATAATGACAGGAAAAGTTAATGGATGCATTAAGGATATTAGTTTAGGAATATTTCTAGAAATTTTTTATGGGAAAAGAAAAAAAAAAAAAAACTAACTATTTTTTATATTTTCTATGAATGTGGTATTAAAAATTTCCTAAAATAATCTATTAACAAATGTTCTAAGGAGAAAGTATATCATGTTTCGGTAATACCAACTTAGTATCTGTTTTAGTATTTCTTACCCAATAAATAAGTGATACTTATTTCAAAAAACCATATCAGACTACTCCAATAAATTAATCACAATCTTCTATACTATCGAGAAGATAAATTAATCATTTATTGGAGTAGTCTGATGTGGTTTTTTGAAATAGGTGTCACTCATTTATTAGGTAGAAAATACCAAAACAGATGTTGAGTTAGTATTACTAAAACATGGTATACTTTCTCTCTTCTAAGGGTACTCATTAACAAGACCAATAAATGATGTTGCGTAACTATTCACAACTCTCTCAAAAGGATTCCTTTCGATTACCCTTTCCATAATTTTTTTGAAGAACTTTCTTTAATGTGAAAGATACTCAATTTTTGTGATATACACCTTTCATGAACCTACAAAGAACTCAATAGAGGAAGATGTTTGTATTTGTATGAAATGCATGCATCTTCAGAATTTGCTAATTAAAACTTTTTTTTTTTTTTTTTGGGATAGTGCAAATTAAAACTGTTTTTTATCAGGCAAATTAAAACTTTTGAATTTGAATAAAGAATATATTATAGCCCATAAAAAAAAAAAAAAAAAAGAATAAATTATAGAGCATATTTCCTAAACTCCCAAAAAGATTACTCTAATAAGGAAAAAAGGTCCAAAACAGAAAGTATATTATAAAAAAAAGTAGACTAAAGTTTGCGCAGAGGGTTACAAAAAGACCTCACAATCCAAAATTTTAAATCATAGAACCAAATCCCTCTGTGTGACATACAATGACTATATTCTTCAACTACTTGTAAAAATTTCCATCCCAATATCCAACAACTTGTAAAAATTTCCTTGGACATGTTTGGATTTTGATATCACAGTAAATTAAAGTAAAAAACTACTGACCTTGACAACAAAAACTCGGTTGGAAATCTTCTCCCAACATCATCGGCTACTGAGTTGTTGATGGAGCAAAACCATGGTAAAAAAAAATTACAGAACCTTTGCTTTGCCCATTAAACGTATGAAAGAAAAAATTAAAGCCAGAACTTTGAGACTTTGAGTGTTAAACCAAACTGATACGAGTGTGGGTTCTTTTTTCTTGGACTCAGACTCAGTGGGAGTTGAGATAGCAGTTAGGTTTTCTAAACCAGTGTTAACCTTGTTATTAAAGCAAATTTTTTAGGCTAAAATGCAAAATTCAAGTTTTACGGAACGTAACTCTACTTTCGTTTATTTCAATCTTTTAAATTTTAAGTTTATTCAATTACGGTATTTCAACTTTTGTAAAATATTACAGTTAATTGTCTAAATTTTTAATTTTTTTCTTCAATTTTTTTAAATAAAAAATTCAATTAATGATTGAAAAATAAGTTCTAGAATTAAAAAAAAAAAAAAAAATTAACGGAAGTTGACCAAAAAAAAACCTTAATTGTGTAGACTTAAGGACTGAAATGAATGAAAACAATTTTGGAGGACTGAAATGATTACGTGAAATTTAGAAAGTGAGTTTTACATTTTAGTCAAATTGTTTGTTTTGTTTAAACCCATTTTAAACAAATTAGTTTAACCTAATGAATTAGTTAAGTAATTACTTAGGTTAATTGTTTAGATATAGGTTAAGCTCATGCATATAACCTAGTGCGAAAAAGTGATTACTCAGGAAAACCAATAAAACCATCCAATTTTAAGAGAAAAAATCTGAGGAGAATTTAACCTAACTATCCTCAAAGTAAACAAATCCACTATGATAAAATGGAAGATTACAATAGATTTAAAACCTAAATCTAAAGCTACCTCTTGTAGAACTTACTAACACGATTATGTATAACTCTAACTCTACAGACTCTTCTATCTTGGATTTGCTGAACACAAACTCCCACGTTTGTGACTTTGAGATCTCACTCAAAGGTTTAGTAACACAAACTCTCCAATTTGTGACTTCAAGACCACCCTTGAAGGTTTAAATTATCAGTTATGTATGATCTTGTTGCAACAACTTCAGATCTACTAGTTCTAATGGTATGAGAATAATTTCTGGTAGTGACTTTCAAAGGAGAATGCATAGTACCTTTTAGATCTTACAAGAGCACCTCCAAAGTCAAAACAAAACGTGCCTTAGGATTTCCTTCAAATACTATGTGAAATAAATCTGAAACTCTAATCACTTAATGGACTTAATGAGCAATTGGGGTTTAATTAAATTCTACAGAATCCATCTTTCAATCGGTCGAACATAATCTCTCGATTGGTTGAATTTGGCATGTTTCGAATTCTTGAACCTGCAACTTTTTTTTTTTTTTTTTGGTATTATGACTTACAGCATCTTGAACATTGTCTAATAAATCCTATAGACTCTAAGATCTATATCTAGACACATTCATGTTCATGGTTTGCCAATTATTCTAAACTTTTAGAACCTAACACAAATTTTTATTTAGGGACAAGAAAGTGAGTGTGAGAGTATTTTGGGTGAAGTTCAGTTGGAAAACCAACAGGAGAGTGGGTTCAATTTTGTAGGCCATGTTTTACGAGGTATACAAAGGTATTTTATAGAATTGTGCTCAAGTTTTGCCTATGTTAAAAGTAGGGTGCAAGGATATTTTCGAAGCACCGAAAATAAAAATCCCAAATAGGGAGCTCTTAAATAGAATTTAATGAATTTTTGCATAACCAATGTGAATGATCTAAGGTCCAAATTACGAGGTGATCTACCATGCATCGGATACATGTTTCCTCCCTCTCATTAGACCCAATGCGTGTGGGATCCACCTCTATGTGAGAGAGAGGAAACATAAATCTGATGGGGTCCACCTCCATGTGTGAGAGAGAAACATGCATCCAATGCATGTTGTATTTTCTCCCAATTACAAGTGCATTTTGTCTGTCCTACAATTAAGTCCTTCCATAAAATCTTCTCTCTCTGTACATACAATCAATCCAACACAGGTTGGATGTCATAGATTCTAGGCTGTTCTCTCTTTCCCACTCCTTCACATACAAAATCACTGTCAACCTTCTCATCTGTGAATATGGCAGGAAAGCTTATGCATGCGGTTCAGTACTTTGGCTATGGTGGAGGACCTGCTGGTTTGAAGGTTATTTTCATATTTTTTGTTCATTTTTACAATTACCATTGAATTTTGTTAGCTGGGTTTATTCTAATATATATGAAGTTTCATGATTGCTGATAACTTGTGTTCAAATTTGTACTTTTAGATTAGAAAAAGATTGCAATTTGCAAATAAGATCATAGCATGAGGTTTGGATTCAAGACTCATTTCACCGATGAGAAGTGCTACGTCCATAATATTTTCACAACAAATCATAAATGGTTCAAATTTGAACCTACCAATGAGATTACTCTTTTACCATAACAATAACAACCAGTAACAAGCTGTCACTTAGGATTTGTTGTAAAAATGATGTGAAATTGTTGCGAACATAGCATTTCTCTCTCACCAATATTTGTAATTCTTTTTCTCTGTTTTCAAATCACTTTTGGCTCATGTGCTATATAGTACGAGGTTAAAATCAAAATATAGGAGGAATTCCTATCATATATATATATATATATAGGAGGAATTAGGATGTGTATAGATGACCTTTTTTTTTCTTTGGTTGGCTTATTTATCAAGGGGCCTAGTTTTGTTTTCTGTTTATGTGAGCAACTAAGTGAAACTATTATATTTTTTTTAAACTAAAAAATTTCATTGGAGACTTATTTTGAAGTTGGGTTATTAGGGGTTTAAATGATATCATTTTTATAAAACAATTTGTAGTTTGGTGAAGGCAATGATGGGAACTACTATTTCTATATAGTATATAGCCTTGTCATCATCGCATATAATAATAATAATAATAATAATAATAATAATAATAATAATAATTGATGAACTCTATTATATCTTATGTGTAAAAGTAAAACAGAAGGAAATGATCTGAATTGTGATGGAAATCCAAAGTCAACCTGTCCTCCTCTTCACAAAATTTGAAATTTCAATACTTAAAATAAGAATTTTAAGAAGGGATGAGTAATATTTCTGTAATGACAGGTTGAGGTTTTTATTTTTCCTTTCTTTGGAAATTATTTGGATTCAGTATGCGATGTAGTAATAGGTGGTACACTTGACCTAATTTAAAAAAAAGGTGGTCAAGTGTCTACGATGTAGAAAATTAATGAGAAGTGATATATACATGTGATTGTACTTCCTTTGGAGAAATTATAAAGTCCTCATGGTGGACAAGTAACGTGGTTTATCATTTCAATAAAAAGCTCCAATCTGTTTAAAATTACTGAGTTAGAAAAATTGTTTAAACAGATTACTGACTCAACAATTTTAAACAAGTGAGAATCTTTTAGTGGAATGATAGATAAATGACGTGGTCCACTAGAGAACTGTATAATTTCTCCTTTCTTTGGCAATTGAATATGGGTATTATGGAATCTGAATAGTTGATACTTGGTTCCTGTCAAATTCATGCACCTAGAGTTATTTAAAATTTTGGAATAATTGGGGGCAAATTTCTAGGGAAAAAATAACTGTTGGAGATTAATACATGAATTGGGTGCATTTATTAGAAAAGCATGTAAAAAAAAAAGCAGCATAAATGGCCATCTGAAAAAAAAGTAAAAAATAAAAAATTTTAATGACTATAGTTTTTTTTAACCAAGCTGAAATTTTATGTTAGGAAAAAGTTTGGGGATTTGCATGTTATGACTGGGGGTGAGTTGTACAGATCTCTTCATGATCCAAAGAGTAAGTTACTGATGCTTTTCTTGCTGCAGAAAGCTCTTTCTGTATGTCGGGGACCCTGAGGGATAATACTAGAATGCTGGATATGAGTCATATGACACTGGTTCTGCAAACTTTTTTTCGCCCCTTTCCTTCTTTTTGTATTCTTTTTTCTTGTTGCTTCATCTTCTCTCTCCTACCCTTCTCATTAATTGTTTTTACATTATACATTGCTGTTTGTGAGTATGATTACAGGAATATAAGTCTACTGTATGTGCTCACACATGTATCAAGCATTTGATGATGCGTCATTGCATCACCATCATCAAAAAATAATTGTTTTATTAATACTTTTAATGTGTCATAGTGCAATAGGGCAGTTCCGTATTTTGACAAACTTGCTATATGAAGGTTTTTTTCACTGATATGACAGTTTCTCAGGAACATTTTCTTCAAATATGGTCTAGATATTTGTTTTCTTTTGTCTTCCTCTTTTTTTATGTAATTATTATCAACTTCAGATATGTGTCGAAATTCAAGTTTCTATGCGTTAATTTCAACCATCAGCTATTGAAAGGAGTATGCAGATTTCAATTTACACACTTTGAATTAAAGAATAGAATGATTCTTCAGCCTGGTTTGTGTAACTGATAACAAGTTGAAGATTATGTCAAAGTTCTGTTTTTTCCCCTCTGAACCTCAAGAGAGAAGAACTAAGGACTCTGATGTGGTGCAGTTTGACAAAAAATTGAAGAACTAAGAACTTCAAGTTGAGAAAAATTGAATTTGCTATGGTGTAGTTTTGGACTAGCGTGGTTCCTCATATCTACAAGAGTTGGATTTGTGGTTACCAAGAATAGAGTTAGGATTATGGTACTTGGATACAATGCAGGTATCTCAGCTCTACGATAAGTTCTTCTTCCTCATGCCAATGAAGCTTAAGTGGTTGAAATCAGACTTGTGTTGGAATGCATGAAGGGTTAATTTAATTGATGATCCGTGATGTTTAAATAAACTGCCTTCCTTTATTTGGTCTCAGTTCCGATTGCAATTTTGGGTTTGGAAGCTTTGTGAAAGTCCCATCTTTTGATTATAATGCTTGTTAACAACTTTACTTTGTGGCTGCACCTCTTCAGCACTTTGACTTCCTTAGAAGTCCTGGTCCCAGAATGATTAATCAAAGCCTTTGTGGAAAATTAGTGACAGCTGATGGTCCCAATCTCTTTTTAGTTGGAAACTTAAAGAAGTTAAAGTTGTGAATGTAGTTTTGTGGTTTTATTTTCTGTGAATATTTCCCTTGCATCTGCTGCTTGCTTTCCAGAGCTGTAGTGTTAGAAGTCATTGAAATTATGTTAGTATTCCTGTATGTGCTTTTAAAGATAATATATAATTTTCACATTTATTGCAGCATGTTGAAGTTCCAGTTCCCATTCCAAAGAAGGATGAGCTCTTGCTGAAACTGGAAGCAACTAATCTAAATCCAATTGATTGGAAAATTCACAAAGGCGTGCTGCGGCCTTTTTATACTCGCAGGTTCCCTCACATACCTGGTAATTCTTTGTTGAGTGTGGTTCCATTAACAGAACTTTTTTGTGAAGCCCTTTTTACCTACGGAAGTAGTTTAATACATACACTTTATTGACATTTGTGAAGCTGAGTTAAGCCATAAGTTGACTTTTGATTTCCTGTTAATATTTTGAAGCTAATTTTTGACAATTATGCTGACTAATAGTAAGTGCTAAGCATGACAGAACGCATCATTTAATTTTTAAATGCCCTGTTCAAGTCAAATAAGAAAGAAAAAAGTTATGACAGAAAGTATTTTATGGATGCTCCTTTAGCGGCCATTTGTGTATCAATCACAAGGATGCATATACATTTTTCTTTAATACTGCAGATTTCTTTAATACTGCAGATGCAAGCAGATACCAACAGGAAATTTGTAACTTTTTCTTTCTTTTTCCAGGGGACAAAGATTGAATGTTGTGTTCTTCCTCTCCCTTTCAAATGCCATGCTTGCAGCACTATGCTATTGATGCAGGACAATCATTGCTCCTGCATCAGCTATGATGTGTTTCTCATTACATTCCTTGATGTGCTATTGCTTTAACTCAAATGACATCTATCCTGGAATAACGGGATGAAGGATAAGGTTGCAGTTTTTAAACCCATGGGTGTAACTTACAATAATTATAAAGTAATTAAAATAAAAAGTAATCCTTACACCACTTTTTCTCCAAGTTTGTTTTAATTGGTGACTGGATTGGTTCAGGCTACTCAATTTGGCATGAAGAGGAGCACCTCACTATTATTGTATGGGTTTTATAGTTCGACTACTAATGTCAATTTAAAAAGGTAGGAGCATGTGACATCTTCTTCAATAAAACACGCAAATAGCCTTAAGATTAAGAACTTTGAAAGCCAAAAATTGCATTTATGCCATTCATGTGGTCCTGAAGATTCTATAACCATCCAGACATCACATATAAATGGTATAACTTTCTTAACTAATAATCAGTTTAGTGATATATCTATTGAGCTGAATTTCATGCTGATGGTTGCGTGTTGCAAAATTTTGGGAAGTCTTCCATCTTTGCCTTTTGCTGATTGTATTTTCTGTTGGAAAAGGTACTGATGTGGCGGGAGAGGTCGTAGAGGTTGGACCAGGAGTCAAAAGTTTCAAAGCTGGTGACAAAGTTGTAGCTACAACTAACCATGCCGTGAGAACTCATTCTTATTCCTTTGGTTTTATGCTTCCCTTTAATTAATATTCATACCCCCATATCTATCATCATTCTTATCTTAATAATTTTAATTAGAGCCTTGTTTGAGTTTCACTGAAGTTGAACCCACTTTTATTCTTTCTATTTTTGAAGTAATTCTGATTTTAAAAAGTCTAAAATTTAAAAAAAAGGGAAGGTGAGAGATTAGTCGCAGTGAATTTATTATATCTCTGATCTTCTTCACCCCTTTTAACTAGAATGAAATAAAAAAAGTGGTAATGTTAACACATCCAGGAATAAACGGGTTATCTCTATTAATAGACCTCCTATACACCTGAACCATATAGTACTTACTCCTCTTCTCTATGTGGTGGGATCTTGGGCCAAGGTCAAGTAAACCTTATATTGTTCTTCCCATATATAAGGCTTCAAATTCCATTCTTTAGTGGACAAAAAATGCCGACTTTTTCTTTGACAAGAAATGTACTTTTCCCCACTCAAATAAAACCCCAAGAAAGTAACCAATGCAGCAAGTCTCCACCTTGGCTTAAATTCAATCAATTAATTAATTTATTTTTGTATATAGGTAATAAAATTTTATTGAAATGAGACTACTTTGTGAAAAAAGACTGGAAGTAGCCTAAAGAATTACATTGAAAAAATATCTACACATGAATCTACTCTATGAAGGATCGAACAGAGCTATTACCTGTGATACCTGATACAAAAGATCACTCAAAAAGGGAACCAGTGAAGAATCCTTGCAACTGAGTTGACTTGCACTCCACTTCCTCAAAAGTATGTTGGCCCTTTCCGCCCATATTGTCCACATCAAACATACCGGAACAAGATTCCAGATATTAAGTCCCTAACACCGCCACCCACATAATAAATTGAGAACCTTCAATGAGAAAACCCACTAAATCCCAACCATCCTAAACGTAAAACTCCACAACTCAAAAGCTACAAGACAGTGAATCAAAAGGTGGTTATAGTGTCCCCACTGCTACAACACGTACAACACCAACCCACCATTGAATAACCTCTCTTGATAAGGTTATCAAAAGTAAGAATTTTCCCCCAAGCTACTGTCCACACAAAAAACGAAACTCTATGAGAAGCCTTGATCCTCCGTATGGCTTTCCAAGTGAAAGGAATAGGGGTTGAAACCCGTATTGTCTCATAAAAAGATCGCACAGTGAAATCTCCCTTACTTTTTAGCTTCCATCTCGTCCTATCATTCCCTTCCCTAATAGGGAATATGAGATTCTAACAAATGGAAAAATGAGGCCACCCTATCAATCTCCGAATCATTAAAATTTCTCAGGTATTTCACATGCCAACTCCTCCTCCTCCCCCCTCCTCCTGTCTCTCCATTAAAGTTTGTACAGAACCATTCTTATCCATAGTAGTTTCAAACAATATAGGAAATCTCACATTTAAAGGTTGATCCCCACACTAACAATTATGCCAGAATTGAATTGGACTACTCAAGGCCACATCAAACTGAATAAACTGTAAAAAACGATCTCCCCTCATTCTAATACTCTTCCATAACCCACAACCATGAGTACCTCAAACAAGTTTCAAATACCATCCACCCTACTCCTCCCCATACTTCACTGTAATTTATTCCTTTGTTGTGACAGTTCCACCTTAATCCAAGAAAACTTTTTTCAATAAAGATAATCATTCTTTTGACATTCAATGCCCATACCTATATCGATTAATTGCAAACTTTTACAAAATTTTCTCTAAAATCATACTAGGATTCTATGAGGTTTGATACAACTTGTTTGGATAATGGAAACTTTGATGCCACTTGTTAGGAAAGTGGAACCTTTTCATTTGTTGTGAAATAACACTACAAATTTGAACAAGTAACATTGACGGAAATTAAAAAATACATACAATAGATACAAGAATTTACGTGGTCGAGTCTTTCTACCTATTACCTATCACTTTTCACCATTCCTACTCATGTGACTAACAAGATTGAGAAGATGCAAAGGGACTTTCTCTGAGGAGGTAACGTATGGGGGGTGAGTCCAAGTCACATTTGGTAAGATGGGATAAAGTGTGTGCGCCTATGGCTAATGGTGGATTAGGGATAAAGAAACTAACTACCTTCAATAAGGCCTTATTAGGAAAATGGTTATGGCATTTTGGGGTTAAGGAGAGATAGCTTTGGAGGAGGATGGTTGCTATGAAGTTTGGGAAAGAGTGAAGGGGATAGACTTCTAAGTTGGGTAAGGGTTTACATGGTTGTTGTTTATGGAGAAGTATTCAAATGGGTTAGGAGGCTTTTAGCCAAAATACTCAGTTTGAGATTAAGGTGGGGAATAGAGTGAGATTCTGGCAAGATAGTTGGTGTGGGGATCAACCTCTTTAAATGACTTTTCTGGTTTTGTATAAGTTTTCCATTAATAGAGAGGCCTCTGTTGAGCTTTCCTGGGCAAGGCAGTGGATGGGGGAGAGGGGTAGGGAATCTTGGGATGTATGTTTTACTTAAGATTGGATTTGAACGATTGGGAGTTGGATTTAGTGGTCAACTTCCTTCATATTTTGGAATCCAATGCCCCTTCAACTGAAAATGGGGATCGCGTGAGATGGAAATTGAAGAAGAATGGGAAATTTGATGTCCATTTGTATTATAATAAGCTACAAGGTCCCCTTTTCGTCATCTTTCTTTGGAAAAGTATTTGGAGTTTAAAGGCCCTTCGGCGAATTTCTTTTTTTGTTTGGATCTCAACGGGGGGTAAGATATGGGAGACAATTTGAGAAGTAGGTTTTTCACATTTGTTGAGTGGTGTGTCATGTGTCATTGTTGTGGGGAGAGTGTGGATCATTTACTACTTCATTGTGACAAGGCTCATCAATTATGGTGTTTTGTCTTTAGATCTTTTGATTAGTGGAATTGGATTGAGAAGCACTCATCAAACATTTGGAATTTTGTTCCGTTGTGCTTGATGTGGTGTATATGGAGGGAGCGTAATAGACGGACATTTGAGGATGTGGATAGTTTGGGAGACCAACTACTTGCTTCTTTTAGTGGTTCTCTGTTTGATTGGTCTTGAGCATGGGGATTCACATCTAGTGATTCCCTCCCTCTGTTCATTAATTCTCTTCCCATCATAAATTTTCTTTCTTTGCTCTCTGTTTCTCCACAAAATGACCGTTAACTAATGACCGATAGTTGAATGGCATTAACTTCTTCTTCTTCTTCTTCTTTTGAAATGTAGGAGAATTTCAGTCCTATTAGTTGCATGTCGCAAATCATACAGTACAACAATCCTCATTGTTAATCAAACTCCTACGGGTAACTAACCTTACCCGACAAAACCAATTACCAGGTAATCTAGGGGCTTTTCACCCCTGACGAGCTAAGCAGTTTATCCTCATGCCTAGGAGGCAACTGACATTAACTAACTATTGACCTTTTCCTTGAATAACCTTTTTTCTCAACCCAGTTGCTTTCCCACTTAATTTTTGTATAGATTCCAAATTTGGGGTTTGTTTTCCCACTTAATGTGCTTCCTTAGACTCACCCTATGAGCACCCTTAACCTCAGAAGAATACCAATGACAGTAAATCTCCCTATATTTTGCTCCCCTTTCCCTCCAAATAAGATCCCTTTCTGTAGTATAATGCCAATACCATTTTCCCAGAAGAGCTCGGTTAAAAATGCCAAGTTTCTTAATGCCTAAACCTCCATATTGAATTGGGGGAACAAATCGTATCCCTCCTAATTAAGTGATTAAGTGATTCTTTACCTCCTCTGCTATACCACCTCACAGAAAATCCTTTCACCATATCTCAAACCTCTTAGCTACACAAACTAGTTTGGGAAAACTATATAAAGTATGTGGGTAAGCCCAAAAAGTGCTTTTAACCCATGTGACCCTTCTTCATTTAAATAAATAAATTTTGTTACATCTTGCTAATCTCCTTTCCATGCTTTCAACAATAACACCTCAATTTTAGCTATCCTTATAAGGCAAGCCAAGTGGGAAACCCAAATAGGTTGTAGGAACTAGGAAGGGCACCCATCTTACAACCTGAAATCCAAAGCAAGCTCATTCCACACAAGTTGATCTGCAAACTTGAAACTGCCAAAGTAAAGTAGAAGACATTGTAATGAAAGAAGTTCCTTCAGGTCCACCCAATAATGAATTAGTGTACCATCCTTAAACAGAAGATAAGAAATTAGTAACCCTTCATTACTCTCATCCCAACTTGAAAACCTGACACCATACCTCCCAAAATTACTTATTATTCATATAACTAAAAGCCTCCATCATTATAACAAGCACAAAAAAGCCTCAAATATAACATGAAATTCCAATTTACGTGGTTGTGATCCTTTTTGAATTCTAAGTTATATAACATTTCTGAATATGTGATTTCAACCTGCTATCAAAACACTCGTTAGAGATGAGAATTGAATTGAAGACACAGTGTGTTAAGGCTCCAGTACAATACATTACTGCAGTGTTCTTTGTGAAGTGAATACTGGTACAGAGTTAGTTATAGTTGGTTAAGACATGTATTAGAAGCTTGTACTTGGTTAGTTGAGTGAATAAGCTGTAATGTGTTGTACTCTGTTAGTAGTTTGGTAGAGTATAAGACTAAATTGATTGTATTGTGAAATTCATTGAAGAATAATACAGTGATTAGTTCTCTTTGAGATACTATTGGAGGTTGATTCCCTTGAAGAATCATTGGAAGCATAGTTCCCTCGAAGAACTACTAGAGTGAGAGGAAAGAGAGATTAAGGATAAATTTGATTCCTATCATTTGAGATTAAGGATAAATTTGATTCCTATCATTTGAGATTAAGGATAAATTTGATTCTTATCATTACTGCAATGAATACTGGTACAGAGTTAGTTATAGTTGGTTAAGACATGTATTAGAAACTTGTACTTTGTTTGTTGAGTGAATAAGCTGTGATGTATTGTACTGGAGCCTTAACACAGTGCTACATAACGTAGATACAATGCAAGGGATCAACACCATAATAAATTGGTGGCATGGCAAATTTTGAAACAGTTAGAATTGCCTACTACTGGTCAACAAAGGTTTTTTTTTTTTTTGAAATATAATTGCTTGTAGCTAAACTTTGTCCTTAAAATAATATATTAATGGTAATCATGTGAAATATTCCATGTGGAACTTATTGTAATTAGTAAGCATGGATGCAAATCATTAGCCATCACTTTCTTATACTGATCAATTAAATTAATTAATTGTCATAGTCAAACTAGCCTGTGTTGCCTTTCATTTGATATCCAAGCCCAGCAATAAAGGTTTGGGAGTACCAAATTATCATTTTTTCCTTCACTTGTTATATTGACAAATGCGTTTATTTTTAAAGAAAATCAAGTTTCAAAACTCACCTTATCCAATATATTTGTCTGTAACTGAGAAGTGAGATATTTAGATTTTGGATTGTTGTGGCACATGGAATGGGAAAAGGAAGTGTAGGCCACTAATCTGGGAATGTGGAGTGGACTTGTATTTAACTTCAATAGATTGTTTTTCGAAAAGTTAGAATTCAAGAAGGTAGTTATCAGTTAATATTCCTTATTGAGCCTTGTATTGGCCAAGAACTTTAATATATATATATATATTATTTTTTTATATTACTTTCTATATTGCTTTTCAGAAAGATTATAAAAGAGAATAAAAGGTTGAAAATATTGGGTTTTCCAGAACTAGTGTGCTGGAATTTTGTATTCACCAAAGTAGTAGTGAATTCTGTTCTCTGGGCTGTGACATAAGTTGGCCTAGGCTGCTTCCATGAATTTGTACTTCCAGATTTGGGATACATACAGTGGTGATCTATAGCACATTCCATTCCTGGTTCATCTCTTATATCATGTTAATTATATATTGACAGGATGGAGGTGGACTAGCTGAGTTTGCTGTGACTAAGGACAGGCTGACAGTTTCTAGGCCAGCTGAAGTTTCAGCAGCTGAAGCTGCAGCCTTACCTTAATTACCTCAATTACCTTCTCAAAGAAGCAGCTATTGCCATTAATATTTAGTGCCAAGGGTGAGAACCTGGATTATCTTGTTAAGTTGGTGAAGGAAGGTAAACTTAAGACTCTGATTGTCTTGAAGCATTCCCTGAGCAAGGCTGAAGATGCTTGGGCTAAGAGTATTGACGGCCATGCTACTGGGAAGATCATCTTGGAACCATGAGCCCATAAGGAAGTATAATATGCTTGGAATTCTTGAATTTGTATGTACTTAAATAAGGGGTTTTACAGGTCATGCACATAAAAGAAAACACTTCTTAGGTGGTGATTCTATGCAGATGATTCTGTCCGTAACTTTGCATCCCTGAAACACGTATGTTAGTTTGAACATTGAAGTACAAACGGTAAGGAATTATATTTCATGTTTTCCTAGTGTATGTGTTTATCTCTGTTTTTATGTCTTGGGTTTTGGTTTGTGTTTCTTTTTTTTTTCTTTTTTTCTTTTTTTTTTTCTTTTTTTTGCCGTATACTTGGTCATTTACCTTTGATCTGCATTGTTTTTTAATCCGAAGAGTCTGATATTATATGTTAGAGAAGTAATGCAAAATTCCATAATGCTTTCTTCTATAAAATGATAAGAAAGCGACAAGTAACGGTGATTCTCTTTTTGCTGCTGAAGCAACTTATAAGAAATGTTGTGTCCGATTCCAAAACTTTATCAGGTTTTGCATTTGTTTAGGTTAGAACTCTATCAAGTCTTTGGTTCTAAATGGATCATACAAGTTGTAGTCACACTCCCAACGGGTAGAAACTATATTAACTCTCATAAGTCATAACCAACTCCTTTTATTTGGATCCATGTGAACCCTCATGCATCATATAGATGTATCTAATTTCATACAGAATCGTTGGGTGTTACAGGACAGGCACCTACCACTTTGAGATGCTCGAAGGATAAAGGTTGCACCACCCCTGGAACACTGAACACCTAAGAAGATACTACCGTAGTCCAAGAACTACAAACTATGTTTTTTCTCTTCAGTTGATTCGTTAGTTTCTTTCAAGTTTTGTTGAACTCCGTAGCGCCCGTCAAGCAGCTTATCTACATTATTTATGTATTTTAATGAGAAGAACTATTCAAGGACCCTTTTTTTAGTTTCCTACATGTAATGACGGGTACACTGATTAAATTATTGTATGTCCTACCTACAGAGTGGACGGATTCTCAAGGACACTAACAGGTGCCTTGACTAAAGAAAAAAAATTCTAAGTCCTACCTATATGGTGGATGAATCGTCAAGGACACCGACAGGTTCCTTGACTTAAAAAAAAATTTATAAATCCTACCTATAGGGTGGACGGATCGTCAAGGACACTGATGGGTGTCTTGACTAAAGAAAAAATTTCAAGTCCTACCTACAGGGTAGACGGATCGTGAAGCACATCAACGGGTGCCTTGTCCAAAATATTCCAAGTCCTGCCTACAAGGTGGAAGGACCCTTAAGGACATCGACGGGTGCCTTGACTAAAATAAAAAAAAATTATAAGCCCTACCTGTAGGATGGACGAATCATCAAGGACACCGACGAGTGCCTTAACCAAAATATTCTAAGTCCAACCTACGGGGTGAACAGGTCCTTAAGGACCCCGACAGGGGCCTTGACAAAAATATCCTAAACCTAACCTATGGGGTGGACGGATCATCAAGACCACCAACGAGTGTCTTGATCAAATCATCTTAAGTCCCACTTACAGGGTGAATGGGTGTTTATTTCTAAAATAAGCGGGTCACCTAGAGTGCCAACAGGCACATCATAGTATTGAAAAACAAAAGACGGTTAGAACATGTTGCAAACATTACAAAACGAATGAAAGGATGAAATCTCATCAAAACTGACGGTAATGGTTGCATATATAAAAATAAAAACAATCGTCTTAAGCAAACACTTGTTATATATGCCAAAACAGGGCACCCTAGCTGTTTTGAAATTACATTAAAAAAAAAAAAAAAAAGAAAGGAAAGAGATAAAAAACAGAAGTAAAAATGGATCAAGCGATGGGGGCACGGTCGGCCTTCTCTTCCATCAGACCTTCTGGCTTTGGCAGACCATCCTTCTTAAGCTCTGGCTGGGCTGTCTCTCCCTCTGAGGTGTCATTGTCCTCATCAATGTCATCAACCTCGTTGTCGGCCTTGGGGGTCATGGGTACGATTGTATCAATCTGGATGGAGGAAAAGTCCACATCAGGAAATAAGACAGTTGCCTGCTTGTGTAAGTCCTCGAAGCTTTTGTTGTATTGAGAGCCCAGCAAGTTGAAGAAGTCCTGGGAATCCTTGTACCCTTTGAAGGTGTTAGCTTTGGCCTTCTTAATGCTTTCATGGAGGGATGCCAACTCTGTTGTCAGGACAACGTTGGCTTCCATCAGCTTCTGTTAACTTCTTGGCCCAATGGATAGCCCGGTCAAATCTCTTTGCCTCCGCCTTCAAGGCTGCCACGTCCTCCTTGAGTGCTCGCCCTTCATCCTTGTACTTTTTTAGTTACTCAGCGTCACTCTCCTGCCAACCCCTCAGCTACCTGACAACGGCCTCCTCAACAGAGCACCTAACCTGAAGTTCTTGCATCCTCACTACGGCCTGACAAAAGACGGACGGCTAGCATACACGATATAACAAAACAACATCTAAAAAGCTTAGACTCACCCTCATCAAGTCGTAGAGACTAAAGTCCCCCAACAACTCTGTCTCATGCTCAAAGGACTCATCAAGATCTAATTCCTTGACGAGCGAACGGGCCGTTCGGATGGCATGCTACATGGCCCTCACTAGAAGAGGAACATATTGGGGGCCAAATTGAAGAGGGATAAGACCATGGGCTGACATCAGACCCTTGCCTACCCTGTAACGAGGAGTGTCCTGCTTGTCTTGGGTGATGGCCAAGCTCGAAGCAACGGTGGCAGCAGTACCATTCTTGGACGGACGATCTCCGTCGCCCTGAGTTTTCCTCTTCTGGGTAGTCTTAGTGGTAGGGGCAGATGAGCTACCACCTTTAATTTGAAGGGCAACAACCTTCTTCATCGCCAGAGCTCTCTTCATCCCTAAATCCATTTCTGAAAAGCAATGTGTTAATAAAAACAAAAAGAGATGGATTAAATACAAAAAGTGAGGTACAAAGGGACAGGTAAGTCTACTTACGTCGGCAGGATTAAGCGTCCAGTCTTTTTGCTTCAACAGTTGGCACGGGACTACCACAGTAAGCGTGGAGGGTGCCAAGAGTCACAAGTTTCTTCCAACTCATCTATGCCAAGGGTACCTATTAGACCCGTTCCAAGAAATTACTCTGTTCCGCAATAATTACCATCTCCACTTAAGCTGACGGAATAAAACAAGAAATGGGAGTTAGTAAAATAAAAACCAAGGCTTTGTAAACAACGGAAGAATGAAAATTAACAAAATACAAAATAACAACGGTTAGGTCCTATGCTGACAGTAAAGCTAAACAACGAGTAACTTACCACGCTCATCCAATACCCCCTAGGTATTGTCAAACTCTACCACACTACCCTATTCTTCGGGCCTGCACACCCATTCAGGCCCTTGTACGAAGAAGTACCTACCCTTCTAGTCATGGTTAGAGTTAGGCACACCTGTCACTAATTTCCTAGACATCTTACATGCCACAAAATTGTAGAAACCTTGTGACAACGAAATCTGCTAGGACTTGTAGCAAAAGAAGAACTTGTCCAGGGTAAGTTAACGGTGCCCTTCACTCATTTGACCCTATATCACCTCGGCACCTATAAAAATCCTCCAGTCGTTAAGGTATATCTGGATGACTGATACACCAAGGTAATTCGAAAGCTGATGGTGCAGCGCCGTAAGGGGCAGTCTCAGCCCTGCCGTAAAGACGGACACATAAAAATCAACGTCAACTGTCCATCCAGAATAGCACTTCTCATGTTTTTATGCCATCCTTATAGGTATATGGTCAGGTATTTGGAAATAGTCCGAAAGCTTGTTAAAAACCTTGTCCGTCAGTTTCGGGAGGAAATTTTTCACTGACCAAATTTTAGGGAGGATAAAAGGGCCTACAGTCATCACTCGACGGCTTGGAGCTAACTCCTTCCCTTTCTCCCTCTTCTCCTTCTTCTTCTTCTCTATCCACATCCCTTTCTTCCTCTTCTTCGTCCATTTCCACCTCTTCCTTTTTTTAGTATTCTTCCTCCTCGTCTCCCTCTTCATACCATTCGTAGTACTCTTCCTCAAGCCTCTCCACTTCCTCCTCTGAGAGATGAGCCAACAACTCCCTTTCCTCGTAACCCATCCGGTCCTCCGTCCCAGTGACATTACCCGATGGATGAGCTTCTTCGTCACCTAGATGAAGCAATGGGAACCGACTACCTATTGCGTTATTATCACTGGACATTCTCTCACCTACAAGCAACAAATAGAAACTAAGCAGTCACTCACACACTATACCAATGGGCAAAAGTGAAGTAAAAGTGAAATCTGAAAACCCTCAAGGTGTTTATAGGATGAAAATGCATAAAGAATGAAGCGATGCGACATTTCACCTTGGCTAACCAGGAACTGCCACGTGTCACTTCACTAAGCAAAAAGACCTCTTTTCCCCTCACTTATTGCACAGGACGAAGAGCATTAATGACAGGAATATTCCTACATACTCTGTGACCTTTCAGCGACTCCGACAAGTCACGGAGTAGGGGGCAGCTGATAAGGGTATTTTTGTCCATCCAAAAATCTATCTCCCTACCATTAAGAACAAACAAAAGGATGAATAAACACACCCCATTGGTGGTTGTGAAAACCGACGACGTGGGCTACATCCTCTGAACGAATGGACTAGGACAGACGGACGGGATGACGTTAGGAATCGAACTGAGGCAACATCCTTTACTACGGCCGACGGGCCGACCCTAAGGCACGATGGACGAACACCATGTCCGACTGATGAACACTGTGTCTGACAGACGGATCAATCATGTAGCCAATAGAGGTATTCAGCGGGTCCCATGATCTTTCACGTATCCTCCACATGCATGTCCCAAGCATAGAAATTACTTATGCACCACACTCAAAAACGTAACCATGCAAGCATATCTCCCCTACATGGTAAGAAAGCCCGAAAACCTAGAAGTTTTTATTCCAAATCTTTTCTACAAGGAAAGTCCCTACAATCAAGGGATCATAGTCAACTCAACACCACTATATAAACATCAAACCTCTCATTTTTCAAGATACGCAAAATTTCCCTAACTCTGACACTCTTAAGTTATTGGAGATTTTCCTTTCACTAACTTAACCTTTCAAAGGGTCTTTGGCCGGCACCCTGCCAGTGCTCTCTGTAGGTTCTTCACCTTCTTTCCTTTTCTGGTTCATCGAGTGACGCATGTGAACTACCAGCTCACTAACGATTTTTGTGCATCATATATATATATATATAATTATTGTGTTTAGGCATGGTGAAAGTTTGAATATTTACAGGTTCATACTTCATAGCTCTTACTCAAGATTAATGGGAATTACTACTCATTTATTCACATAAATATTATACCTATTATTGTTATCGTGAGAGTCTCAAAAATTAAAATTTGGGGGTTAGAATTCAAGAAGCAACTAACAATCTATTAACAAATTGAAACGCAAAACACATTTTAATGATTTACAAGCCCATTTTAATACAAATAAATGGCATAATTATAAGAAGTTTTTATTTTACATGTTATTTAAAAATTAATTAATTTTCTTGATAAATTGATAGTTATAACAACAGGGGAGGGGGATTATTTTTTTATGGGACAGTATCACAAGGGAGAAGGATTTGATCCTTGTAAGAAGTGGTGCTAGATGAGTTAATCCTGCTATTTATCAATTACAATTAAAATGCACCAACCTTCAACTTTTATTTTAGGGTCATGCTTAGAACGTGTCTTAGTCCAATTATTGGATAAGGGTCATGCCTGTTGACAGTGTCGTCAGCTGGCCCAATGCGTCAAATTTTGGACAAGGGTCATGCTTAGAACGTGTTTTAGTCCAATTATTGGAAAAGGGTCATGCCTATTGACAGTGTCATCCTTCCTATGAAATCCATTTCACTTGCTCAAATATCTTTTTTAAAAAATTGTGAAAAGAGAGAGATCATTTTTAGGGTTTGTTTGGATGCTGCTTATTATTGAAAATTGAAAACTAAAAACACTGTAGTAACATAATTTTTAAATGTATAAATAGTGCTGTGAAACCCAATTTTAAAGTTGATTTTTTCAAATTCTGTACTTGCGGGACCCGTAAACAGTACACATGACCCACTGTTTAAAATGCAAACGCAAACATGGTTGGATTTCATTTGCATCCAAACTCACACTTAGTGTAAGTTTGGGAAGCGTGTTTTGTGCGTTTCCCAGCTCACACGTTTTTTTGTGTGGTTCCTATGTATTGTTCACGGGACCCATAAGTACTATTTTCATCAAATTTTTCTTTCAAACTGGGCCCCACAGCACTATTCACATATTTAAAAATTATTTTACTACAGTATTTTCAGTTTTCAATAATAAGCGGTATCCAAACTGACCCTTACAACCTATTTCAATCCAATCTATTCTTAACTAACTGGATCGAAACCAAAGCTGCCCACCCTATTATAGATTGCCTATTTCAGTCCAATCTTTTCTTTTTTTTCTTTTTTCTTTTTTCTTTTTCTTGAAAAATAATTATATTTTGCTAGGTCTAGGATTTTTTTTGGAAGAATTGTCAGGTCTAGTTGGAATTCTATTAAAAAAAAAACAAATAAATGAATAAACCGTAAAGATAATATCAATTGCTCATCTGAAATACTATTTTCTCTTACAAAAATACTGATCAATTAAATCATAAACCAATAGAATTTGTCTTAGGCATGCATCCATTTTTAGCATTACGTTGAGAACTGGAATAATTGAAAGATAATATAGTCAATTCGAGATAACTAATCTTCTGAACTTAAGAGAGGAAATAGACATTTTTGATTAATTTTTGGCTTAATTTATCCAACACCAGAGTCTTAACACATTATAGATGGATTCTTCCTAAAATAGGCATTTGTTAACATACTAAAAGCACGTTTGGCAGACTGTAATAGATACTGTAATGTAACAACTATTCTTATGGTTTAGCTATTCAATAGTTTGGTAATGTTTTTATTACAGGGGATAGTCATTCGTTATAAATAGCTATTCTTTAAAATAAGGAATAAATATTCATTTCTAAAAGGGTTGTAATAGTTATTCCTTAGTAGATATAATAATTTCTAACACTAATATATTTTCAAATAAATAAACTTTCTATATCCACCTAACAATTATGAAAATAAAAAATCATCAAAAAATAACTCATCTCTCTAAATTAGATCATAAGTTTTATTATAATGTTACAAATAACAACCAAACTAATGAATATGTTTAGTTATTTTATTACAACACATTTTATTCCTAGTTATAAAAATTACCATTCCTATTGTAATCCTCATTCAGTGTATCAAACATACCCTAAATCTTTTTGCCAAACTATTTGAATATGAGAGTAGCTATTCTTTAAAATGAGAAATAAATATTCATTTCTAAAAGGGTTGTAATAAGTATTTCTCAGTAGATATAATAAATTTTTAACATTAATATATTTCCAAATAAATAAACTTTCCATATCCACCAAACAATTATGGAAATAAAAAATCATCAAAAAATAACTCATCTCTCTAAAATAGATCATAAGTTTTATTATAATATTGCAACTCACAACCAAACTAATGTATAGGTTTAGTTATTTCATTACAACACATTTTATTCCTAGTAATAAATCCTCATTCAGTGTATCAAACGTACCCTAAATCTTTTTGCCAAACTATTTGAATCTAAGAGTCACCACACCCCAAGTATATAGATATATATATATATATATATATAACCTACCAATAGCTTTAACTATTATACCACTAAAAGTTTCACAGATCTTAACTTATTACTGATCATCGCAAGTGTAGATCGCGTGTGATGAGGATAGTACCTATTATTGTTAAGGTGAGATTAAAGTTTGGGAGTTTGACTATTTCAGAGTTTGACTATTTCAGTGCAATCTATTCTTAACTAACTGGATCGAACCCAAAGCTTGCCCACCCAGTTTTTTAGGTCTAGGATATTTTTGAAAGAATTGTAAGGTCTAGTTGGAATTCTAAAAATAAAAATAAAAATAAAAACAAATAAATGAATAAAGCATAAAGATAATATCAATTACTAATTATCTGTGATACTATTTTCTCTTTCAAAAATACTAATCAGTTAAATCATAAAAATAGAAATAAATTAAAATCAATAGAATTTGTCTCAAGCATGCACCCATTTTTAGCATTACGGAATCTCCCTAAAATAGGCATTAGTTAACATACTAATGCCAACCTATTTGAATCTGAGAGTCACCACACCCCAAGTATATATATATAACCTGCCAATAGGTTTAACTATTATACCACAACGTAGAAGATCTTACCCTGAAGAAGGTTCAACATGAAGTCATGGTTCTTGTTCTTTGTTCTCTTTATAAGCATGATGATTTTGATCAATGGCGTCGCAGCTAGACATATCATTAATGGCGACGTCGGTGGGCCAAGAATAGGAACCGAAAGCCGCCCTGGTTGCTTCGAGATGAGATCTTGCTTTCTAGGCCATGGACGTTGAACCCTCCAAGAAAAAGTTAATGTCATTCGTTTCTTTTTCTAGATTTCCATTCAAGGCTTCTATAATAAAGTGGTAGTCATCTATCATGTATTTGTTTAATAATGTACATGTACTCATAGCCAATTATGGCTAATTATTTATATTTAATGATATCTGTCAGTCTTTCTCCTCCAAAAAAAAAAAAATTTGTTGAACAGTAATGCTCATGCGTTGGGGAACCAACCTTCATCTTCATGATGCTTAAAGTTACAGTTGGACCAAATGCACCATGTTATAATGACAAGAATCTCTAGGGCTAAGAAGCACGAAAACGTACATTGTACCAATGCATTACAACAAGTATCTCTAATTAATATAATGTTTTAGGTACATTTATATATTTTACGTTTATTTTAGTCTTTAGAAATGAGTAATAGTCATCAAAATCTTTAAAAACAAATATAAAATTAATTCTAAAACAATAATAAATGAAATGTAGTGCATGATGACCTGACAAGCACAAGTTTGGTATGTTGTAATAAATCATATAATTTAATGGAATGGTACTTGATCATTTAGAATAGTTTTCGGGTATTTGGTTTGGTTGTATCTTCATAACATGGAATGATTATTCCATAGTAATACCTAAACATAATCAGTACAAAAACGCAACTATCAGGCCACTAATGCTACATTTTTATGGTGATTTTTCATTAAAAAAAAAAAATTCTAATGAAACTATTAAGCTATTAAAATATTAAAGGAAAAAAAATGCAAATTACATCCTTTAGATTTGGCCAATTGTCATTTTAATCCTTTAAGTTTACATTTTCACTCAATGTTAATCCTTCCTTTCAATCTAATGTAACTGTTAGCAAAATATTTTTTATGTTAGAAAACTACTAAATTTTCTTTTAAATATTAAACTAACAACTTTTACATTCTCATGTCTACTGTTTAAAATTTAAATGGGCCATCATGTGAAAAGTTTTTCCTTTAATGTTTTACAAAATTTTATGTTTAAAAAAATGCTTACTCTTTAAATACTATTCACAATCTCACATTTAAAAAGAAAAAAGAACCACCGCACACCCTTGGTGCGATGGTCACTCTATAAGTATAAGTTCTTGTGGGGTGTGGAAGACAAGGGTTAAGGTTCAAGTCTCTAAGAAAGAGTTTCACACACACACACACACACACACACATATATATATATTTAGATTATGCTATAATAGAATTCTATCTTATATTTGAAAAAAAAAAAAAAAAAAGACAATGAGAAAGAAAATGTGAATGGTTTAGTTGGGATAATTTTGGTAATTGCATATGAGCTCTCCATTACCTTATGTATCCTTCCTAAATGAATTGCTTTGCTATATCATAGGAATTCTTCATTGTGAAGACTCCAATAGATTTGGGAGGATTACATGTATCACTTCAACCTCAAAGTTTCTCAAAAAAAAAAAAAAAAAAAAAAAAAACCCTCAAATGGAAGGAAAATAGTATGAAACATGTCCCTTCTCTAATTAGGGCTGCAACCTAATTTGATTCTTCACCAATATCAATCCTTTTTAGGACATTGCCCGAGTCAAATTAAGCGAGTTGAGGTCATTATGGGTTGGAAAAATTCCAATCCACCACTAGCCAACCAACCTCTATAAACGGCGAGTCAATTGAAAATCTAGTAGTTTTGACTTGACGAGTTGTGCAGGTTGGCAAATTTATACAAAAATTAATTTTTTTAGGGATTGATTGGGTTTGGACAAGTAATATGTGTGTCTATAAGCTTGTCACACCAAAGTTGATGCCTAAACTTTCTCAAATTGATAAAAAAAAAATTCAAAATGTTGATGTGGCTTTTTTTTTTTTAATATAAAAATATGTTGACTTGTCTTTTTTTAATATTATTTAAATGTTTTATTTTATTTTATTAGCCACATGTGTGCCAATTGTGCACATCCTTTGCCATATGGGCATTTTCCGTTAGTGAGTTAATAGTAGAAACCAAATTGGCTGCAAATTGAAAATCACATAAACTAATTGACTCTGACTCTAAAATGTAGAGACTAAAATAATATTTTCGCCTTTTGTTAATTCTTTTTATTTTAAAAAAAATCAAAAGTTTAGAATTTGTTTTAATTGTTTTATCTGACATGGTTTTTTTAATTAAAATGTTGATGTGGTATTTTTTAAATACAATATAATTTTTTAATATTATTTTAATGGTTACATCAATATTTAGTATGCCAACATTGTACTTCATTTGCCACGAATGTAATTTCCATTAGCGAGATACCTATAGGGACAAAAATGAGAATGTTTATTCAATTTTTGGAATAACATCCAAAAAATCAATGGGACCAAAACGGTAACCGGCTCAAAATATATAGATCAAAAATGTATTTAGTTTTTTATTAATTCCATAGCTCATCACGGTATTCATTATGTATAATCTCTTTTTCACTTTGGTCTCTTGCAACCTACTCTTTCTTTTGGATGTTGACGGACAAGATAACTTTCGCTTATTGCTTTCTTTAGGTGGTACGCAATTAAACATTTTGCTGAAAATAATTTATCTTTAATCATGGTTACATGACTCACACCAATTATATTCATCGTCCATAAATAAATATTCAATAGATGAGGTTTCAAAAATGAGAGCTTTCTCATAAATATGGTCATAAATTAAGTATTTTGACTGAACTTTGTATAAAAATTATTGTGGGGCCCAAGATTTTTGGCGATCCCAGCCCACCTCATATTGAGCCCAAAGGCCCATGCCGAGGAGGAAGGGACGTCCAAGAATGAATACAAGGCGCCCAAGCCTCCATAAAATCTCGCCGAGGACGATATTATCCTCGGCAAGCCGAGATCATAGAAAGGAAAGGCAACACACCATCACCGGTAGCTCCCAAGGCATCCCAAAGAAAAGACAAGTGTAATGGATCAACTAGGGAAGCATGGTAGAGGAGCAATTCAATGAGAGACTGTCACCTCCACATTAAATGCCCACAGCTAACATTCTGGCCGCATTAATGAAGAAGTGACCCCTGAACAGTGCTATCTAGGTTGCTGCAGTTTATAGAAAGCTGAGGAAGGTGGCTAATGGGACAAGCATTCAAATAGTAACCTGCCTGATCAACAAATGGAGGGCCAAGATTAACTAAGAGAGAGTATATAATATAATAAGTTCTCCAGAAGAAAGAGAGGCAATTCAGAAGGAGAAAAGAGAGTAGTAGTGGTTGGGACCATCTGAAAAACTCTCACAATAAGGACTTTAGGTTCCTCCAGGGAGGTCTGAGGGCAGGATTTCACTCTTTAAAACTATCCCCTTATTATTCAATCCACTCTAAGTTATGTTTAATCGTTGTAATCCTTACTAAGACCTAGTTCTTGAACCCATACTCTATAAATTCATTGTATCGGGTTAGCTGGACTTGAGTCCACCTCATCTAAGGAAAAGTGCTCAAACTCGGTCCCTACAACTATATTATTAATTCATTGAAGTACGTTAATTTAAAGGAGAGGGTGTTAGATTAGACTAGAGTAGAATTCTATCTTGTAAAAAATAAAAAAATAAAAAAAAAATAAAAAAAGAAGAGGAGAGGGTATTAGACGCACTAAAGACAAATGATTAGCATCATTTCATTTGGTTTAGCCTTTATGGATATCAGCGGCAGATCAGTCAGAATTTTTTTTTCAAAAGGAGCCAAACTAAATATTAAAAAAAATTAAGAAAAAAAAAAACTATATAACTACATTTTTTTTTTCATATATTAATTTTAACTCAACAAAATTGTGTTCTAAACCAATTTATCAACTAATGTATAAATTGTTGATTTACTAGCTCTCCATTCCTTGGCATAATTAAGAAAGTGTTGATAGATTATAAATCTAACGTCAAGCTCAAAACGTAGATGCAATCGTATAAAAGTATAAAACCAAAAAATTAAAGTGAATTTTTCTTTACCTGAATATAATAATTACACATATTCCTATTATCAAATATAAATATACAATAAACAAGCATTCGGTAACTCAATTTAATTACTCAATGCATGTTGTATTTTCTCCCAATTACAAGTGCATTTTGTCTGTCCTACAATTTAGTCCTTCTATAAAGTCTTCTCTCTCTGTACATACAATCAATCCGACACAGGTTGGATGTCATAGATTCTAGGCTGTTCTCTCTTTCCCACTCCTTCACATACAAAATCACTGTCAACCTTCTCATCTGTGAATATGGCAGGAAAGCTTATGCATGCGGTTCAGTACTTTGGCTATGGTGGAGGACCTGCTGGTTTGAAGGTTATTTTCATATTTTTTTGTTCATTTTTACAATTACCATTGAATTTTGTTATATGGGTTTATTCTAATATATATGAAATTTCATGATTGCTGATAACTTGTGTTCAAATTTGTACTTTTAGACTAGAAAAAGATTGCAATTTGCAAATAAGATCATAGCATGAGGTTTGGATTCAAGACTCATTTCACCGATGAGAAGTGCTACGTCCATAATATTTTCACAACAAATCATAAATGGTTAGTTGTTATTGGTTCAAATTTGAACCTACCAATGAGATTATTTTTTACCATAACAATAACAACCAGTAACAATCTGCCACTTAGGATTTGTTGTGAAAATGATGTGAAATTGTTGCAGATATAGCGTTTCTCTCTCACCAATATTTGTAATTCTTTTTCTCTGTTTTCAAGTCACTTTTGGCTCATGTGCTATATATATAGTACGAGGTTAAAATCAAAATATAGGAGGAATTCCTATCATATATATATATATATATATGAGGAGGAATTAGGATGTGTATAGATGACCTTTTTTTTTTCTTTGGTTGGCTTGCTTATCAAGGGGCTTAGTTTTGTTTTCTGTTTATGTGAGCAACTAAGTGAAACTATTATATTTTTTTTAAACTAAACAATTTCATTGGAGACTTTTTTTGAAGTTGGGTTATTAGGGGTGTTGGGTTTTAAGAAATTAGGAATTAATGTATTAGAACTTCAATTTGTATTTTGTTGGCAAACCATGATCAAAACATTTAGTATAGGTTTAGGCTTGCTCAAAGTATGTTTATTTGTAAAATTGGAATCGAGTGATTGCAGAATTTATTGGACTAAATCTGTTAGTCTCGATCGATCGAAAATTAGACTCGATCGATCGAACCACGTACAGATTTATTTTTCTGCAGAGTTCCAGTTCAGCCCAAACTCTATTTAAACGTCTTGGGGTTCAAGTAAAACACTTTTATATATAAGGAAAACCCTAGAACGTTTTTGAGACTTTAGAGAGAGAGAGATTAGAGTGCTTCTTGTGCCTCCTTTTATTAGGGTTTTGTACCCAAACCTCTCTAAGTCTTTGTTGCTCATATTGCGGTTTGTGTGAATCTCTTGTGAGATCCTTGAGGAGTTTTCCTTCACATAAATTTAGGGTTTTCAAGGTAGAGATTATTATCTACATCTTGATGATCAACAAGGTTGCAGCCATTGGAGCTTAAAGAAACACAAGCGGGGAGCTTGTACTTGAAGGAGAATCCAAGAAAGAAGGAGTCCGTGGATTCGGAGTTTGCACGGGGTCGTGTCAGTAAGTTCTACTGGTGGGTAGCATTAGGAAGTCAAGCGGGGAGCTTGTAAGTCCTTTTGTATGAACTTCGATTCTTTCATAATGGATTCAGGTTCGTCTTAAGGATAGGTGGGTAAAATCCTCCCCAGGTTTTTTACCGGTTTGGTTTTCCTGGGTAATCATATCTTGTGTTATTTATTATTCCGCTGCTATATATTCTTGATATGATTGTTTGATTGTTTTAACCTAGAATTGCTTAATTTGACTAAATAACAACTTGGCTAATTAATCTAGGCTACTCAATCTGGTTGTTGGTTTAAGGGGTCTAAATTTCCATCAAGGGGTTTAAATGATATCATTTTTATAAAACAATTTGTAGTTTGGTGAAGGCAATGATGGGCACTATTATATCTATATAGTATATAGCCTTGTCATCATCGCATATAATAATAATAATAATTGATGAACTCTATTATATCTTATGTGTAAAAGTAAAACAGAAAGAAATGATCTGACTTGTGATGGAAATCCAAAGTCAACCTGTCCTCCTCTTCACAAAATTTGAAATTTCAATACTTAAAATAAGAATTTTAAGAAGGGATGAGTAATATTTCTGCAATGACAGGTTGAGGTTTTTATTTTCCCTTTCTTTGGAAATTATTTGGATTAAGTCTGCGATGTAGTATTAGGTGGTACACTTGACCTAATTTAAAAAAAAAGTGGTCAAGTGTCCACGATGTAGAAAATTAATGAGAAGTGATATATACATGTGATTGTACTTCCTTTGGAGAAATTATAAAATTCTCATGGTGAACAAGTGACGTGGTCTACCATTCCACTAAAAGACTCCCACCTGTTTAAAATTGCTGAGTTAGAAAAAATTTTTAAACAGATTACTGACTCAGCAATTTTAAACAAATGAGAATCTTTTAATGGAATGATGGACAAATGATGTGGTCGACCAAAGGACTGTATAATTTCTCCTTTCTTTGGCAATTGAACATGGTTATTATGGAATTTGAGTAGTTGATAGTTGGTTCCTGTCAAATTCATTCACCAAGAGTTATTTAAAATTTTGGAATAATTGGGGGCAAATTTCTTGGGAAAAAATAACTGCTGGAGATTAATATATGAATTGGGAGCGTTTATTAGAAAAGCATGTAAAAAAAAAGCAGCATAAATGGCCATCTGAAAAAAAAAAAAAAAAAAAAAAAAAAAAAAAAAAAAAAAAAAAAAAATTTAATCACTATAGTTTTTTTTAACCAAGCTGAAATTTTATGTTAGGAAAAATTTTGGGGATATGCATGTTATGACTGGGGATGAGTTGTACAGATCTCTTCATGATCCAAAGAGTAAGTTACTCATGCTTTTCTTGCTGCAGAAAGCTCTTTCTGTATGTTGGGGACCCTGAGGGATGATACTAGAATGCTGGATATGAGTCATATGACACTGGTTCTGCAAACTTTTTTTCACCCCTTTCCTTTTTTTTGTATTCTTTTTTCTTGTTGCTTCATCTTCTCTCTCCTACCCTTCTCATTAATTGTTTTTACATTATACATTGCTGTTTGTGAGTATGATTACAGGAATATAAGTCTACTGTATGTGCTCACACATGTATCAAGCATTTGATGATGCGTCATTGCAACAAAATCATCAAAAAATAATTGTTTTATTAATACTTTTAATGTGTCATAGTGCAATAGGGCAGTTCCGTATTTTGTCAAACTTGCTATATGAAGGTTTTTTTCACTGATATGACAGTTTCTCAGGAACATTTTGTTCCAATGGTCTAGATATTTGTTTTCTTTTGTCTTCCTCTTTTTTTATGTAATTATTATCAACCTCAGATATGTGTCGAAATTCAAGTTTCTGTGAGTTTATTTCAACCATCAGCTACCGAAAGGAGTATGCAGATTTCAATTTACGCACTTTGAATTAAAGAATAGAATGATTCTTCAGCCTGGTCTGTGTAACTGATAACAAGTTGAAGATTATGTCAAAGTTCTGTTTTTTCCCCCCTGAACCCCAAGAGAGAA
This sequence comes from Quercus gilva, assembly GCA_023621385.1. Lineage (NCBI taxonomy): Eukaryota > Viridiplantae > Streptophyta > Magnoliopsida > Fagales > Fagaceae > Quercus > Quercus gilva. The sequence goes on from CM042481.1 coordinate 61,337,420, forward strand.
GAACTAAGGACTCTGATGTGGTGCAGTTTGACAAAAAATTGAAGAACTAAGAACTTCAAGTTGAGAAAAATTGAATTTGCTATGGTGTAGTTTTGGAATAGCATGGATCCTCATATCTACATGAGTTGGATTTGTGGTTACCAAGAATAGAGTTAGGATTATGGTACTTGGATACAATGCAGTTATCTCAGCTCTACGATAAGTTCTTCTTCCTCATGCCGATGAAGTTTAAGTGGTTGAAATCAGACTTGTGTTGGAATGCATAAGGGTTAATTTAATTGATGATCCGTGATGTTTAAATAAACTGCCTTCCTTTATTTGGTCTAGTTCCAATTGTAATTTTGGGTTTGGAAGCTTTGTGAAAGTCCCATCTTGTGATTATAATGCTTGCTAACAACTTTACTTTGTGGCTGCACCTCTTCAGCACTTTGACTTCCTTAGAAGCCCTGGTCCCAGAATGATTAATCATAGCCTTTATGGAAAATTAGTGACAGCTGATGGTCCCAATCTCTTTCTAGTTGGAAACTTAAAGAAGTTATAGTTGTGAATGTAGTTTTGTGGTTTTATTTTCTGTGAATATTTCCCTTGCATCCGCTGCTTGCTTTCCAGAGCTGTAGTGTTAGAAGTCATTGAAATTATGTTAGTATTCCTAAATGTGCTTTTAAAGATAATATATAATTTTAACATTTATTGCAGCATGTTGACGTTCCAGTTCCCATTCCAAAGAAGGATGAGCGCTTGCTGAAACTGGAAGCAACTAGTCTAAATCCAATTGATTGGAAAATTCACAAAGGCGTGCTGCAGCCTTTTTATCCACGCAGGTTGTAATTCTTTGTTGAGTGTGGTTCCATTAACAGAACTTTTTTGTGAAGCCCTTTTTACCTAGGGAAGTAGATTAATACATACACTTCATTGACATTTGTGAAGCTGAGTTAAGCCATAAGTTGACTTTTGATTTCCTGTTACTATTTTGAAGTTAATTTTTGGCAAATATGCTGACTAATAGTAAGTGCTAAGCATGACAGAACGTATCATTTAATTTGTAAATGCCCTGTTCAAGTTAAATAAGAAAGAAAAAAGTTGTGATAGAAAGTATTTTATGGATGCTCCTTTAGCGGCCATTTGTGTATCAATCACAAGGATGCATATACATTTTTCTTTAATACTGCAGATGCAAGCAGATACCAACAGGAAATTTGTAACTTTTTCTTTCTTTTTCCAGGGGACAAAGATTGAATGTTGTGTTCTTCCTCTCCCTTTCAAATGCCATGCTTGCAGCACTATGCTATTGATGCAGGACAATCATTGCTCCTGCATCAGCCATGATGTGTTTCTCATTACATTCCTTGATGTGCTATTGCTTTAACTCAAATGACATCTATCCTGGAATAATGGGATGGAGGATAAGGTTGCAGTTTTTAAACCCATGGGTGTAACTTACAATAATTATAAAGTAATTAAAATAAAAAGTAATCCTTACACCACTTTTTCTCCAAGTTTGTTTGAATTGGTGACTGGATTGGTTCAGGCTACTCAATTTGGCATGAACAGGAACACCTCACTATTATTGTATGGGTTTTATAGTTCAACTACTTATGTCAATTTAAAAACGTAGGAGCATGTGACATCTTCTTCAATAAAACAAGCAAATAGCCTTAAGATTATGAACTTTGAAAGCCAAAAATTGCATTTATGCCATTCATGTGGTCCTGAAGATTCTATAACCATCCAGACATCACATATAAATGGTATAACTTTCTTAACTAATAATCAGTTTAGTGATATATCTATTGAGCTGAATTTCATGCTGATGGTTGCGTGTTGCAAAATTTTGGGAAGTCTTCCATCTTTGCCTTTTGCTGATTATATTTTCTGTTGGAAAAGGTTCTGATGTGGCAGGAGAGGTCGTAGAGGCTGGACCAGGAGTCAAAAGTTTCAAAGCTGGTGACAAAGTTGTAGCTACAACTAACCATGCCGTGAGAACTCATTCTTATTCCTTTGGTTTTATGCTTCCCTTTAATTAATATTCATACCCCCATATCTATCATCATTCTTATCTTAATAATTTTAATTAGAGCCTTGTTTGAGTTTCACTGAAGTTGAACCCACTTTTATTCTTTCTAGTTTCGAAGTAATTCTGATTTTCAAAAGTCTAAAATTAAAAAAAAAGGGAAGGTGAGAGATTAGTCGCAGTGAATTTATTATATCTCTGATCTTCTTCACCCCTTTTAACTAGAATGAAATAAAAAAAGTGGTAATGTTAACACATCCAGGAATAAACGGGTTATCTCTATTAATAGACCTCCTATACACCTGAACCATATAGTACTTACTCCTCTTCTCTATGTGGTGGGATCTTGGGCCAGGGTCAAGTAAACCTTATATTGTTCTTCCCATATATAAGGCTTCAAATTCCATTCTTTAGTGGACAAAAAATGCCGACTTTTTCTTTGACAAGAAATATACTTTTCCCCACTGAAATAAAACCCCAAGAAAGTAACCAATGCAGCAAGTCTCCACCTTGGCTTAAATTCAATCAATTAATTTATTTATTTTTGTATATATGTAATAAAATTTTATTGAAATGAGACTACTTTGTGAAAAAAGACTGGAAGTAGCCTAAAGAATTACATTGAAAAAATATCTACACATGAATCTACTCTATGAAGGATCGAACAGAGCTATTACCTGTGATACCTGATACAAAAGATCACTCAAAAGGGGAACCAGTGAAGAATCCTTGCAATTGAGTTGACTTGCACTCCACTTCCTCAAAAGTATGTTGCCCCTTTCCGCCCATATTGTCCACATCAAACATACCGGAACAAGATTCCAGATATTAAGTCCCTAACACCGCCACCCACATAATAAATTGAGAACCTTCTCTGAGAAAACCCACTAAATCCCAACCATCCTGAACGTAAAACTCCACAACTCAAAAGCTGCAAGACAATGAATCAAAAGGTGGTTATAGTGTCCCCACTGCTACAACACGTACAACACCAACCCACCATTGAATAACCTCTCTTGATAAGGTTATCAAAAGTAAGAATTTTCCCCTAAGCTACTGTCCACACAAAAAATGAAACTCTATGAGCAGCCTTGATCCTCCATATGGCTTTCCAAGTGAAAGGAATAGGGGTTGAAACCCGTATTGTCTCATAAAAAGATCGCACAGTGAAATCTTCCTTACTCTTTAGCTTCCATCTCGTCCTATCATTCCCTTCACTAATAGGGAATATGAGATTCTAACAAATGGAAAAATGAGGCCACCCCATCAATCTCCGAATCATTAAAATTTCTCAGGTATTTCACATGCCAACTCCTCCTCCTCCCCCCTCCTCCTGTCTCTCCATTAAAGTTTGTACAGAACCATTATTATCCATAGTAGTTTCAAACAATATAGGAAATCTCACATTTAAAGGTTGATCCCCACACTAACAATTATGCCAGAATTGAATTGGACTACTCAAGGCCGCATCAAACTGAATAAACTGTAAAAAACGATCTCCCCTCATTTTAATACTCTTCCATAACCCACAACCATGAGTACCTCAAACAAGTTTCAAATACCATCCACCCTACTCCTCCCCATACTTCACTGTAATTTATTCCTTTGTTGTGACAGTTCCACCTTAATCCAAGAAAACTTTTTTCAATAAAGATAATCATTGTTTTGACATTCAATGCCCATACCTATATCGATTAATTGCAAACTTTTACAAAATTTTCTCTAAAATCATACTAGGATTCTATGAGCTTTGATACAACTTGTTTGGATAATGGAAACTTTGATGCCACTTGTTAGGAAAGTGGAAACCTTTTCATTTGTTGTGAAATAACACTACAAATTTGAACAAGTAACATTGACGGAAATTAAAAAATACATACAATAGATACAAGAATTTACGTGGTCGAGTCTTTCTACCTATTACCTATCACTTTTCACCATTCCTACTCATGTGACTAACAAGATTGAGAAGATGCAAAGGGACTTTCTCTGAGGAGGTAACGTATGGGGGGTGAGTCCAAGTCACATTTGGTAAGATGGGATAAAGTGTGTGCGCCTACGGCCAATGGTGGATTAGGGATAAAGAAACTAACTACCTTCAATAAGGCCTTATTAGGAAAATGGTTATGGCATTTTGGGGTTAAGGAGAGACAGCTTTGGAGGAGGATGGTTGCTATGAAGTTCAGGAAAGAGTGAAGGGGATAGACTTCTAAGTTGGGTAAGGGTTTACATGGTTGTTGTTTATGGAGAAGTATTCAAATGGGTTGGGAGACTTTTAGCCAAAATACTCAGTTTGAGATTAAGGTGGGGAATAGAGTGAGATTCTGGCAAGATAGTTGGTGTGGGAATCAACCTCTTTAAATGACTTTTCCGGTTTTGTATAAGTTTTCCATTAATAGAGAGGCCTCTGTAGAGCTTTCCTGGGCAAGGCAGTGGATGGGGGAGAGGGGTAGGGAATCTTGGGATGTATGTTTTACTTAAGATTGGATTTGAACGATTGGGAGTTGGATTTAGTGGTCAACTTCCTTCATATTTTGGAATCCAATGCCCCTTCAACTGAAAATGGGGACCACGTGAGATGGAAATTGAAGAAGAATGGGAAATTTGATGTCCATTTGTATTATAATAAGCTACAAGGTCCCCTTTTCGTCATCTTTCTTTGGAAAAGTATTTGGAGTTTTAAGGCCCTTCGGCGAATTTCTTTTTTTGTTTGGATCTCAACGGGGGGTAAGATATGGGAGACAATTTGAGAAGTAGGTTTTTCACATTTGTTGAGTGGTGTGTCATGTGTCGTTGTTGTGGGGAGAGTGTGGATCATTTACTACTTCATTGTGACAAGGCTCATCAATTATGGTGTTTTGTCTTTAGATCTTTTGATTAGTGGAATTGGATTGAGAAGCACTCATCAAACATTTGAAATTTTGTTCCGTTGTGCTTGATGTGGTGTATATGGAGGGAGCATAATAGACGGACATTTGAGGATGTGGATAGTTTAGGAGACCAACTACTTCCTTCTTTTAGTGGTTCTTTGTTTGATTGGTCTTGAGCATGGGGATTCACATCTAGTGATTCCCTCCCTCTGTTCATTTGTTCTCTTCCCATCATAAATTTTCTTTCTTCGCTCTCTGTTTCTCCACAAAATGACCGTTAACTAATGACCGATAGTTGAATGGCATTAACTTCTTCTTCTTCTTTTTTTGAAATGTAGGAGAATTTCACTCCTATTAGTTGCATGTTGCAAATCATACTGTACAACAATCCTCATTGTTAATCAAACTCCTACGGGTAACTAACCTTACCCGACAAAACCAATTACCAGGTAATCTAGGGGCTTTTCACCCCTGACGAGCTAAACAGTTTATCCTCATGCCTAGGAGGCAACTGACATTAACTAACTATTGACCTTTTCCTTGAATAACCTTTTTTCTCAAACCAGTTGCTTTCCCACTTAATTTTTGTATAGATTCCAAATTTGGGGTTTTTATTCCCACTTAATGTGCTTCCTTAGACTCACCCTATGAGCACCCTTAACCTCAGAAGAATACCAATGACAGTAAATCTCCCTATATTTTGCTCCCCTTTCTCTCCAAATAAGATCCCTTTCTGTAGTATAATGCCAATACCATTTTCCCAGAAGAGCTCGGTTCAAAATGCCAAGTTTCTTAATGCCTAAACCTCCATATTGAATTGGGGGAACAAATCGTATCCCTCCTAATTAAGTGATTAAGTGATTCTTTACCTCCTCTGCTATACCACCTCACAGAAAATCCTTTCACCATATCTCAAACCTCTTAGCTACACAAACTAGTTTGGGAAAACTATATAAAGTATGTGGGTAAACCCAAAAAGTGCTTTTAACCCATGTGATCCTACTTCATTTGGATAAATAAATTTTGTTACATCTTGCTAATCTCCTTTCCATGCTTTCAACAATAACACCTCAATTTTAGCTATCCTTATAAGGCAAGCCAAGTGGGAAACCCAAAGAGGTTGTAGGAACTAGGAAGGGCACCCATCTTACAACCTGAAATCCAAAGCAAGCTCATTCCACACAAGTTGATCTTCAAACTTGAAACTGCCAAAGTAAAGTAGAAGACATTGTAATGAAAGAAGTTCCTTCAGGTCCACCCAATAATGAATTAGTGTACCATCCTTAAACAGAAGATAAGAAATTAGTAACCCTTCATTACTCTCATCCCAACTTGAAAACCTGACACCATACCTCCCAAAATTACTTATTATTCATATAACTAGAAGCCTCCATCATTATAACGAGCACAAAAAAGCCTCAAATATAACATGAAATTCCAATTTACATGGTTGTGATCCTTTTTGAATTCTAAGTTATATAACATTTCTGAATATGTGATTTCAACCTGCTATCAAAACACTCGTTAGAGATGAGAATTGAATTGAAGACACAGTGTGTTAAGGCTCCAGTACAATACATTACTGCAGTGTTCTTTGTGAAGTGAATACTGGTACAGAGTTAGTTATAGTTGGTTAAGACATGTATTAGAAGCTTGTACTTGGTTAGTTGAGTGAATAAGCTGTAATGTGTTGTACTCTGTTAGTAGTTTGGTAGAGTATAAGACTAAACTGATTGTATTGTGAAATTCTTTGAAGAATAATACAGTGATTAGTTCTCTTTGAGATACTATTGGAGGTTGATTCCCTTGAAGAATCATTGGAAGCATAGTTCCCTCGAAGAACTACTAGAGTGAGAGGAAAGAGAGATTAAGGATAAATTTGATTCCTATCATTTGAGATTAAGGATAAATTTGATTCTTATCATTGCTGCAATGAATACTGGTACAGAGTTAGTTATAGTTGGTTAAGACATGTATTAGAAACTTGTAATTTGTTTGTTGAGTGAATAAGCTGTGATGTATTGTACTGGAGCCTTAACACAGTGCTACATAACGTAGACACAATGCAAGGGATCAACACCATAATAAATTGGTGGCATGGCAAATTTTGAAACAGTTAGAATTGCCTACTACTGGTCAACAAAGGTTTTTTTTTTTTGGAAATATAATTGCTTGTAGCTAAACTTTGTCCTTAAAATAATATATTAATGGTAATCATGTGAAATATTCCATGTGGAACTTATTGTAATTAGTAAGCATGGATGCAAATCATTAGCCATCACTTTCTTATACTGATCAATTAAATTAATTAATTGTCATAGTCAAACTAGCCTGAGTTGCCTTTCATTTGATATACAAGCCCAGCAATAAAGGTTTGGGAGTAACCAGATTATCATTTTTTCCTTCACTCGTTATATTGTCAAATGCGTTTATTTTTAAAGAAAATCAAGTTTCAAAACTCACCTTATCCAATATATTTGTCTGTAACTGAGAAGTGAGATATTTAGATTGTGGATTGTTGTGGCACATGGAATGGGAACAGGAAGGTAGGCCACTAATCTGGGAATGTGGAGTGGACTTGTATTTAACTTCAATAGATTGTTTTACTAAAAGTTAGAATTCAAGAAGGTAGTTATCAGTTAAAATTCCTTATTGAGCCTTGTATTGGCCAAGAACTTTAATATATATATATATATATGATTTTTTTATATTACTTTCTATATTGCTTTTCAGAAAGATTATAAAAGAGAATAAAAGGTTGAAAATATTGGGTTTTCCAGAACTAGTGTGCTGGAATTTTGTATTCACCAAAGTAGTAGTGAATTCTGTTCTCTGGGCTGTGACATAAGTTGGTCTTACAGCTCACCAGGCTCACACCCAAGATGCTGGGATCAACCTTGATGGAAGTGGCCCGCAGAAAAACATTCTGGTTACCGCTGCCTCAGGTGGTCTGGGTCACTATGCGGTTCAACTGGCAAAGCTTGGAAACGCTCATGTGACTGCTACTTGTGGGGCCCGCAACATTGACTTGTCAACAGCCTGGGGGCTGATGAGTTTCTCGACTACAAGACTCCAGATGGGGCAGCTCTGGTAAGAAGTATGATGCCGTGATCCACTGTGCCAAGAGACATTCCTTGGTCAACCTATGAGCCTAATTTGAGCGCAGATGGGAAGGTCATAGATTTAACTCCTGGACCTGGTGCCATTATGACGTTTGCTGCAAAGAAACTTAATTACCTTCTCAAAGAAGCAGCTATTGCCATTAATATTTAGTGCCAAGGGTGAGAACCTGGATTATCTTGTTAAGTTGGTGAAGGAAGGTAAACTTAAGACTCTGATTGTCTCGAAGCATTCCCTGAGCAAGGCTGAAGATGCTTGGGCTAAGAGTATTGACGGCCATGCTACTGGGAAGATCATCGTGGAACCATGAGCCCATAAGGAAGTATAATATGCTTGGAATTCTTGAATTTGTATGTACTTAAATAAGGGGTTTTACAGGTCATGTACATAAAAGAAAACACTTCTTAGGTGGTGATTCTATGCAGATGATTCTGTCCGCAACTTTGCATCCCTGAAACACGTATGTTAGTTTGAACATTGAAGTACAAACGGTAAGGAATTATATTTCATGTTTTCCTAGTGTATGTGTTTGTCTCTGTTTTTATGTCTTGGGTTTTGGTTTGTGTTTCTTTTTTTTCTTTTTTTCTTTTTTTTTGCCGTATACTTGGTCATTTACCTTTGATCTGCATTGTTTTTTAATCCGAACAGTCTGATATTATATGTTAGAGAAGTAATGCAAAAATCCATAATGCTTTCTTCTATAAAATGATAAGAAAGCGACAAGAAACGGTGATTCTCTTTTTGCTGCTGAAGCAACTTATAAGAAATATTATGTCCGATTCCAAGACTTTATCAGGTTTTGCATTTGTTTAGGTTAGAACTCTATCAAGTCTTTGGTTCTAAATGGATCATACAAGTTGTAGTCACACTCCCAACGGGTAGAAACTATATTAACTCTCATAAGTCATAACCAACTCCGTTTATTTGGATCCATGTGGACCCTCATGCATCATATAAATGTATCTAATTTCATACAGAATCGTTGGGTGTTACAGGAGGGGCACCTACCACTTTGAGATGCTCGAAGGATAAAGGTTGCACCACCCCTGAAACACTAAACACCTAAGAAGATACTACCATAGTCCAAGAACTACAAACTATGTTTTTTCTCTTCAGTTGATTCGTTAGTTTCTTTCAAGTTTTGTTGAACTCCGTAGCGCCCGTCAAGTAGCTTATCTACATTATTTGTGTATTTTAATGAGAAGAACTATTCAAGGACCCTTTTTTTAGTTTCCTATGTGTAGTGACGGGTACATTGATTAACTTATTGTATGTCCTACCTACGGGGTGGACGGATTCTTAAGGACACTAATAGGTGCCTTGACTAAAGAAAAAAAATTCTAAGTTCTACTTATATGGTGGATGGATCGTCAAGGACACCGATAGGTTCCTTGACTTAAAAAAAAAATTTATAAATCCTACCTATAGGATGGACGGTTTGTCAAGGACACCGATGGGTGTCTTGACTAAAGAAAAAATTTCAAGTCCTACCTACTGGGTGGACGGATCGTCAAGGACATTGACGGGTGCCTTGTCCAAAATATTCCAAGTCCTGCCTACAGGGTGGAAGAACCCTTAAGGACACCGACAAGTGCCTTGACTAAAATAAAAAAATTATAAGCCCTACCTACAGGATGGACGGATCATCAAGGACACCGACAGGTGCCTAGACCAAAATATTCTAAGTCCAACCTACGGGATGAACGGGTCCTTAAGGACCCTGATAGGGGCCTTGACAAAAATATCCTAAACCCAACCTATGGGGTGGACAGATCATCAAGAACACCAACGAGTGTCTTGATCAAATCATCTTAAGTCCCACTTACAGCGTGAATGGGTGTTTATTTCTAAAATAAGCGGGTCACCTAGAGTGCCAATAGGCACATCATAGTATTGAAAAACAAAAGACAGTTAGAACATGTTGCAAACATTACAAAACGAATGAAAGGATGAAATCTCATCAAAACTGACAGTAATGGTTGCATATATAAAAATAAAAACAATCGTCTTAAACAAACACTTGTTATATATGCCAAAACAGGGCACCCTAGCTGTTTTGAAATTACATTAAAAAAAAAAGAAAAAGAAAAAGGAAAGAGATAAAAAACAGAAGTAAAAATGGATCAAGCGATGGGGGCACAGTCGGCCTTCTCTTCCATCAGACCTTCCGACTTTGGCAGACCATCCTTCTTAAGCTCTGGCTAGGCTGTCTCTCCCTCTGGGGTGTCGTTGTCCTCATCAATGTCATCAACCTCGTTGTCGGCCTTAGGGGTCATGGGTACAATTGTATCAATCTGGATGGAGGAAAAGTCCACATCAGGAAATAAGACAATCGCCTGCTTGTGTAAGTCCTCGAAGCCTTTGTTGTATTGAGAGCCCAGCAAGTCGAAAAAGTCTTGGGAATCCTTGTACCCTTCGAAGGTGTTAGCTTTGGCCTTCTTAATGCTCTCATGGAGGGATGCCAACTCTGCTGTCAGGACAATGTTGGCTTCCATCAGCTTCTATCAACTTCTTGGCCCAACAGATAGCCCCATCAAGTCTCTTTACCTCCGCCTTCAAGGCCGCCACGTGCTCCTTGAGTGCTCGCCCTTCATCCTTGTACTTTTTCAGTTGCTCGGCATCACTCTCCTGCCAACCCCTCAGCTGCCTGACAACGGCCTCCTCAGCAGAGCACCTGACCTGAAGTTTTTGCATCCTCACTACGGCCTGACAAAAGACAGACGGCTAGCATACACGATATAACAAAGTAACATCTAAAAAGCTTAGACTCACCCTCATCAAGTCGTAGAGACTAAAGTCCCCCAACAACTCTGTCTCATGCTCAAAGGACTCGTCAAGATTTGATTCCTTAACGAGCGAACGGGCCGTTCGGATGGCATGCTACATGTCCCTCACTAGAAGAGGAACATATTGGGGGCCAAATTGAAGAGGGACAAAACCATGGGCTAACATCAGACCCTTGCCTACCCTGTGACGAGGAGTGTCTTGCTTGTCTTGGGTGATGGCCAAGCTCGAAGCAAAGGTGGCAGCAGTACCATTCTTGGATGGACGATCTCCATCACCCTGAGTTTTCCTCTTCTGGGTAGTCTTAGTGGTAGGGGCAGATGAGCTACCACCCTTAATTTGAAGGGTAACAAACTTCTTCATCGCCAGAGCTCTCTTCATCCCCAAATCCATTTCGGAAAAGCAATGTGTTAATAAAAACGAAAAGAGATGGATCAAATACAAAAAGTGAGATGCAAAGGGACCGGTAAGTCTACTTACGTAGGCGGGATTAAGTGTCCAGTCTTTTTGCTTCAGCAGTTGGCACGGGACTACCACAGTAAGAGTGGAGGGTGCCAAGAGTCACAAGTTTCTTCCAACTCATCTATGCCAAGGGTACCTGTTAGACCCGTTCCAAGAAATTACTCTGTTCCGCAGTAATTACCATCTCCACTTGAGCTGACGGAATAAAACAAGAAGTGGGAGTTAGTAAAATAAAAACCAAGGCTTTGTAAACAACGGAAGAATGAAAATTAACAAAACACAAAATAACAATGGTTAGGTCCTACGCTGACGGTAGAGCTAAACAATGGGTAACTTACCACGCTCATCCAATACCCCCTAGGTATTGTCAAACTCTACCACACTACCCCGTTCTTCGGGCCTGCACACCCATTCAGGCCCTTGTACGAAGGAGTACCTACCCTTCCAGTCATGGTTAGAGTTAGGCACACCTGTCACTAATTTCCTAGACATCTTACATGCCACAAAATTGTAGAAACCTTGTGACAACGAAATTTGTTAGGACTTGTAGCAAAAGAAGAACTTGTCCAGGGTAAGTTGACGATGCCCTTCACTCATTTGACCCTATATCACCTCGGCACCTATAAAAATCCTCCAATCGTTAAGGTATATCTGGCTGACTGATACACCAAGGTAATTCGAAAGTTGATGGTGCAGCGCTATAAGGGGCAGCCTCAGCCCCGCCACAAAGACGGACACCTAAAAATCAACGTCAACTGTCCATCCAAAATAGCACTTCTCATGTTTTTATGCCATCCTTATAGGTATATGGTTAGGTATTTGGAAACAGTCCGAAAGCTTGTTAAAAACCTTGTCCGTCAGCTTCGGGAGGAAATTGTTCACCGACCAAATTTTAGGGAGGATAAAGGACCTACAGTCATCACCCGACGGCTTGGAGCCAACTCCTTCCCTTTCTCCCTCTTCTCCTTCTTCTTCTTCTATATCCACATCCCCTTCTTCCTCTTCTTTGTCCACTTCCACCTCTTCCTTTTTTTAGTATTCTTCCTCCTCGTCTCCCTCTTCATACCATTCGCAGTACTCTTCCTCAAGTCTCTCCACTTCCTCCTCTAAGAGATGAGCCAACAACTCCCTTTCCTCGTAACCCATTCGGTCCTCCGTGGCAGGGACATTGCCCGATGGATGAGCTTCTTCGTCACCTAGACGAAGCAATGGGAACTGACTGCCTATTGCGTTACTATCACCGGACATTCTCTCACCTACAAGCAACAAATAGGAACTAAGCAGTCACTCACACACTATACCAATGGGCAAAAGTGAAGTAAAAGTGAAATCTGAAAACCCTCAAGGTATTTATAGGATGAAAATGCATAAAGAACGAAGCGATGCAACGTTTCACCTTGGCTAACCAGGAACTGCCACGTGTCACTTCACTAAGCAAAAAGACCTCTTTGCCCCTTACTTATTGCACAGGACGAAGAGCATTAATGACAGGAATATTCCTATGTACTCCGCGACCTTTCAGCGACTCCGATAAGTCACGGAGTATGGGGCAGCTGATAAGGGTATTTTTGTCCATCCAAAAATCTATCTCCCTACCATTAAGAACAAACAAAAGGATGAATAAGCACACCCCATCGGTGGTTGTGAAAACCGACGGCGTGGGCTACATCCTCTGAACGAATGGACTGGGACAGACGGATGGGATGACGTCAGGAATCAAACTGAGGCAACATCCTTTACTATGGCTGACGGGCCGACCCTAAGGCACGATGGACGAACACCATGTCCGACTGATGAACACTGTGTCTGACAGACGGATTAATCGAGTAGCCAACAAAGGTATTCAGCGGGTCCCACGATCTTTCATGTATCCTCCACATGCATGTCCCAAGCTTAGAAATTACTTACGCACCACACTAAAAAACGTAACCACGCAAGCATATCTTCCCTACATGGTAAGAAAGCCCCAAAACCTCGGAGTTTTTATTCCAAATCTTTTCTACAAGGAAAGTCCCCACAATCAGGGGATCATAGTCAACTTAACACCACAATATAAACATCAAACCTCTCATTTTTCAAGATACGCATAATTTCCCTAGCTCTTACACTCTTAAGTTATTGGAGATTTCCCTTTCACTAACTTAACCTTTCGGAGGGTCTTTGGCCCGCACCTTGCCGGTGCTCTTTGTAGGTTCTTCACCTTCTTTGCTTTTTTGGTTCATCAATTGACGCATGTGGACTACCAGCTCACTAACGATATTTGTGCATCATATATATATATATATATAATTATTGTGTTTAGGCATGGTGAAAGTTTGAATATTTATAGGTTCATACTTCATAGCTCTTACTCAAGATTAATGGGAATTACTACTCATTTTGTTCACATAAATATTATACCTATTATTGTTATGGTGAGAGTCTCAAAAATTAACATTTGGGAGTTAGAATTCAAGAAGCAACTAACAATCTATTAACAAATTGAAACGCAAAACACATTTTAATGATTTACAAGCCCATTTTAATACAAATGAATGGCATAATTATAATAAGTTTTTATTTTACATGTTATTTAAAAATTAATTAATTTTCTTGATAAATTGATAGTTATAACAACAGGGGAGGGGGATTATTTTTTTATGGGACAGTATCACAAGGGAGAAGGATTTGATCCTTGTAAGAAGTGGTGCTAGCTGAGTTAATCCTGCTATTTATCAATTACAATTAAAATGCACCAACCTTCAACTTTTATTTGAGGGTCATGCTTAGAACGTGTCTTAGTCCAATTATTGGACAAGGGTCATGCCCGTTAACAGTGTCGTCGGCTGGCCCAATGCATCAAATTTTGGATAAGGGTCATGCTTAGAACCTGTTTTAGTCCAATTATTGGATAAGGGTCATGCCTGTTGACAGTGTCGTCCTTCCTATGAAATCCATTTCACTTGCTCAAATATCTTTAAAAAAAAAATTGTGAAAAGAGAGATCATTTTTAAGGTCTGTTTGGATGCCGCTTATTATTGAAAATTGAAAACTAAAAATACTGTAGTAAAATCATTTTTAAATATGTAAATGGTGCCATGAAACTCAGTTTTAAAGTTGATTTTTTCAAATTCTATACTTGCAGGTCCTGTAAACAGTGCACATGACTCACTGTTTAAAATGCAAACACAAACATGGTTGGATTTTAGCTGTATCCAAACTCACGCTTTGTGTGAGTTTGGGAAGCATGTTTTGTGTGTTTCCCAGCTCACACGTTTTTTTGTGTGGTTTCCGTGCACTGTTCACGAGACCCACAAGTACTCTTTTCAGCAAATTTTTCTTTCAAACTGGGCCCCATGGCACTATTCACATATTTAAAAATTATTTTGTTACAGTGTTTTCAGTTTTCAGTAGTAAGCAGTATCCAAACAGACCCTTACAACCTCTTTCAATCCAATCTATTCTTAACTAACTGGATCGAACCCAAAGCTACCCACCCTATTATAGATTGCCTATTTCAGTCCAATCAATTCTTTTTTTTTTTATTGAGAAATAATTATAGTTTGTTAGGTCTAGGATTTTTTTTTTTTTTTTGGAAGAATTGTCAGGTTTAGTTGGAATTCTATTTTAAAAAAAATAATAATAAATGAATAAACCGTAAAGATAATATCAATTGCTCATCTGTGATACTATTTTCTCTTACAAAAATATTGATCAGTTAAATCATAAACCAATAGAATTTGTCTCAAGCATGCATCCATTTTTAGCATTATGTTGAGAACTGGAATAATTGAAAGATAATATAGTCAATTTGAGATAACTAATCTTCTGAACTTGAGAGAGGAAATAGACATTTTTTATTAATTTTTGGCTTAATTTATCCAACACCAGAGTCATAACACATTGTAGATGGATTCTTCCTAAAATAGGCATTTTTTTAACATAGATCGCATGTGATGAGGCTAGTACCTGTTATTGTTAAGGTGAGATTAAAGTTGGAGAGTTTGACTGTTTCAGTGCAATCTATTCTTAACTAACTGGATCGATCCCAAAGCTTGCCCACCCAGTTTGTTAGGTCTAGGATATTTTTGGAAGAATTGTAAGGTCTAGTTGGAATTCTATAAATAAAAATAAAAATAAAAAAAAATAAATGAATAAACCATAAAGATAATATCAATTACTAATTATCTGTGATACTATTTTCTCTTTCAAAAATACTGATTAGTTGAATCATAAAAATAGATATAAATCAAAACCAATAGCATTTGTCTCAAGCATGCACCCATTTTTAGCATTACGGAATCTCCCTAAAATAGGCATTAGTTAACATACTAATGCCAACCTATTTGAATCTGAGAGTCACCACACCCCAAGTATGTATATATAACCTGCCAATAGGTTTAACTGTTATACCACAACGTAGAAGATCTTACCCTGAAGAAGGTTCAACATGAAGTCATGGTTCTTGTTCTTTGTTCTCTTTATAAGCATGATGATTTTGATCAATGGCGTCGCAGCTAGACATATCATTAATGGCGACGTCGGTGGGCCAGGAATAGGAACCGAAAGCCACCCTGGTTGCTTCGAGATGAGATCTTGCTTTCTAGGCCATGGACGTTGAACCCTCCAAGAAAAAGTTAATGTCATTCGTTTCTTTTTCTAGATTTCCATTCAAGGCTTCTATAATAAAGTGGTAGTCATCTATCATGTATTTGTTTAATAATGTACATGTACTCATAGCCAATTATGGCTAATTATTTCTATTTAATGATATCTATTAGTGTTTCTCCTCCAAAAAAAAAAAAAAAAAGTTGTTGAACAGTAATGCTCATGCGGTGGGGAACCAACCTTCTTCTTCATGATGCTTAAAGTTACAGTTGGACCAAATGCACCATGTTATAATGACAAGAATCTCTAGGGCTAAGAAGCACAAAAACGTACATTGTACCAATGCATTACAACAAGTATCTCTAATTAATATAATGTTTTAGGTACATTTATATATTTTACGTTTATTTTAGTCTTTAGAAATGAGTAATAGTCATCAAAATCTTTAAAAACAAATATAAAATTAATTCTAAAACAATAATAAATGAAATGTAGTGCATGGTGACCTGACAAGCACAAGTTTGGTATGTTGTAATAAATCATATAATTTAATGGAATGGTACTTAATCATTTAGAATAGTTTTCGGGTATTTGGTTTGGTTGTATCTTCATAACATGGAATGATTATTCCATAGTAATACCTGAACATAATCAGTATAAAAACGCAACTATCAGGCCACTAATGCTACATTTTTATGGTGATTTTTCATTAAAAAAAAAAAACATTCTAATGAAACTATTAAGCTATTAAAATATTAAAGGAAAAAATTGCAAATTACATCCTTTAGATTTGGCCAATTGTCATTTTAATCCTTTAAGTTTACATTTTCACTCAATGTTAATCCTTCCTTTCAATCTAATGTAACTGTTAACAAAATATTTTTTATGTTAGAAAACTACTAAATTTTCTTTTAAATATTAAACTAACAACTTTTACATTCTCATGTCTACTGTTTAAAATTTAAATGGGCCATCATGTGAAAAGTTTTTCCTTTAACGCTTTACTAAATTTTATGTTTAAAAAAATGCTTACTCTTTAAATACTATTCACAATCTCACATTTAAAAAGAAAAAAGAACCACCGCACACCCTTGGTGCGATGGTCACTCTATAAGTATAAGTTCTTGTGGGGTGTGGAGGACAAGAGTTAGGGTTCAAGTCTCCAACGGAGAATTTCACACACATACACACACATATATATATATATATATATATATATTTAGATTATCCTATAATAGAATTCTATCTTATATTTGAAAAAAAAAAAAAAAAAAAAAAAAAAGACAATGAGAAAGAAAATGTGAATGGTTTAGTTGGGATAATTTTGTTAATTGCATATGAGCTCTCCATTACCTTATGTATCCTTCCTAAATGAATTGCTTTGCTATATCATAGGAATTCTTCATTGTGAAGACTCCAATAGATTTGGGAGGATTACATGTATCACTTCAACCTCAAAGTTTCTCAAAAAAAAAAAAAAAAAAACCCTCAAATGAAAGGAAAATAGTATGAAACATGTCCCTTCTCTAACTAGGGCTGCAACCTAATTTGATTCTTCACCAATATCAATCCTTTTTAGGACATTGCCCGAGTCAAATTAAGCGAGTTGAGGTCATTATGGGTTGGAAAAATTCCAATCCACCACTAGCCAACCAACCTCTATAAACGGCGAGTCAATTGAAAATCTAGTAGTTTTGACTTGACGAGTTGTGCAGGTTGGCAAATTTATACAAAAATTAATTTTTTTAGGGATTGATTGGGTTTGGACAAGTAATATGTGTGTCTATAAGCTTGTCACACCAAAGTTGATGCCTAAACTTTCTCAAATTGATAAAAAAAAAATTCAAAATGTTGATGTGGTTTTTTTTTTAAATATAAAAATATGTTGACATGTCTTTTTTTAATAGTATTTAAATGTTTTATTTTATTTTATTAGCCACATGTGTGCCAATTGTGCACATCGTTTGCCATATAGGCATTTTTCGTTAGTGAGTTAATAGTAGAAACCAAATTGGCTGCAAATTGAAAATCACATAAACTAATTGACTCTGACTCCAAAATGTAGAGACTAAAATAATATTTTCGCCTTTAGTTAATTCTTTTTATTTTTAAAAAAAATCAAAAGTTTAGAATTTGTTTTAATTGTTTTATCTGACATAGTTTTTTTAATTAAAATGTTGATGTGGTATTTTTTAAATACAATATAATTTTTAAATATAATTTTAATGGTTACATCAATATTTAGTATGCCAACATTGTACTTCATTTGCCACGAATGTAATTTCCATTAGTGAGATACCTATAGGGACTAAAATGAGAATGTTTATTCAATTTTTGGAATAACATCCAAAAAATCAATGGGACCAAAACGGTAACCGGCTCAAAATATATAGATCAAAAATGTATTTAGTTTTTTATTAATTCCATAGCTCATCACGGTATTCATTATGTATAATCTCTTTTTCACTTTGGTCTCTTGCAACCTACTCTTTCTTTTGGATGTTGACGGACAAGATAACTTTCGCTTATTGCTTTCTTTAGGTGGTACGCAATTAAACATTTTGCTGAAAATAATTTATCTTTAATCATGGTTACATGACTCACACCAATTATATTCATCGTCCATAAATAAATATTCAATAGATGAGGTTTCAAAAATGAGAGCTTTCTCATAAATATGGTCATAAATTAAGTATTTTGACTGAACTTTGTATAAAAATTATTGTGGGGCCCAAGATTTTTGGCGACCCCAGCCCACTTCATATTGAGCCCAAAGGCCCATGCCGAGGAGGAAGGGACGTCCAAGAATGAATACAAGGCGCCCAAGCCTCCATAAAATCTCGCCGAGGATGATATTATCCTCGGCAAGCCGAGATCATAGAAAGGAAAGGCAACACACCATCACCGGTAGCTCCCAAGGCATCCCAAAGAAAAGACAAGTGTAATGGATCAACTAGGGAAGCATGGTAGAGGAGCAATTCAATGAGAGACTGTCACCTCCACATTAAATGCCCACAGCTAACATTCTGGCCGCATTAATGAAGAAGTGACCCCTGAACAGTGCTATCTAGGTTGCTGCAGTTTATAGAAAGCTGAGGAAGGTGGCTGATGGGACAAGCACTCAAATAGTAACCTGCCTGATCAACAAATGGAGGGCCAAGATTAACTAAGAGAGAGTATATAATATAATAAGTTCTCCAGAAGAAAGAGAGGCAATTCAGAAGGAGAAAAGAGAGTAGTAGTGGTTGGGACCATCTGAAAAACTCTCACAATAAGGACTTTAGGTTCCTCCAAGGAGGTCTGAGGGCAGGATTTCACTCTTTAAAACTATCCCCTTATTATTCAATCCACTCTAAGCTATGTTTAATCGTTATAATCCTTACTAAGGCCTAGTTCTTGAACCCATACTCTACAAATTCATTGTATCGGACTAACTGGACTTGAGTCCACCTCATCTAAGGAAAAGTGCTCAAACTCGGTCCCTACAACTATATTGTTAATCCATTGAAGTACGTTAATTTAAAGGAGATGGTGTTAGATTAGACTAGAGTAGAATTCTATCTTGTAAAAAAAAATAAAAAATAAAAAAGAGAGTATTAGACGCACTAAAGACAAATGATTAGCATCATTTCATTTGGTTTAGCCTTTATGGATATCAGCGGCAGATCAGTCAGAATTTTTTTTTCAAAAGGAGCCAAACTAAATATTAAAAAAAATTAAGAAAAAAAAAACTATATAACTACATTTTTTTTTCATATATTAATTTTAACTCAACAAAATTGTGTTCTAAACCAATTTATCAACTAATGTATAAATTGTTGATTTACTAGCTCTCCATTCCTTGGCATAATTAAGAAAGTGTTGATAGATTATAAATCTAACGTCAAGCTCAAAACGTATATGCAATCGTATAAAAGTATAAAACCAAAAAATTAAAGTGAATTTTTCTTTACCTGAATATAATAATTACACATATTCCTATTATCAAATATAAATATACAATAAACAAGCATTCGGTAACTCAATTTAATTACTCAATGCATGTTGTATTTTCTCCCAATTACAAGTGCATTTTGTCTGTGCTACAATTTAGTCCTTCTATAAAATCTTCTCTCTCTGTACATAAATCAATCCGACACAGGTTGGATGTCATAGATTCTAGGCTGTTCTCTCTTTCCCACTCCTTCACATACAAAATCACTGTCAACCTTCTCATCTGTGAATATGGCAGGAAAGCTTATGCATGCGGTTCAGTACTTTGGCTATGGTGGAGGACCTGCTGGTTTGAAGGTTATTTTCATATTTTTTGTTCATTTTTACAATTACCATTGAATTTTGTTAGCTGGGTTTATTCTAATATATATGAAGTTTCATGATTGCTGATAACTTGTGTTCAAATTTGTACTTTTAGATTAGAAAAAGATTGCAATTTGCAAATAAGATCATAGCATGAGGTTTGGATTCAAGACTCATTTCACCGATGAGAAGTGCTACGTCCATAATATTTTCACAACAAATCATAAATGGTTAGTTGTTATTGGTTCAAATTTGAACCTACCAATGAGATTACTTTTTACCATAACAACAACAACCAATAACAATCTGCCACTTAGGATTTGTTGTGAAAATGATGTGAAATTGTTGCAGACATAGCGTTTCTCTCTGATCACCAATATTTGTAATTCTTTTTCTCTGTTTTCAAGTCACTTTTGGCTCATGTGCTATATATATAGTACGAGGTTAAAATCAAAATATAGGAGGAATTCCTATCATATATATATATATATATATATGAGGAGGAATTAGGATGTGTATAGATGACCTTTTTTTTTTCTTTGGTTGGCTTGCTTATCAAGGGGCTTAGTTTTGTTTTCTGTTTATGTGAGCAACTAAGTGAAACTATTATATTTTTTTTAAACTAAACAATTTCATTGGAGACTTTTTTTGAAGTTGGGTTATTAGGGGTTTAAATGATATCATTTTTATAAAACAATTTGTAGTTTGGTGAAGGCAATGATGGGCACTATTATATCTATATAGTATATAGCCTTGTCATCATCGCATATAATAATAATAATAATTGATGAACTCTATTATATCTTATGTGTAAAAGTAAAACAGAAGGAAATGATCTGACTTGTGATGGAAATCCAAAGTCAACCTGTCCTCCTCTTCACAAAATTTGAAATTTCAGTACTTAAAATAAGAATTTTAAGAAGGGATGAGAAATATTTCTGTAATGACAGGTTGAGGTTTTTATTTTTCCTTTCTTTGGAAATTATTTGGATTCAGTCTGCGATGTAGTAATAGGTGGTACACTTGACCTAATTTAAAAAAAAGGTGGTCAAGTGTCCACGATGTAGAAAATGAATGAGAAGTGATATATACATGTGATTGTACTTCCTTTGGAGAAATTATAAAGTTCTCATGGTGAACAAGTGACGTGGTCTACCATTCTACTAAAAGACTCCCACCTGTTTAAAATTGCTGAGTTAGAAAAAATTTTTAAACAGATTACTGACTCAACAATTTTAAACAAATGAGAATCTTTTAATAGAATGATGGACAAATGATGTGGTCTACCAAAGGACTGTATAATTTCTCCTTTCTTTGGCAGTTGAACATGGGTATTATGGAATTTAAGTAGTTGATAGTTGGTTCCTGTCAAATTCATTCACCAAGAGTTATTTAAAATTTTGGAATAATTGGGGGCAAATTTCTTGGGAAAAAATAACTGTTGGAGATTAATATATGAATTGGGTGCATTTATTAGAAAAGCATGTAAAAAAAAGCAGCATAAATGGCCATCCGAAAAAAATAATAATAATAATAAAATAAAATTATTTAATCACTATAGTTTTTTTTAACCAAGCTGAAATTTTATGTTAGGAAAAAGTTTGGGGATATGCATGTTATGACTGGGGGTGAGTTGTACAGATCTCTTCATGATCCAAAGAGTAAGTTACTGATGCTTTTCTTGCTGCAGAAAGCTCTTTCTGTATGTTGGGGACCCTGAGGGATGATACTAGAATGCTGGATATGAGTCATATGACAGTGGTTCTGCAAACTTTTTTTCACCCCTTTCCTTCTTTTTGTATTCTTTTTTCTTGTTGCTTCATCTTCTCTCTCCTACCCTTCTCATTAATTGTTTTTACATTATACATTGCTGTTTGTGAGTATGATTACAGGAATATAAGTCTACTGTATGTGCTCACACATGTATCAAGCATTTGATGATGCGTCATTGCATCACCATCATCAAAAAATAATTGTTTTATTAATACTTTTAATGTGTCATAGTGCAATAGGGCAGTTCCGTATTTTGTCAAACTTGCTATATGAAGGTTTTTTTCACTGATATGACAGTTTCTCAGGAACATTTTTTTCCAATGGTCTAGATATTTGTTTTCTTTTGTCTTCCTCTTTTTTTATGTAATTATTATCAACCTCAGATATGTGTCGAAATTCAAGTTTCGGTGAGTTAATTTCAACCATCAGCTATTGAAAGGAGTATGCAGATTTCAATTTACACACTTTGAATTAAAGAATAGAATGATTCTTCAGCCTGGTCTGTGTAACTGATAACAAGTTGAAGATTATGTCAAAGTTCTGTTTTTTCCCCCCTGAACCCCAAGAGAGAAGAACTAAGGACTCTGATGTGGTGCAGTTTGACAAAAAATTGAAGAACTAAGAACTTCAAGTTGAGAAAAATTGAATTTGCTATGGTGTAGTTTTGGAATAGCATGGATCCTCATATCTACATGAGTTGGATTTGTGGTTACCAAGAATAGAGTTAGGATTATGGTACTTGGATACAATGCAGTTATCTCAGCTCTACGATAAGTTCTTCTTCCTCATGCCGATGAAGTTTAAGTGGTTGAAATCAGACTTGTGTTGGAATGCATAAGGGTTAATTTAATTGATGATCTGTGATGTTTAAATAAACTGCCTTCCTTTATTTGGTCTCAGTTCCAATTGTAATTTTGGGTTTGGAAGCTTTGTGAAAGTCCCATCTTGTGATTATAATGCTTGCTAACAACTTTACTTTGTGGCTGCACCTCTTCAGCACTTTGACTTCCTTAGAAGCCCTGGTCCCAGAATGATTAATCATAGCCTTTGTGGAAAATTAGTGACAGCTGATGGTCCCAATCTCTTTCTAGTTGGAAACTTAAAGAAGTTAAAGTTGTGAATGTAGTTTTGTGGTTTTATTTTCTGTGAATATTTCCCTTGCATCCGCTGCTTGCTTTCCAGAGCTGTAGTGTTAGAAGTCATTGAAATTATGTTAGTATTCCTGCATGTGCTTTTAAAGATAATATATAATTTTAACATTTATTGCAGCATGTTGAAGTTCCAGTTCCCATTCCAAAGAAGGATGAGCGCTTGCTGAAACTGGAAGCAACTAGTCTAAATCCAATTGATTGGAAAATTCACAAAGGCGTGCTGCAGCCTTTTTATCCACGCAGGTTTTAATTCTTTGTTGAGTGTGGTTCCATTAACAGAACTTTTTTGTGAAGCCCTTTTTACCTAGTGAAGTAGATTAATACATACACTTCATTGACATTTGTGAAGCTGAGTTAAGCCATAAGTTGACTTTCGATTTCCTGTTACTATTTTGAAGTTAATTTTTGGCAAATATGCTGACTAATAGTAAGTGCTAAGCATGACAGAACGTATCATTTAATTTGTAAATGCCCTGTTCAAGTTAAATAAGAAAGAAAAAAGTTGTGATAGAAGGTATTTTATGGATGCTCCTTTAGCGGCCATTTGTGTATCAATCACAAGGATGCATATACATTTTTCTTTAATACTGCAGATGCAAGCAGATACCAACAGGAAATTTGTAACTTTTTCTTTCTTTTTCCAGGGGACAAAGATTGAATCTTGTGTTCTTCCTCTCCCTTTCAAATGCCATGCTTGCAGCACTATGCTATTGATGCAGGACAATCATTGCTCCTGCATCAGCCATGATGTGTTTCTCATTACATTCCTTGATGTGCTATTGCTTTAAATCAAATGACATCTATCCTGGAATAATGGGATGGAGGATAAGGTTGCAGTTTTTAAACCCATGGGTGTAACTTACAATAATTATAAAGTAATTAAAATAAAAAGTAATCCTTACACCACTTTTTCTCCAAGTTTGTTTGAATTGGTGACTGGATTGGTTCAGGCTACTCAATTTGGCATGAACAGGAACACCTCACTATTATTGTATGGGTTTTATAGTTCAACTACTTATGTCAATTTAAAAACGTAGGAGCATGTGACATCTTCTTCAATAAAACAAGCAAATAGCCTTAAGATTATGAACTTTGAAAGCCAAAAATTGCATTTATGCCATTCATGTGGTCCTGAAGATTCTATAACCATCCAGACATCACATATAAATGGTATAACTTTCTTAACTAATAATCAGTTTAGTGATATATCTATTGAGCTGAATTTCATGCTGATGGTTGCGTGTTGCAAAATTTTGGGAAGTCTTCCATCTTTGCCTTTTGCTGATTATATTTTCTGTTGGAAAAGGTTCTGATGTGGCAGGAGAGGTCGTAGAGGTTGGACCAGGAGTCAAAAGTTTCAAAGCTGGTGACAAAGTTGTAGCTACAACTAACCATGCCGTGAGAACTCATTCTTATTCCTTTGGTTTTATGCTTCCCTTTAATTAATATTCATACCCCCATATCTATCATCATTCTTATCTTAATAATTTTAATTAGAGCCTTGTTTGAGTTTCACTGAAGTTGAACCCACTTTTATTCTTTCTATTTTCGAAGTAATTCTGATTTTCAAAAGTCTAAAATTAAAAAAAAAAAGGGAAGGTGAGAGATTAGTCGCAGTGAATTTATTATATCTCTGATCTTCTTCACCCCTTTTAACTAGAATGAAATAAAAAAAGTGGTAATGTTAACACATCCAGGAATAAACGGGTTATCTCTATTAATAGACCTCCTATACACCTGAACCATATAGTACTTACTCCTCTTCTCTATGTGGTGGGATCTTGGGCCAAGGTCAAGTAAACCTTATATTGTACTTCCCATATATAAGGCTTCAAATTCCATTCTTTAGTGGACAAAAAATGCCGACTTTTTCTTTGACAAGAAATATACTTTTCCCCACTGAAATAAAACCCCAAGAAAGTAACCAATGCAGCAAGTCTCCACCTTGGCTTAAATTCAATCAATTAATTTATTTATTTTTGTATATAGGTAATAAAATTTTATTGAAATGAGACTACTTTGTGAAAAAAGACTGGAAGTAGCCTAAAGAATTACATTGAAAAAATATCTACACATGAATATACTCTATGAAGGATCGAACAGAGCTATTACCTGTGATACCTGATACAAAAGATCACTCAAAAAGGGAACCAGTGAAGAATCCTTGCAATTGAGTTGACTTGCACTCCACTTCCTCAAAAGTATGTTGCCCCTTTCCGCCCATATTGTCCACATCAAACATACCGGAACAAGATTCCAGATATTAAGTCCGTAACACCACCACCCACATAATAAATTGAGAACCTTCTCTGAGAAAACCCACTAAATCCCAACCATCCTGATCGTAAAACTCCACAACTCAAAAGCTGCAAGACAATGAATCAAAAGGTGGTTATAGTGTCCCCACTGCTACAACACGTACAACACCAACCCACCATTGAATAACCTCTCTTGATAAGGTTATCAAAAGTAAGAATTTTCCCCCAAGCTACTGTCTACACAAAAAATGAAACTCTATGAGCAGCCTTGATCCTCCATATGGCTTTCCAAGTGAAAGGAATAGGGGTTGAAACCCGTATTGTCTCATAAAAAGATCGCACAGTGAAATCTTCCTTACTCTTTAGCTTCCATCTCGTCCTATCATTCCCTTCACTAATAGGGAATATGAGATTCTAACAAATGGAAAAATGAGGCCACCCCATCAATCTCTGAATCATTAAAATTTCTCACGTATTTCACATGCCAACTCCTCCTCCTCCCCCCTCCTCCTGTCTCTCCATTAAAGTTTGTACAGAACCATTATTATCCATAGTAGTTTCAAACAATATAGGAAATCTCACATTTAAAGGTTGATCCCCACACTAACAATTATGCCAGAATTGAATTGGACTACTCAAGGCCACATCAAACTGAATAAACTGTAAAAAACGATCTCCCCTCATTTTAATACTCTTCCATAACCCACAACCATGAGTACCTCAAACAAGTTTCAAATACCATCCACCCTACTCCTCCCCATACTTCACTGTAATTTATTCCTTTGTTGTGACAGTTCCACCTTAATCCAAGAAAACTTTTTTCAATAAAGATAATCATTGTTTTGACATTCAATGCCTATACCTATATCGATTAATTGCAAACTTTTACAAAATTTTCTCTAAAATCATACTAGGATTCTATGAGCTTTGATACAACTTGGTTGGATAATGGAAACTTTGATGCCACTTGTTAGGAAAGTGGAAACCTTTTCATTTGTTGTGAAATAACACTACAAATTTGAACAAGTAACATTGACGGAAATTAAAAAATACATACAATAGATACAAGAATTTACGTGGTCGAGTCTTTCTACCTATTACCTATCACTTTTCACCATTCCTACTCATGTGACTAACAAAATTGAAAAGATGCAAAGGGACTTTCTCTGAGGAGGTAACATATGGGGGGTGAGTCCAAGTCACATTTGGTAAGATGGGATAAAGTGTGTGCGCCTACGGCCAATGGTGGATTAGGGATAAAGAAACTAACTACCTTCAATAAGGCCTTATTAGGAAAATGGTTATGGCATTTTGGGGTTAAGGAGAGATAGCATTGGAGGAGGATGGTTGCTATGAAGTTCAGGAAAGAGTGAAGGGGATAGACTTCTAAGTTGGGTAAGGGTTTACATGGTTGTTGTTTATGGAGAAGTATTCAAATGGGTTGGGAGGCTTTTAGCCAAAATACTCAGTTTGAGATTAAGGTGGGGAATAGAGTGAGATTCTGGCAAGATAGTTGGTGTGGGAATCAACCTCTTTAAATGACTTTTCCGGTTTTGTATAAGTTTTCCATTAATAGAGAGGCCTCTGTAGAGCTTTCCTGGGCAAGGCAGTGGATGGGGGAGAGGGGTAGGGAATCTTGGGATGTATGTTTTACTTAAGATTGGATTTGAACGATTGGGAGCTGGATTTAGTGGTCAACTTCCTTCATATTTTGGAATCCAATGCCCCTTCAACTGAAAATGGGGACCACGTGAGATGGAAATTGAAGAAGAATGGGAAATTTGATGTCCATTTGTATTATAATAAGCTACAAGGTCCCCTTTTCGTCATCTTTCTTTGGAAAAGTATTTGGAGTTTTAAGGCCCTTCGGCGAATTTCTTTTTTTGTTTGGATCTCAACGGGGGGTAAGATATGGGAGACAATTTGAGAAGTAGGTTTTTCACATTTGTTGAGTGGTGTGTCATGTGTCGTTGTTGTGGGGAGAGTGTGGATCATTTACTACTTCATTGTGACAAGGCTCATCAATTATGGTGTTTTGTCTTTAGATCTTTTGATTAGTGGAATTGGATTGAGAAGCACTCATCAAACATTTGAAATTTTGTTCCGTTGTGCTTGATGTGGTGTATATGGAGGGAGCATAATAGACGGACATTTGAGGATGTGGATAGTTTAGGAGACCAACTACTTGCTTCTTTTAGTGGTTCTTTGTTTGATTGGTCTTGAGCATGGGGATTCACATCTAGTGATTCCCTCCCTCTGTTCATTTGTTCTCTTCCCATCATAAATTTTCTTTCTTCGCTCTCTGTTTCTCCACAAAATGACCGTTAACTAATGACCGATAGTTGAATGGCATTAACTTCTTCTTCTTTTTTTGAAATGTAGGAGAATTTCACTCCTATTAGTTACATGTTGCAAATCATACTGTACAACAATCCTCATTGTTAATCAAACTCCTACGGGTAACTAACCTTACCTGACAAAACCAATTACCAGGTAATCTAGGGGCTTTTCACCCCTGACGAGCTAAGCAGTTTATCCTCATGCCTAGGAGGCAACTGACATTAACTAACTATTGACCTTTTCCTTGAATAACCTTTTTTCTCAAACCAGTTGCTTTCCCACTTAATTTTTGTATAGATTCCAAATTTGGGGTTTTTATTCCCACTTAATGTGCTTCCTTAGACTCACCCTATGAGCACCCTTAACCTCAGAAGAATACCAATGACAGTAAATCTCCCTATATTTTGCTCCCCTTTCCCTCCAAATAAGATCCCTTTCTGTAGTATAATGCCAATACCATTTTCCTAGAAGAGCTCGGTTCAAAATGCCAAGTTTCTTAATGCCTAAACCTCCATATTGAATTGGGGGAACAAATCGTATCCCTCCTAATTAAGTGATTAAGTGATTCTTTACCTCCTCTGCTATACCACCTCACAGAAAATCCTTTCACCATATCTCAAACCTCTTAGCTACACAAACTAGTTTGGGAAAACTATATAAAGTATGTGGGTAAACCCAAAAAGTGTTTTTAACCCATGTGATCCTACTTCATTTGGATAAATAAATTTTGTTACATCTTGCTAATCTCCTTTCCATGCTTTCAACAATAACACCTCAATTTTAGCTATCCTTATAAGGCAAGCCAAGTGGGAAACCCAAAGAGGTTGTAGGAACTAGGAAGGGCACCCATCTTACAACCTGAAATCCAAAGCAAGCTCATTCCACACAAGTTGATCTTCAAACTTGAAACTGCCAAAGTAAAGTAGAAGACATTGTAATGAAAGAAGTTCCTTCAGGTCCACCCAATAATGAATTAGTGTACCATCCTTAACCAGAAGATAAGAAATTAGTAACCCTTCATTACTCTCATCCCAACTTGAAAACCTGACACCATACCTCCCAAAATTACTTATTATTCATATAACTAGAAGCCTCCATCATTATAACGAGCACAAAAAAGCCTCAAATATAACATGAAATTCCAATTTACATGGTTGTGATCCTTTTTGAATTCTAAGTTATATAACATTTCTGAATATGTGATTTCAACCTGCTATCAAAACACTCGTTAGAGATGAGAATTGAATTGAAGACACAGTGTGTTAAGGCTCCAGTACAATACATTACTGCAGTGTTCTTTGTGAAGTGAATACTGGTACAGAGTTAGTTATAGTTGGTTAAGACATGTATTAGAAGCTTGTACTTGGTTAGTTGAGTGAATAAGCTGTAATGTGTTGAACTCTGTTAGTAGTTTGGTAGAGTATAAGACTAAACTGATTGTATTGTGAAATTCGTTGAAGAATAATACAGTGATTAGTTCTCTTTGAGATACTATTGGAGGTTGATTCCCTTGAAGAATCATTGGAAGCATAGTTCCCTCGAAGAACTACTAGAGTGAGAGGAAAGAGAGATTAGGGATAAATTTGATTCCTATCATTTGAGATTAAGGATAAATTTGATTCTTATCATTGCTGCAATGAATTCTGGTACAGAGTTAGTTATAGTTGGTTAAGACATGTATTAGAAACTTGTAATTTGTTTGTTGAGTGAATAAGCTGTGATGTATTGTACTGGAGCCTTAACACAGTGCTACATGACGTAGACACAATGCAAGGGATCAACACCATAATAAATTGGTGGCATGGCAAATTTTGAAACAGTTAGAATTGCCTACTACTGGTCAACAAAGGTTTTTTTTTTTTTTTTTTTGGAAATATAATTGCTTGTAACTAAACTTTGTCCTTAAAATAATATATTAATGGTAATCATGTGAAATATTCCATGTGGAACTTATTGTAACTAGTAAGCATGGATGCAAATCATCAGCCATCACTTTCTTATACTGATCAATTAAATTAATTAATTGTCATAGTCAAACTAGCCTGAGTTGCCTTTCATTTGATATACAAGCCCAGCAATAAAGGTTTGGGAGTAACCAGATTATCATTTTTTCCTTCACTCGTTATATTGTCAAATGCGTTTATTTTTAAAGAAAATCAAGTTTCAAAACTCACCTTATCCAATATATTTGTCTGTAACTGAGAAGTGAGATATTTAGATTGTGGATTGTTGTG
Source organism: Quercus gilva (assembly GCA_023621385.1). Lineage (NCBI taxonomy): Eukaryota > Viridiplantae > Streptophyta > Magnoliopsida > Fagales > Fagaceae > Quercus > Quercus gilva. Next base: position 61,367,306 of record CM042481.1, read on the forward strand.
GCACATGGAATGGGAACAGGAAGGTAGGCCACTAATCTGGGAATGTGGAGTGGACTTGTATTTAACTTCAATAGATTGTTTTACTAAAAGTTAGAATTCAAGAAGGTAGTTATCAGTTAAAATTCCTTATTGAGCCTTGTATTGGCCAAGAACTTTAATATATATATATATATATGATTTTTTTATATTACTTTCTATATTGCTTTTCAGAAAGATTATAAAAGAGAATAAAAGGTTGAAAATATTGGGTTTTCCAGAACTAGTGTGCTGGAATTTTGTATTCACCAAAGTAGTAGTGAATTCTGTTCTCTGGGCTGTGACATAAGTTGGTCTTACAGCTCACCAGGCTCACACCCAAGATGCTGGGATCAACCTTGATGGAAGTGGCCCGCAGAAAAACATTCTGGTTACCGCTGCCTCAGGTGGTCTGGGTCACTATGCGGTTCAACTGGCAAAGCTTGGAAACGCTCATGTGACTGCTACTTGTGGGGCCCGCAACATTGACTTGTCAACAGCCTGGGGGCTGATGAGTTTCTCGACTACAAGACTCCAGATGGGGCAGCTCTGGTAAGAAGTATGATGCCGTGATCCACTGTGCCAAGAGACATTCCTTGGTCAACCTATGAGCCTAATTTGAGCGCAGATGGGAAGGTCATAGATTTAACTCCTGGACCTGGTGCCATTATGACGTTTGCTGCAAAGAAACTTAATTACCTTCTCAAAGAAGCAGCTATTGCCATTAATATTTAGTGCCAAGGGTGAGAACCTGGATTATCTTGTTAAGTTGGTGAAGGAAGGTAAACTTAAGACTCTGATTGTCTCGAAGCATTCCCTGAGCAAGGCTGAAGATGCTTGGGCTAAGAGTATTGACGGCCATGCTACTGGGAAGATCATCGTGGAACCATGAGCCCATAAGGAAGTATAATATGCTTGGAATTCTTGAATTTGTATGTACTTAAATAAGGGGTTTTACAGGTCATGTACATAAAAGAAAACACTTCTTAGGTGGTGATTCCATGCAGATGATTCTGTCCGCAACTTTGCATCCCTGAAACACGTATGTTAGTTTGAACATTGAAGTACAAACGGTAAGGAATTATATTTCATGTTTTCCTAGTGTATGTGTTTGTCTCTGTTTTTATGTCTTGGGTTTTGGTTTGTGTTTCTTTTTTTTCTTTTTTTCTTTTTTTTTTGCCGTATACTTGGTCATTTACCTTTGATCTGCATTGTTTTTTAATCCGAACAGTCTGATATTATATGTTAGAGAAGTAATGCAAAAATCCATAATGCTTTCTTCTATAAAATGATAAGAAAGCGACAAGAAACGGTGATTCTCTTTTTGCTGCTGAAGCAACTTATAAGAAATATTATGTCCGATTCCAAGACTTTATCAGGTTTTGCATTTGTTTAGGTTAGAACTCTATCAAGTCTTTGGTTCTAAATGGATCATACAAGTTGTAGTCACACTCCCAACGGGTAGAAACTATATTAACTCTCATAAGTCATAACCAACTCCGTTTATTTGGATCCATGTGGACCCTCATGCATCATATAAATGTATCTAATTTCATACAGAATCGTTGGGTGTTACAGGAGGGGCACCTACCACTTTGAGATGCTCGAAGGATAAAGGTTGCACCACCCCTGAAACACTATACACCTAAGAAGATACTACCATAGTCCAAGAACTACAAACTATGTTTTTTCTCTTCAGTTGATTCGTTAGATTCTTTCAAGTTTTGTTGAACTCCGTAGCGCCCGTCAAGTAGCTTATCTACATTATTTGTGTATTTTAATGAGAAGAACTATTCAAGGACCCTTTTTTTAGTTTCCTATGTGTAGTGACGGGTACATTGATTAAATTATTGTATGTCCTACCTACGGGGTGGACGGATTCTCAAGGACACTAACAGGTGCCTTGACTAAAGAAAAAAAATTCTAAGTTCTACTTATATGGTGGATGGATCGTCAAGGACACCGATAGGTTCCTTGACTTAAAAAAAAAATTATAAATCCTACCTATAGGATGGACGAATCGTCAAGGACACCGATGGGTGTCTTGACTAAAGAAAAAATTTCAAGTCCTACCTACAGGGTGGACGGATCGTCAAGGACATCGACGGGTGCTTTGTCCAAAATATTCCAAGTCCTGCCTACAGGGTGGAAGAACCCTTAAGGACACCGACAAGTGCCTTGACTAAAATAAAAAAATTATAAGCCCTACCTGCAGGATGGACGGATCATCAAGGACACCGACGGGTGCCTAGACCAAAATATTCTAAGTCCAACCTACGGGGTGAACGGGTCCTTAAGGACCCCAATAGGGGCCTTGACAAAAATATCCTAAACCCAACCTATGGGGTGGACAGATCATTAAGAACACCAACGAGTGTCTTGATCAAATCATCTTAAGTCCCACTTACAGGGTGAATGGGTGTTTATTTCTAAAATAAGCGGGTCACCTAGAGTGCCAACAGGCACATCATAGTATTGAAAAACAAAAGACAGTCAGAACATGTTGCAAACATTACAAAACGAATGAAAGGATGAAATCTCATCAAAACTGACAGTAATGGTTGCATATATAAAAATAAAAACAATCGTCTTAAACAAACACTTGTTATATATGCCAAAACAAGGCACCCTAGCTGTTTTGAAATTACATTAAAAAGAAAAAGAAAAAGGAAAGAGATAAAAAACAGAAGTAAAAATGGATCAAGCGATGGGGGCACAGTCGGCCTTCTCTTCCATCAGACCTTCCGACTTTGGCAGACCATCCTTCTTAAGCTCTGGCTAGGCTGTCTCTCCCTCTGGGGTGTCGTTGTCCTCATCAATGTCATCAACCTCGTTGTCGGCCTTAGGGGTCATGGGTACGATTGTATCAATCTGGATGGAGGAAAAGTCCACATCAGGAAATAAGACAATCGCCTGCTTATGTAAGTCCTCGAAGCCTTTGTTGTATTGAGAGCCCAGCAAGTCGAAGAAGTCTTGGGAATCCTTGTACCCTTCAAAGGTGTTAGCTTTGGCCTTCTTAATGCTCTCATGGAGGGATGCCAACTCTGCTGTTAGGACAATGTTGGCTTCCATCAGCTTCTATCAACTTCTTGGCCCAACAGATAGCCCCATCAAGTCTCTTTACCTCCGCCTTCAAGGCCGCCACGTGCTCCTTGAGTGCTCGCCCTTCATCCTTGTACTTTTTCAGTTGCTCGGCATCACTCTCCTGCCAACCCCTCAGCTGCCTGACAACGGCCTCCTCAGCAGAGCACCTGACCTGAAGTTCTTGCATCCTCACTACGGCCTGACAAAAGATAGACGGCTAGCATACACGATATAACAAAATAACATCTAAAAAGCTTAGACTCACCCTCATCAAGTCGTAGAGACTAAAGTCCCCCAACAACTCTATCTCATGCTCAAAGGACTCGTCAAGATTTGATTCCTTAACGAGCGAACGGGCCGTTCGGATGGCATGCTACATGTCCCTCACTAGAAGAGGAACATATTGGGGGCCAAATTGAAGAGGGACAAAACCATGGGCTAACATCAGACCCTTGCCTACCCTGTGACGAGGAGTGTCTTGCTTGTCTTGGGTGATGGCCAAGCTCGAAGCAACGGTGGCAGCAGTACCATTCTTGGATGGACGATCTCTTTCACCCTAAGTTTTCCTCTTCTGGGTAGTCTTAGTGGTAGGGGTAGATGAGCTACCACCCTTAATTTGAAGGGTAACAACCTTCTTCATCGCCAGAGCTCTCTTCATCCCCAAATCCATTTCTGAAAAGCAATGTGTTAATAAAAACGAAAAGAGATGGATCAAATACAAAAAGTGAGATGCAAAGGGACCAGTAAGTCTACTTACGTAGGCGGGATTAAGTGTCCAGTCTTTTTGCTTCAACAGTTGGCACGGGACTACCACAGTAAGAGTGGAGGGTGCCAAGAGTCACAAGTTTCTTCCAACTCATCTATGCCAAGGGTACCTGTTAGACCCGTTCCAAGAAATTACTCTGTTCCGCAGTAATTACCATCTCCACTTGAGCTGACGGAATAAAACAAGAAGTGGGAGTTAGTAAAATAAAAACCAAGGCTTTGTAAACAACGGAAGAATGAAAATTAACAAAACACAAAATAACAATGGTTAGGTCCTACGCTAACGGTAGAGCTAAACAATGGGTAACTTACCACGCTCATCCAATACCCCCTAGGTATTGTCAAACTCTACCACACTACCCCGTTCTTCGGGCCTGTACACCCATTCAGGCCCTTGTATGAAGGAGTACCTACCCTTCCAGTCATGGTTAGAGTTAGGCACACCTGTCACTAATTTCCTAGACATCTTACATGCCACAAAATTGTAGAAACCTTGTGACAACGAAATTTGCTAGGACTTGTAGCAAAAGAAGAACTTGTCCAGGGTAAGTTGACGATGCCCTTCACTCATTTGACCCTATATCACCTCGGCACCTATAAAAATCCTCCAATCGTTAAGGTATATCTGGCTGACTGATACACCAAGGTAATTCGAAAGCTGACGGTGCAGCACTGTAAGGGGCAGCCTCAGCCCCGCCACAAAGACAGACACATAAAAATCAACGTCAACTGTCCATCCAAAATAACACTTCTCATGTTTTTATGCCATCCTTATAGGTATATGGTTAGGTATTTGGAAACAGTCCGAAAGCTTGTTAAAAACCTTGTCCGTCAGCTTCGGGAGGAAATTGTTCACCGACCAAATTTTAGGGAGGATAAAGGACCTACAGTCATCACCCGACGGCTTGGAGCCAACTCCTTCCCTTTCTCCCTCTTCTCTTTCTTCTTCTTCTATATCCACATCCCCTTCTTCCTCTTCTTTGTCCACTTCCACCTCTTCCTTTTTTTAGTATTCTTCCTCCTCGTCTCCCTCTTCATACCATTCGCAGTACTCTTCCTCAAGTATCTCCACTTCCTCCTCTAAGAGATGAGCCAACAATTCCCTTTCCTCGTAACCCATTCGATCCTCCGTGGCAGGGACATTGCCCGATGGATGAGCTTCTTCGTCACCTAGACGAAGCAATGGGAACTGACTGCCTATTGCGTTACTATCACCGGACATTCTCTCACCTACAAGCAACAAATAGGAACTAAGCAGTCACTCACACACTATACCGATGGGCAAAAGTGAAGTAAAAGTGAAATCTGAAAACCCTCAAGGTATTTATAGGATGAAAATGCATAAAGAACAAAGCGATGCAACGTTTCACCTTGGCTAACCAGGAACTGCCACGTGTCACTTCACTAAGCAAAAAGACCTCTTTGCCCCTTACTTATTGCACAGGACGAAGAGCATTAATGACAGGAATATTCCTATGTACTCCGCGACCTTTCAGCGACTCTGACAAGTCACGGAGTATGGGGCAGCTGATAAGGGTATTTTTGTCCATCCAAAAATCTATCTCCCTACCATTAAGAACAAACAAAAGGATGAATAAGCACACCCCATCGGTGGTTGTGAAAACCGACGGCGTGGGCTACATCCTCTGAACGAATGGACTGGGACAGACGGATGGGATGACGTCAGGAATCAAATTGAGGCAACATCCTTTACTATGGCTGACGGGCCGACCCTAAGGCACGATGGACGAACACCATGTCCGACTGATGAACACTGTGTCTGACAGACGGATTAATCGTGTAGCCAATAAAGGTATTCAGCGGGTCCCACGATCTTTCATGTATCCTCCACATGCATGTCCCAAGCTTAGAAATTACTTACTCACCACACTAAAAAACGTAACCACGCAAGCATATCTTCCCTACATGGTAAGAAAGCCCCAAAACCTCGGAGTTTTTATTCCAAATCTTTTCTACAAGGAAAGTCCCCACAATCAGGGGATCATAGTCAACTCAACACCACTATATAAACATTCATTTTTCAAGATACGCATAATTTCCCTAGCTCTTACACTCTTAAGTTATTGGAGATTTCCCTTTCACTAACTTAACCTTTCGGAGGGTCTTTGGCCCGCACCTTGCCGGTGCTCTTTGTAGGTTCTTCACCTTCTTTGCTTTTTTGGTTCATCAATTGACGCATGTGGACTACCAGCTCACTAACGATATTTGTGCATCATATATATATATATATATATATAATTATTGTGTTTAGGCATGGTGAAAGTTTGAATATTTATAGGTTCATACTTCATAGCTCTTACTCAAGATTAATGGGAATTACTACTCATTTTGTTCACATAAATATTATACCTATTATTGTTATGGTGAGAGTCTCAAAAATTAACATTTGGGAGTTAGAATTCAAGAAGCAACTAACAATCTATTAACAAATTGAAACGCAAAACACATTTTAATGATTTACAAGCCCATTTTAATACAAATAAATGGCATAATTATAATAAGTTTTTATTTTACATGTTATTTAAAAATTAATTAATTTTCTTGATAAATTGATAGTTATAACAACAGGGGAGGGGGATTATTTTTTTATGGGACAGTATCACAAGGGAGAAGGATTTGATCCTTGTAAGAAGTGGTGCTAGCTGAGTTAATCCTGCTATTTATCAATTACAATTAAAATGCCCCAACCTTCAACTTTTATTTGAGGGTCATGCTTAGAACGTGTCATAGTCCAATTATTGGACAAGGGTCATGCCCGTTAACAGTGTCGTCGGCTGGCCCAATGCATCAAATTTTGGACAAGGGTCATGCTTAGAACGTGTTTTAGTCCAATTATTGGATAAGGGTCATGCCTGTTGACAGTGTCATCCTTCCTATGAAATCCATTTCACTTGCTCAAATATCTTTTAAAAAAAAAATTGTGAAAAGAGAGATCATTTTTAAGGTCTGTTTGGATGCCGCTTATTATTGAAAATTGAAAACTAAAAATATTGTAGTAAAATCATTTTTAAATACGTAAATAGTGCCATGAAACTCAGTTTTAAAGTTGATTTTTTCAAATTCTATACTTGCAGGTCCTGTAAACAGTGCACATGACTCACTGTTTAAAATGCAAACACAAACATGGTTGGATTTTAGCTGTATCCAAACTCACGCTTTGTGTGAGTTTGGGAAGCATGTTTTGTGTGTTTCCCAGCTCACACGTTTTTTTATGTGGTTTCCGTGCACTGTTCACGAGACCCACAAGTACTCTTTTCAGCAAATTTTTCTTTCAAACTGGGCCCCATGGCACTATTCACATATTTAAAAATTATTTTGTTACAGTGTTTTCAGTTTTCAGTAGTAAGCAGTATCCAAACAGACCCTTACAACCTCTTTCAATCCAATCTATTCTTAACTAACTGGATCGAACCCAAAGCTACCCACCCTATTATAGATTGCCTATTTCAGTCCAATCAATTCTTTTTTTTTTTATTGAGAAATAATTATAGTTTGTTAGGTCTAGGATTTTTTTTTTTTTTTGGAAGAATTGTCAGGTTTAGTTGGAATTCTATTTTAAAAAAAATAATAATAAATGAATAAACCGTAAAGATAATATCAATTGCTCATCTGTGATACTATTTTCTCTTACAAAAATATTGATCAGTTAAATCATAAACCAATAGAATTTGTCTCAAGCATGCATCCATTTTTAGCATTATGTTGAGAACTGGAATAATTGAAAGATAATATAGTCAATTTGAGATAACTAATCTTCTGAACTTGAGAGAGGAAATAGACATTTTTGATTAATTTTTGGCTTAATTTATCCAACACCAGAGTCATAACACATTGTAGATGGATTCTTCCTAAAATAGGCATTTTTTTAACATAGATCGCATGTGATGAGGCTAGTACCTGTTATTGTTAAGGTGAGATTAAAGTTGGAGAGTTTGACTGTTTCAGTGCAATCTATTCTTAACTAACTGGATCGATCCCAAAGCTTGCCCACCCAGTTTGTTAGGTCTAGGATATTTTTGGAAGAATTGTAAGGTCTAGTTGGAATTCTACAAATAAAAATTAAAATAAAAACAAATAAATGAATAAACCATAAAGATAATATCAATTACTAATTATCTGTGATACTATTTTCTCTTTCAAAAATACTGATCAGTTGAATCATAAAAATAGATATAAATCAAAACCAATAGCATTTGTCTCAAGCATGCACCCATTTTTAGCATTATGGAATCTCCCTAAAATAGGCATTAGTTAACATACTAATGCCAACCTATTTGAATCTGAGAGTCACCACACCCCAAGTATGTATATATAACCTGCCAATAGGTTTAACTGTTATACCACAACGTAGAAGATCTTACCCTGAAGAAGGTTCAACATGAAGTCATGGTTCTTGTTCTTTGTTCTCTTTATAAGCATGATGATTTTGATCAATGGCGTCGCAGCTAGACATATCATTAATGGCGACGTCGGTGGGCCAGGAATAGGAACCGAAAGCCGCCCTGGTTGCTTCGAGATGAGATCTTGCTTTCTAGGCCATGGACGTTGAACCCTCCAAGAAAAAGTTAATGTCATTCGTTTCTTTTTCTAGATTTCCATTCAAGGCTTCTATAATAAAGTGGTAGTCATCTATCATGTATTTGTTTAATAATGTACATGTACTCATAGCCAATTATGGCTAATTATTTCTATTTAATGATATCTATCAGTGTTTCTCCTCCAAAAAAAAAAAAAAAAAGTTGTTGAACAGTAATGCTCATGCGGTGGGGAACCAACCTTCTTCTTCATGATGCTTAAAGTTACAGTTGGACCAAATGCACCATGTTATAATGACAAGAATCTCTAGGGCTAAGAAGCACGAAAACGTACATTGTACCAATGCATTACAACAAGTATCTCTAATTAATATAATGTTTTAGGTACATTTATATATTTTACGTTTATTTTAGTCTTTATAAATGAGTAATAGTCATCAAAATCTTTAAAAACAAATATAAAATTAATTCTAAAACAATAATAAATGAAATGTAGTGCATGATGACCTGACAAGCACAAGTTTGGTATGTTGTAATAAATCATATAATTTAATGGAATGGTACTTAATCATTTAGAATAGTTTTCGGGTATTTGGTTTGGTTGTATCTTCATAACATGGAATGATTATTCCATAGTAATACCTGAACATAATCAGTATAAAAATGCAACTATCAGGCCACTAATGCTACATTTTTATGGTGATTTTTCATTAAAAAAAAAAAACATTCTAATGAAACTATTAAGCTATTAAAATATTAAAGGAAAAAATTGCAAATTACATCCTTTAGATTTGGCCAATTGTCATTTTAATCCTTTAAGTTTACATTTTCACTCAATGTTAATCCTTCCTTTCAATCTAATGTAACTGTTAACAAAATATTTTTTATGTTAGAAAACTACTAAATTTTCTTTTAAATATTAAACTAACAACTTTTACATTCTCATGTCTACTGTTTAAAATTTAAATGGGCCATCATGTGAAAAGTTTTTCCTTTAACGTTTTACTAAATTTTATGTTTAAAAAAATGCTTACTCTTTAAATACTATTCACAATCTCACATTTAAAAAGAAAAAAGAACCACCGCACACCTTTGGTGCGATGGTCACTCTATAAGTATAAGTTCTTGTGGGGTGTGGAGGACAAGAGTTAGGGTTCAACTCTCCAACGGAGAATTTCACACACACACACACATATATATATATATATATATTTAGATTATGCTATAATAGAATTCTATCTTATATTTGAAAAAAAAAAAAAAAAAAAAAAAAAAAAAGACAATGAGAAAGAAAATGTGAATGGTTTAGTTGGGATAATTTTGTTAATTGCATATGAGCTCTCCATTACCTTATGTATCCTTCCTAAATGAATTGCTTTGCTATATCATAGGAATTCTTCATTGTGAAGACTCCAATAGATTTGGGAGGATTACATGTATCACTTCAACCTCAAAGTTTCTCAAAAAAAAAAAAAAAAAAAACCCTCAAATGAAAGGAAAATAGTATGAAACATGTCCCTTCTCTAACTAGGGCTGCAACCTAATTTGATTCTTCACCAATATCAATCCTTTTTAGGACATTGCCCGAGTCAAATTAAGCGAGTTGAGGTCATTATGGGTTGGAAAAATTCCAATCCACCACTAGCCAACCAACCTCTATAAACGGCGAGTCAATTGAAAATCTAGTAGTTTTGACTTGACGAGTTGTGCAGGTTGGCAAATTTATACAAAAATTAATTTTTTTAGGGATTGATTGGGTTTGGACAAGTAATATGTGTGTCTATAAGCTTGTCACACCAAAGTTGATGCCTAAACTTTCTCAAATTGATAAAAAAAAAATTCAAAATGTTGATGTGGTTTTTTTTTTAAATATAAAAATATGTTGACATGTCTTTTTTTAATAGTATTTAAATGTTTTATTTTATTTTATTAGCCACATGTGTGCCAATTGTGCACATCGTTTGCCATATAGGCATTTTTCGTTAGTGAGTTAATAGTAGAAACCAAATTGGCTGCAAATTGAAAATCACATAAACTAATTGACTCTGACTCCAAAATGTAGAGACTAAAATAATATTTTCGCCTTTAGTTAATTCTTTTTATTTTTAAAAAAAATCAAAAGTTTAGAATTTGTTTTAATTGTTTTATATGACATAGTTTTTTTAATTAAAATGTTGATGTGGTATTTTTTAAATACAATATAATTTTTAAATATAATTTTAATGGTTACATCAATATTTAGTATGCCAACATTGTACTTCATTTGCCACGAATGTAATTTCCATTAGTGAGATACCTATAGGGACTAAAATGAGAATGTTTATTCAATTTTTGGAATAACATCCAAAAAATCAATGGGACCAAAACGGTAACCGGCTCAAAATATATAGATCAAAAATGTATTTAGTTTTTTATTAATTCCATAGCTCATCACGGTATTCATTATGTATAATCTCTTTTTCACTTTGGTCTCTTGCAACCTACTCTTTCTTTTGGATGTTGACGGACAAGATAACTTTCGCTTATTGCTTTCTTTAGGTGGTACGCAATTAAACATTTTGCTGAAAATAATTTATCTTTAATCATGGTTACATGACTCACACCAATTATATTCATCGTCCATAAATAAATATTCAATAGATGAGGTTTCAAAAATGAGAGCTTTCTCATAAATATGGTCATAAATTAAGTATTTTGACTGAACTTTGTATAAAAATTATTGTGGGGCCCAAGATTTTTGGCGACCCCAGCCCACTTCATATTGAGCCCAAAGGCCCATGCCGAGGAGGAAGGGACGTCCAAGAATGAATACAAGGCGCCCAAGCCTCCATAAAATCTCGCCGAGGATGATATTATCCTCGGCAAGCCGAGATCATAGAAAGGAAAGGCAACACACCATCACCGGTAGCTCCCAAGGCATCCCAAAGAAAAGACAAGTGTAATGGATCAACCAGGGAAGCATGGTAGAGGAGCAATTCAATGAGAGACTGTCACCTCCACATTAAATGGCCACAGCTAACATTCTGGTCGCATTAATGAAGAAGTGACCCCTGAACAGTGCTATCTAGGTTGCTGCAGTTTATAGAAAGCTGAGGAAGGTGGCTGATGGGACAAGCACTCAAATAGTAACCTGCCTGATCAACAAATGGAGGGCCAAGATTAACTAAGAGAGAGTATATAATATAATAAGTTCTCCAGAAGAAAGAGAGGCAATTCAGAAGGAGAAAAGAGAGTAGTAGTGGTTGGGACCATCTGAAAAACTCTCACAATAAGGACTTTAGGTTCCTCCAGGGAGGTCTGAGGGCAGGATTTCACTCTTTAAAACTATCCCCTTATTATTCAATCCACTCTAAGCTATGTTTAATCGTTATAATCCTTACTAAGGCCTAGTTCTTGAACCCATACTCTACAAATTCATTGTATCGGACTAACTGAACTTGAGTCCACCTCATCTAAGGAAAAGTGCTCAAACTCGGTCCCTACAACTATATTGTTAATCCATTGAAGTACGTTAATTTAAAGGAGATGGTGTTAGATTAGACTAGAGTAGAATTCTATCTTGTAAAAAAAAATAAAAAATAAAAAATAAAAAAGAGAGTATTAGACGCACTAAAGACAAATGATTAGCATCATTTCATTTGGTTTAGCCTTTATGGATATCAGCGGCAGATCAGTCAGAATTTTTTTTTCAAAAGGAGCCAAACTAAATATTAAAAAAAATTAAGAAAAAAAAAACTATATAACTACATTTTTTTTTCATATATTAATTTTAACTCAACAAAATTGTGTTCTAAACCAATTTATCAACTAATGTATAAATTGTTGATTTACTAGCTCTCCATTCCTTGGCATAATTAAGAAAGTGTTGATAGATTATAAATCTAACGTCAAGCTCAAAACGTATATGCAATCGTATAAAAGTATAAAACCAAAAAATTAAAGTGAATTTTTCTTTACCTGAATATAATAATTACACATATTCCTATTATCAAATATAAATATACAATAAACAAGCATTCGGTAACTCAATTTAATTACTCAATGCATGTTGTATTTTCTCCCAATTACAAGTGCATTTTGTCTGTGCTACAATTTAGTCCTTCTATAAAATCTTCTCTCTCTGTACATAAATCAATCCGACACAGGTTGGATGTCATAGATTCTAGGCTGTTCTCTCTTTCCCACTCCTTCACATACAAAATCACTGTCAACCTTCTCATCTGTGAATATGGCAGGAAAGCTTATGCATGCGGTTCAGTACTTTGGCTATGGTGGAGGACCTGCTGGTTTGAAGGTTATTTTCATATTTTTTGTTCATTTTTACAATTACCATTGAATTTTGTTAGCTGGGTTTATTCTAATATATATGAAGTTTCATGATTGCTGATAACTTGTGTTCAAATTTGTACTTTTAGATTAGAAAAAGATTGCAATTTGCAAATAAGATCATAGCATGAGGTTTGGATTCAAGACTCATTTCACCGATGAGAAGTGCTACGTCCATAATATTTTCACAACAAATCATAAATGGTTAGTTGTTATTGGTTCAAATTTGAACCTACCAATGAGATTACTTTTTACCATAACAACAACAACCAATAACAATCTGCCACTTAGGATTTGTTGTGAAAATGATGTGAAATTGTTGCAGACATAGCGTTTCTCTCTGATCACCAATATTTGTAATTCTTTTTCTCTGTTTTCAAGTCACTTTTGGCTCATGTGCTATATATATAGTACGAGGTTAAAATCAAAATATAGGAGGAATTCCTATCATATATATATATATATATATATATATGAGGAGGAATTAGGATGTGTATAGATGACCTTTTTTTTTTCTTTGGTTGGCTTGCTTATCAAGGGGCTTAGTTTTGTTTTCTGTTTATGTGAGCAACTAAGTGAAACTATTATATTTTTTTTAAACTAAACAATTTCATTGGAGACTTTTTTTGAAGTTGGGTTATTAGGGGTTTAAATGATATCATTTTTATAAAACAATTTGTAGTTTGGTGAAGGCAATGATGGGCACTATTATATCTATATAGTATATAGCCTTGTCATCATCGCATATAATAATAATAATAATTGATGAACTCTATTATATCTTATGTGTAAAAGTAAAACAGAAGGAAATGATCTGACTTGTGATGGAAATCCAAAGTCAACCTGTCCTCCTCTTCACAAAATTTGAAATTTCAATACTTAAAATAAGAATTTTAAGAAGGGATGAGAAATATTTCTGTAATGACAGGTTGAGGTTTTTATTTTTCCTTTCTTTGGAAATTATTTGGATTCAGTCTGCGATGTAGTAATAGGTGGTACACTTGACCTAATTTAAAAAAAAGGTGGTCAAGTGTCCACGATGTAGAAAATGAATGAGAAGTGATATATACATGTGATTGTACTTCCTTTGGAGAAATTATAAAGTTCTCATGGTGAACAAGTGACGTGGTCTACCATTCTACTAAAAGACTCCCACCTGTTTAAAATTGCTGAGTTAGAAAAAAATTTTAAACAGATTACTGACTCAACAATTTTAAACAAATGAGAATCTTTTAATAGAATGATGGACAAATGATGTGGTCTACCAAAGGACTGTATAATTTCTCCTTTCTTTGGCAGTTGAACATGGGTATTATGGAATTTAAGTAGTTGATAGTTGGTTCCTGTCAAATTCATTCACCAAGAGTTATTTAAAATTTTGGAATAATTGGGGGCAAATTTCTTGGGAAAAAATAACTGTTGGAGATTAATATATGAATTGGGTGCATTTATTAGAAAAGCATGTAAAAAAAAGCAGCATAAATGGCCATCCGAAAAAAATAATAATAATAATAAAATAAAATTATTTAATCACTATAGTTTTTTTTAACCAAGCTGAAATTTTATGTTAGGAAAAAGTTTGGGGATATGCATGTTATGACTGGGGGTGAGTTGTACAGATCTCTTCATGATCCAAAGAGTAAGTTACTGATGATTTTCTTGCTGCAGAAAGCTCTCTGTATGTTGGGGACCCTGAGGGATGATACTAGAATGCTGGATATGAGTCATATGACACTGGTTCTGCAAACTTTTTTTCACCCCTTTCCTTCTTTTTGTATTCTTTTTTCTTGTTGCTTCATCTTCTCTCTCCTACCCTTCTCATTAATTGTTTTTACATTATACATTGCTGTTTGTGAGTATGATTACAGGAATATAAGTCTACTGTATGTGCTCACACATGTATCAAGCATTTGATGATGCGTCATTGCAACAAAATCATCAAAAAATAATTGTTTTATCAATACTTTTAATGTGTCATAGTGCAATAGGGCAGTTCCGTATTTTGTCAAACTTGCTATATGAAGGTTTTTTTCACTGATATGACAGTTTCTCAGGAACATTTTGTTCCAATGGTCTAGATATTTGTTTTCTTTTGTCTTCCTCTTTTTTTATGTAATTATTATCAACCTCAGATATGTGTCGAAATTCAAGTTTCTGTGAGTTAATTTCAACCATCAGCTATTGAAAGGAGTATGCAGATTTCAATTTACACACTTTGAATTAAAGAATAGAATGATTCTTCAGCCTGGTCTGTGTAACTGATAACAAGTTGAAGATTATGTCAAAGTTCTGTTTTTTCCCCCCCTGAACCCCAAGAGAGAAGAACTAAGGACTCTGATGTGGTGCAGTTTGACAAAAAATTGAAGAACTAAGAACTTCAAGTTGAGAAAAATTGAATTTGCTATGGTGTAGTTTTGGAATAGCATGGATCCTCATATCTACATGAGTTGGATTTGTGGTTACCAAGAATAGAGTTAGGATTATGGTACTTGGATACAATGCAGTTATCTCAGCTCTACGATAAGTTCTTCTTCCTCATGCCGATGAAGTTTAAGTGGTTGAAATCAGACTTTTGTTGGAATGCATAAGGGTTAATTTAATTGATGATCCGTGATGTTTAAATAAACTGCCTTCCTTTATTTGGTCTTAGTTCCAATTGTAATTTTGTGTTTGGAAGCTTTGTGAAAGTCCCATCTTGTGATTATAATGCTTGCTAACAACTTTACTTTGTGGCTGCACCTCTTCAGCACTTTGACTTCCTTAGAAGCCCTGGTCCCAGAATGACTATTCATAGCCTTTGTGGAAAATTAGTGACAGCTGATGGTCCCAATCTCATTCTAGTTGGAAACTTAAAGAAGTTAAAGTTGTGAATGTAGTTTTGTGGTTTTATTTTCTGTGAATATTTCCCTTGCATCCGCTGCTTGCTTTCCAGAGCTGTAGTGTTAGAAGTCATTGAAATTATGTTAGTATTCCTGCATTTGCTTTTAAAGATAATATATAATTTTCACATTTATTGCAGCATGTTGAAGTTCCAGTTCCCATTCCAAAGAAGGATGAGCGCTTGCTGAAACTGGAAGCAACTAGTCTAAATCCAATTGATTGGAAAATTCACAAAGGCGTGCTGCAGCCTTTTTATCCACGCAGGTTGTAATTCTTTGTTGAGTGTGGTTCCATTAACAGAACTTTTTTGTGAAGCCCTTTTTACCTAGGGAAGTAGATTAATACATACACTTCATTGACATTTGTGAAGCTGAGTTAAGCCATAAGTTGACTTTTGATTTCCTGTTACTATTTTGAAGTTAATTTTTGGCAAATATGCTGACTAATAGTAAGTGCTAAGCATGACAGAACGCATCATTTAATTTGTAAATGCCCTGTTCAAGTTAAATAAGAAAGAAAAAAGTTGTGATAGAAAGTATTTTATGGATGCTCCTTTAGCGGCCATTTGTGTATCAATCACAAGGATGCATATACATTTTTCTTTAATACTGCAGATTTCTTTAATACTGCAGATGCAAGCAGATACCAACAGGAAATTTGTAACTTTTTCTTTCTTTTTCTAGGGGACAAAGATTGAATGTTGTGTTCTTCCTCTCCCTTTCAAATGCCATGCTTGCAGCACTATGCTATTGATGCAGGATAATCATTGCTCCTGCATCAGCTATGATGTGTTTCTCATTACATTCCTTGATGTGCTATTGCTTTAACTCAAATGACATCTATCCTGGACTAACGGGATGAAGGATAAGGTTGCAGTTTTTAAACCCATGGGTGTAACTTACAATAATTATAAAGTAATTAAAATAAAAAGTAATCCTTACACCACTTTTTCTCCAAGTTTGTTTTAATTAGTGACTGGATTGGTTCAGGCTACTCAATTTGGCATGAAGAGGAGCACCTCACTATTATTGTATGGGTTTTATAGTTCAACTACTTATGTCAATTTAAAAAGGTAGGAGCATGTGACATCTTCTTCAATAAAACACGCAAATAGCCTTAAGATTATGAACTTTGAAAGCCAAAAATTGCATTTATGCCATTCATGTGGCCCTGAAGATTCTATAACCATCCAGACACCATATATAAATGGGATAACTTTCTTAACTAATAAGCAGTTTAGTGATATATCTATTGAGTTGAATTTCATGCTGATGGTTGCGTGTTGCAAAATTTTGGGAAGTCTTCCATCTTTGCCTTTTGCTGATTATATTTTCTGTTGGAAAAGGTACTGATGTGGCAGGAGAGGTCGTAGAGGTTGGACCAGGAGTCAGTTTCAAAGCTGGTGACAAAGTTGTAGCTACAACTAACCATGCCGTGAGAACTCATTCTTATTCCTTTGGTTTTATGCTTCCCTTTAATTAATATTCACACCTCCATATCTATCATCATTCTTATCTTAATAATTTTAATTAGAGCCTTGTTTGAGTTTCACTGAAGTTGAACCCACTTTTATTTTTTCTATTTTCAAAGTAATTCTAATTTTAAAAAGTCTAAAATTAATAAAAAAAGGGAAGGTGAGAGATTAGTTGCAGTGAATTTATTATATCTCTGATCTTCTTCACCCCTTTTAACTAGAATGAAATTTAAAAAGTGGTAATGTTAACACATCCAGGAATAAACGAGTTATCTCTATTAATAGACCTCCTATACACCTGAACGATATAGTACTTACTCCTCTTCTCTATGTGGTGGGATCTTGGGCCAAGGTCAACTAAACCTTATATTGTTCTTTCCATATATAAGGCTTCAAATTCCATTCTTTAGTAGACAAAAAATGCCGACTTTTTCTTTGACAAGAAATATACTTTTCCCCACTCAAAGAAAGCCCCAAGAAAGTAACCAATGCAGCAAGTCTCCACCTTGGCTTAAATTCAATCAAGTAATTTATTTATTTTTGTATATAGGTAATAAAATTTTATTGAAATGAGACTACTTTGTGAACAAAGACAGGAAGTAGCCTAAAGAATTACAATTGAGAAATTTCTACATATGAATCTACTCTATGAAGGATTGAACAAAGCTATTACCTGTGATACATGATACAAAAGACCACTCAAAAAGAGAACTAATGAAGAATCCTTGCAATTGAGTTGACTTGCACTCCACATCCTCAAAAGTATGTTGGTCCCTTTCCGTCCATATTGTCCACATCAAACATACCGGAACAAGATTCCAGATATTAAGTCCCTTACACTGCCAACCACATAATAAATCGAGAACCTTCTCCCATAAAACCCACTAAATCCCAACCATCCTGAACATAAAACTCCACAACTCAAAAGCTACAAGACAATGAATCAAAAGGTGGTTATAGTGTCCCCACTACTATAGCACGCACAACACCAACCCACCATTGAATAACCTCTTTTGATAAGGTTATCAAAAGTAAGAATTTTCCCCCTAGCTGCTGTCCACACAAAAAATGAAACTCTATGAGAAGCCTTGATCCTCCATATGGCTTTCCAAGTGAAAGGCATAGGGGTTGAAACCCGTATTGTCTCATAAAAAGATCGCACAGTGAAATCTCCATTACTCTTTAGCTTCCATCTCATCCTATCATTCCCTTCCCTAATAGGGAATATGAGATTCTAACAAATGGAAAAATGAGGCCACCCCATCAATCTCCGAATCATTAAAATTTCTCAAGTATTTCACATGCCAACTCCTCCCCCGCCCCCCCCCCCCCCCTTCTCCTCCTGTCTCTCCATTAAAGTTTCTACAAAAGCATTCTTATCCACAGTAGTTTCAAACAATATAGGAAATCTCACATTTAAAGGTTGATCCCCACACTAACAATTATGCCAGAATTGAATTGGACTACTCGAGGCCACATCAAACTGAATAAACTGTAAAAAACAATCTCCCCTCATTCTAATACTCTTCCATAACCCACAGCCATGAGTACCTCAAACAAGTTTCGAATACCATCCACCCTACTCCTCCCCATACTTCATTGTAATTTGTTTTTTTGTTGTGACAGTTCCACCTTAATCCAAGAAAACCCTTTTCAATAAAGATAATCATTATTTTGACATTCAATGCCCATACCTATATCGATTAATTGCAAACTTTTACAAAATTTTCTCTAAAATCATACTGGGATTCTATGAGCTTTGGTACAACTTGTTTGGATAATGGAAACTTTGATGCCACTTGTTAGGAAAGTGGAAACTTTTTCATTTGTTGTGAAATAACACTACAAATTTGAACAAATAACATTGACAGAAATTAAAAAATACATACAATAGATACAAGAATTTACGCGGTCGAGTCTTTCTACCTATTACCTGTCACTTTTCACCATTCCTACTCATTTGACTAACAAGAGTGAGAAGATGCAAAGGGACTTTCTCTGGGGAGGTAAAGTATGGGGGGTGAGTCCAAGTCACATTTAGTAAAATGGGATAAAGTGTGTGCGCCTATGTCCAATGGTGGATTAGGGATAAGGAAACTAACTACCTTCAATAAAGCCTTATTAGGAAAATGGTTATGGCATTTTGGGGTTATGGAGAGACGGCTTTGGAGGAGGATGGTTGCTATGAAGTTTGGGGAAGAGTGAAGGGGACAGACTTCTAAGTTGGGTAGGGGTTTACATGGTTGTGGTTTATGGAGAAGTATTCAAATGGGTTGGGAGGCTTTTAGCCAAAATACTCAGTTTGAGATTGGGGTGGGGAATAGAGTGAGATTCTGGCAAGATAGTTTCTGTGGGGATCAACCTCTTTAAATGACTTTTCCAGTTTTGTATAAGTTTTCCATTAATAGAGAGGCCTCTGTAGAGCTTTCCTGGGCAAGGCAATGGATGGGGGAAAGAAGTTGGGAATCTTGGGATGTATGTTTTACTTAAGATTGGATTTGAACGATTGGGAGTTGGATTTAGTGATCGACTTCCTTCTTATTTTGGAATCCAATGCCCCTTCAACTGAAAATGGGGACCGCATGAGATGGAAATTGAAGAAGAATGGGAAATTTGATGTCCATTCATATTATAATAAGCTACAAGGTCCCCTTTTCATCATCTTTCCTTGGAAAAGTATTTGGAAAGTTAAGGCCCTTAGGCGAATTTCTTTTTTTGTTTGGATCTCAACTGGGGGTAAGATATGGGAGACAATTTGAGAAGTAGGTTTTTTGCTTTTGTTGAGTGGTGTGTAATGTGTCGTTGTTATGGAGAGAGTGTGGATCATTTACTGCTTCATTGTGACCAGGCTCATCAATTGTGGTGTTTTGTCTTTAGATCTTTTGATTAGTGGAATTGGATTGAGAAGCACTCATCAAACATTTGGAATTTTGTTCCATTGTGCTTGATGTGACGTATATGGAGGGAGCGTAATACACGAACGTTTGAGGATGTAGATAGTTTAGGAGACCAACTACTTGCTTCTTTTAGTGGTTCTCTATTTGATTGGTCTTGAGCATGGGGACTCACATCTAGTGATTCCCTCCCTCTATTCATTAGTTCTTTTCCCATCATAAATTTTCTTTCTTCGCTCTCTGTTTCTCCACAAAAGGACCGTTGACTGATGACCGATAGTTGAATGGCATTAACTACTTCTTCTTCTTTTTTGAAATGTAAGAGAACTTCACTCCTATTAGTTGCATGTCGCAAATCATACTATACAACAATCTTCATTGTTAATCAAACTCCTATGGGCAACTAACCTTACCCGACAGAACCAATTACTAGGTAATCTAGGGGCTTTTTACCCTTGACGAGCTAAGCAGTTTATCCTCATGCCTAGGAGGCAACTGGCATTAACTAACTATTGACCTGTTCCTTGAATAACCTTTTTTCTCAAAACAGTTGCTTTCCCACTTAGTTTTTGTATAGATTCCAAATTTGGGGGTTGTTTTCCCACTTAATGTGCTTCCTTAGACTCACCCTATGAACACCCTTAACCTCAGAAGAATACCAATGACAGTAAATCTCCCTATATTTTGCCCCTCTTTCCCTCCAAATAAGATCCCTTTCTGTAGCATAATGCCAATAACATTTTCCCAGAAGAGCTTGGTTAAAAATGCCAAGCTTCTTAATGCCTAAACCTCCATATTGAATTGGGGGAACATATCGTATCCCTCCTAATTAAGTGATTCTTTACCTCCTCTGCTATACCACCTCACAGAAAATCCTTTCACCATATCTCGAACCTCTTAGCTACACAAACTAGTTTGGGAAAACTATATAATGTATGTGGGTAAACCCAAAAAGTGCTTTTAACCCATGTGACCCTTTTTCATTTGGATAAATAAATTTTGTTACATCTTGCTTATCTCCTTTCCATGCTTTCAACAATAACATCTCAACTTTAGCTATCCTTATAAGGCAAGCCAAGTGGGAAACCCAAATAGGTTGTAGGAACTAGGAAGGGAACCCATCTTACAACCTGAAATCCAAAGCAAGCTCATTCCACACAAGTTGATCTTCAAACTTGAAACTGCCTAAGTAAAGTAGAAGACATTGTAATGAAAGAAGCTCCTTCAGGTCCACCCAACAATGAATTAGTGTACCATCCTTAAACAGAAGATAAGAAATTAGTAACCCTTCATTACTCTCATCCCAACTTGAAAACCTGACACCATACCTCCCAAAATTACTTATTATTCATATAACTAAAAGCCTCCATCATTATAACAAGCACAAAAAAGCTATTGGAATCCCCCTGATGTAACCCACAAGAACTAGTGAAAAAAGCCAGTTAAACTCCATCTACCAAACTAGAGAATCTACCTGTGGAAATGCAATAGGCAACCCATGTCCTCCAAAATCCATTTCCTCCCTCAAATATAACATGAAATTCCAATTTACATGGTTGTGAGCCTTTTTGAATTCTAAGTTATATAACATTTCTGAATATGTGATTTCAACCTGCTATCAAAACACTCGTTAGAGATGAGAATTGAATTGAAGACAGTGTGTGTTAAGGCTCCAGTACGATACATTACTGCAGTATTCTTTTTGAAGTGAATACTGGTACAGAGTTAGTTATAGTTGGTTAAGACATGTATTAGAAGCTTGTACTTGGTTAGTTGAGTGAATAAGCTGTAATGTGTTGTACTCTGTTAGTAGTTTGGTAGAGTATAAGACTAAACTGATTGTATTGTGAAATTCATTGAAGAATAATACAGTGATTAGTTCTCTTTGAGATACTATTGGAGGTTGATTCCCTTGAAGAATCATTGGAGACCTAGTTCCCTCAAAGAACTACTAGAGTGAGAGGAAAGAGAGATTAAGGATAAATTTGATTCTTATCATTTCTGCAATGAATACTGGTACAGAGTTAGTTATAGTTGGTTAAGACATGTATTAGAAACTTGTACTTTGTTTGTTGAGTGAATAAGCTGTGATGTATTGTACTGGAGCCTTAACACAGTGCTACATAACGTAGACACAATGCAAGGGATCAACACCATAATAAATTGGTGGCATGGCAAATTTTGAAACAGTTAGAATTGCCTACTACTGGTCAACAAAGGTTTTTTTTTTTTTTTGGAAATATAATTGCTTGTAACTAAACTTTGTCCTTAAAATAATATATTAATGGTAATCATGTGAAATATTCCATGTGGAACTTATTGTAACTAGTAAGCATGGATGCAAATCATCAGCCATCACTTCCTTATACTGATCAATTAAATTAATTAATTGTCATAGTCAAACTATCCTGTGTTGCCTTTCATTTGATATCCAAGCCCAGCAATAAAGGTTTGGGAGTAACCAGATTATCATTTTTTCCTTCACTCGTTATATTGTCAAATGCGTTTATTTTTAAAGAAAATCAAGTTTCAAAACTCACCTTATCCAATATATTTGTCTGTAACTGAGAAGTGAGATATTTAGATTTTGGATTGTTGTGGCACATGGAATGGGAACAGGAAGTGTAGGCCACTAATCTGGGAATGTAGAGTGGACTTGTAATTAACTTCAATAGATTGTTTTACTAAAAGTTAAGAGTTCAAGAAGGTAGTTATCAGTTAATATTCCTTATTGAGCCTTGTATTGGCCAAGAACTTTAATATATATATATATATATGATTTTTTTATATTACTTTCTATATTGCTTTTCAGAAAGATTATAAAAGAGAATAAAAGGTTGAAAATATTGGGTTTTCCAGAACTAGTGTGCTGGAATTTTGTGTTCACCAAAGTAAGTAGTGAATTCTGTTCCCTGGGCTGTGACATAAGTTGGCCTAGGCTGCTTCCATGAATTTGTTCTTTTTTTAAAAAAATTACTTCCAGATTTGGGATACATACAGTGGTGATCTATAGCACATTCCATTCCTGGTTCATCTCTTATATCATGTTAATTATATATTGACAGGATGGAGGTGGACTAGCTGAGTTTGCTGTGACTAAAGACAGGCTGACAGTTTCTAGGCCAGCTGAAGTTTCAGCAGCTGAAGCTGCAGCCTTACCAGTCGCTGGTCTTACAGCTCACCAGGCCCTCACCCAAGATGCTGGGATCAACCTTGATGGAAGTGGCCCACAGAAAAACATTCTGATTACCGCTGCCTTAGGTGGTGTGGGTCACTATGCTGTTCAACTGGCAAAGCTTGGAAACGCTCATGTGACTGCTACTTGGGGGGCCCGCAACATTGACTTTGTCAAGAGCTTGGGGGCTGGGGGCTGATGAGGTTCTCGACTACAAGACTCCAGATGGGGCAGCTCTGAAGAGCCCATCTGGTAAGAAGTATGATGCCGTGATCCACTGTGCAAGAGACATTCCTTGGTCAACCTTTGAGCCCAATTTGAGTGCAGATGGGAAGGTCATAGATTTAACTCCTGGACCTGGTGCCATTATGACGTTTGCTGCAAAGAAACTTACCTTCTCAAAGAAGCAGCTATTGCCATTAATATTTAGTGCCAAGGGTGAGAACCTGGATTATCTTGTTAAGTTGGTGAAGGAAGGTAAACTTAAGACTGTGATTGACTCGAAGCATTCCCTGAGCAAGGCTGAAGATGCTTGGGCTAAGAGTATTGACGGCCATGCCCCTGGGAAGATCATCGTGGAACCATGAGCCCATAAGAAGTATAATATGCTTGGAATTCTTGAATCTGTATGTACTAAAATAATGGGTTTTATAGGTCATGTACATAAAAGAAAACATAAGTCTTAGGTGGTGATTCTTTGCAGATGATTCTGTCCGCAACTTTGCATCACCGAAACACTACGTATGTAAGTTTGAACATTGAAGTACAAACGTTAAGGAATTATATTTCATGTTTTCCTAGTGTATGTGTCTGTCTCTGTTTTTACCGTCTTGGGTTTTTTTTTTTTTTTTTCCTTGCCGTATACTTAGTCATTTACCTTTGATCTGCATAGTTTTTTAATCCGAAGAGTCTGATGTTAGAGAAGTAGTGCAAAATTCCATAATGATTTCTTCTATAAACGATAAGAAAGCGATAAGAAACGGTGATTCTCTTTTTGCTGCTGAAGCAAAGTATAAGAAATGTGGTGTCCGATTCCAAGACTTTATCAGGTTTTGCATTTGTTTAGGTTAGAACTCTATCAAGTCTTTGGTTCTAAATGGATCATACAAGTTGTAGTCACCCCCAACGGGTAGAAACTATATTAACTCTCATGAGTCCAAACCAACTCCGTTTATTTGGGTCCATGTGGAACCTCATGCATCACATAAATGTATCTATTTTTTTTTTTTTTTTAATTGACTCATTTTTATGTTTGTAATCTAGAAAATGAGCCATAAAGTAATTGTTTTATTGTTTGGTTTTTGTGAAAAATTATTAATATTTCTTATAATTCATTCGAAGTTATTATATGAACAATCATTTTTATTCACGTAAATAAATGGGAACATTATTAGCGTTTATTTGGAAAAAAGTAATTAACTAATGAAAAAACATTTGTTTTGAAAATAATTCTTACATGAAAAATCTGTAAATTTTTTAAATTAATTTTATAGATTTTTTCACGTGAAAATAATATCCTTTTAATGGAAATTTTTTTACAAAATTGGACAAAAGATCTGAATTGAATAAATTTGAAATTTAAAAGACTTAATTAAAATAAAATAAAATTAGAAGACGGAAATGAATTTCAGCCAAACTTTAAAGGTGCAATTTGTGTTTTCTCCTAAATATTATATGGCCAAGAAGAATGTCAAAATGGAAATTAAAGTTCAGGAGAACAAGCTAGCAAGTCAATATTTTTCCATAACAGAGTGTATAATTTTTATACACATTTCTAGTGTTACATACACATCATGTTTATAATAACAATTTCACCCAAAAAAAAAAAAAAAAAAAAAAAAAAAAAAAAAAAAAACCTTAGGCAACAATTTATTACTTGTTTCCATTTGGGTTCACTGCTGATAATGGCAAAATGTGTTTGCCATGGAGATAGGCCTTACACAGGTCATATTTGAAGGTGACTGCTATGGTGATTCAAGCCATTTTGGAAGGGACTTCGGACTCTTCAGCATATGGTCACGTCATAGAAGATATTCGCACTCAAGCAGTAGACTTTCAGCTTTCTGTGTTCACTCATGTTCCACGAAATTGTAATGTTGTTGCCAATGGTTTAACCAAAAAAACTAAAACTTGTAGGGGTACCCAGGTTTGGTTGGAAGAGTTACCTGAGGACATTGCCCCTTTAGCCCTTTTTGATGTTCACTAATGTTTCCCTTATCATGAATAAAGTTTCAGGCTCTGATAGTCTGGTTTCGAAAAAAAAAAAAAAAGGCAAAGTGTAAGGATCCAATCTAACCCCTCTGAGCAACTCTCTCTTTAGATTTTGAAACACCGATCTTTGTCTCTCAAACTCTCAATGATGCTCTCTCTAATGCAGTAAAAGTAAATGTGTTGATGTAAAACAAAATACCATGGCCTCCCTGAACTCTCACGTGCGCCTGAAGTCATCACGCAAGGCAAAAAGGCACTAGTAGAAATCATGAACCTCGGAATTGGAATCGCACAAAATTTGGCCGGTTGAAGCAAAGTGGCCTTTTGAGCGGTAGTCATTACTTTGTCACGAGGAACCCCCTGAAAATGGCGAATTCCTTCATTTAAGCCCCCAATAATTTTTGTTTCCTTAATAGCTTTTCGTTCAAAAGTCAAAATAAGGTCCCGCTTGTTTTGGAATGACCCTTTTAGGTTAGTAGTTTATGATTCTGCATTTAACTCAATTTTGTCATTTTTGGTAAATTTCGGTATTTTGTCACCTAATTGCATAATTGGTACGAATTAGAGTTTTAGACATTTTTCTCAGTATTTATATGTTTTGTAACTGTCAGAAGCAAATTAGACTATTATCAATAAATACAGACTTTTATCAATTTTTTTATTTTTCTTCTCAAGTGGATTCCAGTTTTATCACCTTGTAAATTCAAGGAGCTTCTCATGAATTTAAGGTTTACTACCTAGGAACTAATAGTTTAGTTTCTGTCCATCAAAAAGAGCATTATATATGTTTTCTTTTGGTTTCCACGATATCATGTGTGGTCTTTGTTTTTTGAGTAAAAATGTGTGGTCTTTGGGATTATGGAGAGGGAAGGGTTGGTTTTGGGTGAAGAAGAAGAAGAATAAGAGAGAAAGAAGACTAGTTCGTGGAGGGAAAAAAATAAGTGGAAAAGAGAAGATATTTGATGTTAGGACACAACAAATTATCACAAAATTTTCACAAAGCTGAGATGTCAACCTTTCATACTTTCAAAAGAAAATTAAATTAATTAGTAAAATATTAGGATTGAGCATAGCTAAAGACAAAAAATGTTATGAAAATGTTGTAATATTTTCTTACTTTTTAAATTAGTGATATTCTTCCTTAGAAAAAAAATAGTGGTTAGGAATTTGAAAAATATTATTATTGGAAATGAAAAATGAGGAATATAGAAAGATTAAAAATAATAATAAAGGAGGATTAAAGAATAAAATAATATCCCATAAAAAATATAAAATAATAATAAATAAATAATATTCAAATGAGACTAGCTCTCTTTTTTTCTTTTTTTTTTCTTTTTCTTTTTTTGTAAAACTTAATAATTTGCATTCATAATAATTTGGGATTACTACAATTTTTTGCACAATTTTACAATTTTACATATTTATTGTAAGTAGGTTAGAATTAACTCAACTAATTAAATATTGTATTGTCCAATAATAGACTAACAATAATTATGGAATAAACCTTCAAATTCTATCATATCTATATCTTTTTATAAACTACTAGCCTCATTGCACACACGACCGTGTTTGATGAGGCTTTTTTTTTTTTTTGGTTTAGTAAAAATATTGAGCTTAATGGTCTTATTTTATGGAAAAAAAAATGTCTTTATTTTTACAGATAATTTTTAGTTTAAAATTTTAATTTATATATCTATACTACTATTTAAGAAGCTTGCCCTGTTTGGACCGGATTTTTTTTTTTTTTTTTTTGTTTCAAAATACCCCTACACCCCTAGGTTTAGGTAGAGACAAAACTAAATGATAGTATGGTAAAAATACTTGTCTAACTTGTACTAAAACATTGTTTACAAAACAGGAACACTCTTCTATTAACCCACTTCTTTAAAACAACTATACGTTTACTTAAAAAAAAAAAAATATTAAACAACCCCAAGTTACTGTTGTTTTTTTGTCCTTTAAAAAAAAATGATCCCCACGTTTATCAAAAATTTTAAAAAAAAATTCCTCAAATTTATCCCAGAAAAAAAAAAATAGAAGAGTTTCTGAATACGTGCAATGCATGTGCAAAGACACTAGAGGTGTGATGAAAAAATTATTTCACCCACAAACCCATAATACTCATCACACCTCTAGGTATTTTGTGATTGAAAAACCTAGTAATTTCAAATTATAATGGATGCAAATTATTAAGGGACTAGTCTATACTACTATTTAAGGAGCTTCTCTTGTTTGGATTCCTTAATTTCAATGCCCAAAATACCTTCAAATTAACCAGTTTGTAAAGCTTAAATAATAGAGTTAGACATGTAAAATTACTAATTTAAAAAAATCCTAATTTTAAGCTAATTTTAAAAATAAAAAAAAAACATTTTTTTTCTTCCACTTCCATATTTCTCTCTCACATTAGTTATCAAGTACTAATACAATTTTTTTTTTTTGAAAAAGAAAAATAAAACTGTTTTTTTTTCTTCCACAATCGTGCTTTTTTTTTTTTTTTCCTAATTGCCAAAATGAAATGGCCCATGTTTTTACATTAACTGTTTTTTTCCACCTGTCCACTACGGACTCCACTAGGCTGATTCATTCTACAAAATCTCCACACTCCCAAAGCTGCAAAAAATGTTTGCATTTGGCAGTTAGGAACACACGGTGATAGGCATAGCAGTTGGCAGTTTCACACGCACACACCACACCTCTCTACTTTTCAATACTAAAAAAAAAAAAAAAAAGGGCAGTCTTGAAAGTCAAAACCCCCAAAACTCAAGTATTGAGTCTCTCCTTAGAATTTATTGAACAATGCAAGACAATGAAGAAGTAGTGGCAAAAACCATCATCTACGACCTCGTAATCCTGGGTGCCTCAGGTTTCATAGGCAAGTACGTTGTCAAAGAAGCCCTTGAATTCCACAATTCTCTCAGTTACAACAAATTACGTTTTCTTTTATGAGTTGTCATTTAGTATATGCTTTTTTTATTTTGTTGTCATTATCATTTTCATATAATTATCTTATTTTATCTTTTCTTTTCTTTTTTAAATTTTTTTTATTTGGTCAGTTTGATGAGTGTTTAATATTTTCTCTAATTAATGAGTCTTTTTTAAAGAGTGGGAATAACATATATATTTTTTCTTTTTAAATTTATTTTAGTATATGTGTTCTAAGTGGTGTTCTCTCTTCCTCCTATTATTTTTGTATGTTGTTTTTCTTACATTTAAGCCTTACTCTCTATTTTTTTTGTATTTTTTTAGGGTGACATATCAACAATTTTGTTAAATTGTATAGCAGGCATATTGGATGAATTCGGTTGAGCGAAGTGGTAGTCAATCTATCAAGTAGTTGTTAAAAACCATTTTTTTTTGTACATATCCTACCATATGGAATTTAATCTTGTCCTTTTTTAATGTGAAAATTTTGTGTCTTAGCATAATGATAGAGGTTAATTATAATAGAACATGAATAATAAAAACTACTCATCATACATTTTTCTTTTTCTTTTTATTATTAAAAATTGGTCCTTAGAAAACAGATGCTTACCTCCGATGTCAAGTGTGTAGTATTAAATTGATTGTTTCCAAGTAAAGCTCAACATGCATGTGATGAGAAACATAAGAATTGTGGAAGAAATCTATGAACTTGCTTTCATCTGGAATCAGAATGTGGTTATGGATGTGTACAAATGTATTCAAAACTACTAACTTTTTTGTATTCAAGATGTTTTAAATAATTTAACTCAAATTTAATTATTTATTTTTTTAGTTATTTTTATGGATTTTTTTACTAATGGTCCATTTGGACTGAGGGAGAGTCGAGTAGATTTAGCTCAAAATTAACCTATTCTTAGTCAACTTTACTCTACTCTCTTCCACTCCTCCTTCTCTCCTCTATCCAAACGGGCTCTAAGTGACTATCTTTTAAGATTATAAATAACTTCATATATAACTCCCATTAAAAAATTACTAGCCTTTGAGTACACGTTTACGTGCGTGCTCAGAGAATCTTCTATTCTTTTGAAAAAAAAAAAAGTTAATAATTTGCATCTATTACAATTTGAGATTACTATATTTTTCAATCCCAAAAATACTTAAGGGTGTGATGAAAAAAATATTTTATCCAAAACGCATAACACTTCACTCCCTTGGTATTTTTATGATTAGAAAATGTTGTAATCTCAAATTATAATAAATGCAAATTATTAACCTTTAATAGATGTTTAACATTATATGAAAAAAAAATGTTAAACAATATTTAAAATATATATATATATATACACACACACACACACACTAATAAATGAATATACACATCTCCAACATTCGTTTTCTAATTTTTCAAGAATTGTCTATGTAGGGACCCATTTCGGGCGACTCCCGTACAATAAATTTGTAGAGAGTGGATAGAAGGGCTAGGCACTAGCAAGAAAGACAACAGTTGATGTGGGCTTATAAGAAGAATAACTAAAATTTGACTAAGTGTTCTTGAGGAAAGTTCGTCCTCAGCCCAGTCCGAGGAGCTCTTTTCCTTAAAACCAATGAATACAAGGGTTGTCCTTGAACACCCTAAAAGAAAGAAAGAACCCTTCCCTCCCCCACCGAAGGGCCTCCCCCTTACTTTGGGGATTCTATCTATTATATATCCTCGTTCAGTTGATCCCTGCCGTCCATTTATAGGACATCTAAACTTGTGTCTGAGGGCTTGTCCCATTAGCCTCCTTTGCAGGCTTTCTGTTAGTTGAAGTAACCAAAGCGTCACTATTGGCTGGTCAATTCACCATTGATACGGCCAGAGTGTTGGTGGCGTGCATTTAATAGGTGAGCAACAACTCCTTTCCTTCAATGTCGGTTTGCCGAGGACGTGGGCGTCCTCGGTAAGGTCCCTGATGACTTAGGCCTTTCCCACTTATCCTTGGATCTTGTACTCTCCTCGGCATGAATCTTGGGCCTGATATAGAGTGGACCGAGGTTGCTGAATATTTGGGCCCCACAATAGCCCCTCAAGATTCTGCTACCTGGCCTCTCGGGCGGGGAAGAGGATTTTGATGTTCTCGGGCCTATGTCCTGTCCTGTCGAGCCTTGTCTTTCTGTCAGTGTCACAATCCTTTCAACTGCCCAAAAGACATTCCTGGCATTTCAGTATTTGGAGCGTGCCTTCATTAAATTTCGACGGCTCTGTGTCCTCCACGTTCAACGGTGTGATGATGAATGGATGGTGGGGATGCTCCTGGCCCTCTGGGCGGGAAAGTCCATGCGGTTATTTTTAATTGGGGGTATATGTACCCAGTTGAATTGGTTCGTCCTTTCACTTTTGCATTTAAGAGATCCTGCGCACCTACTCCGAATTCGGTCGCATCTCCAACTGTACTTGCAACTCTCCTTAGCACAAAAAGCCTGCCCGAGGAGCTTTCCCTCATTTCCGTAAGTCTTCTTCTCTTTCTAGTTCGTACTGTTCACTTGAGTTCCTTGTTAGTTCTCTAGGATGGGTAGGCTTAAGAAATTAGTTGAGTCTGAGGAGTTAATGGACAAATTCGTCGCCGATCATAAGATCCCCGATACGATGGGTTTGAGGTACTGCGGAGAGGGGGAATGGAGTTCGAGTAGGAAAGAAGGTGAGGTGGCGATTCCTATAATCGCCTTTCTAGAGGGTCGAATGAGGATCCCCATAGGGCCGGTGATGAGGGACTATCTTAGGCACTTCGGCCTATCTCCCACTCAGTGCGTTACTAATGTATTTAGGATTTTAGGCTGTGTGGATGACTTGAAAGAGAAGATGGGACTGAGGCTAACCTATTATGATGTGAACTGGTGCTACAAACTCCAGCGCCTAAAAGAGAAGTCTTATTACATGAGGACGAGGGACGATAGGGTCTGACTCATCTAGTGTCTCCCTGAGTCCAGCAAGGGTCTGAACAAAGACTTCATCATTGTGTTTGGGGAATGGCACGAGGGCCTTCCGTGCCCAACAGTGAAGGGTACACCAGGTGGGGCATCCAGACTAGGAGAGCGTTTTCAGTTCTTTGTGCTTTAGTGTCCTGCTTCGCTTAGATTTTGACAGGAACTTGCTTTCTTTTACACAGATCCGCGTACTTTTGAGCGTCACTTCAGCTAGGTTAATAAGGAAGACTTGGAGACGGTACTGAGGTCGAAGATCTTTATGAATAAGGACGACAACCAAGTTAGAGCCGCCCACGTGGTCTTAGGATACATCCCGATCCAAAAATCGTTCTTGGCTCCAAGGCACGTGATCCGAGCTGGAGATCCTCGGCTGCATAGCATCACCGTAGTCGAGCACGGATTTTTGATCCCCGAAGGGTCTCCCATTCCCGAGGGCGTACCGTTGGTAGGTACTTCTTCGTCGGCTCAGGTTGCCGAGGTTGAAGGGGAAGAGGAGGTTGCTGACTCAAGTCCATCTGGGGATGAGTTTGGCATGTTCGACCAGCCCCATTCGCCCGAGGACTCTACCGATGATTTGGGTGACCCTAGTTTAACTGAAGCAGACTTTCTGTTCGAAAAAGCCATTCCTCAGTCGAAGATGAGTTTCAAGAAGCGGCCTCAGAAGAGCTTGCTGGCGCTAATTGAAGGGCAGCCGGAGAGGGATACGCCAAGGAAGTCTCATCCCGAACTTCCTCCTCCCGAGCTTCTCCCTCCCCCACGCCAACAGAGTCCAACGTCTGGGTCTAAGCCCACTAGTCCTTCGCTGAAGAAGGACAAAGGCAAGAGACCTAGGGGGGGCGAAGAGTCTGATCCCCCCCGAGGTGGTGGCGATGCTCGGCCGCCATCAAAATAAGTGAGGATAGGGCGCCGAGGCCAAGAGAAGCAAGCCTCTATCCAGGTCGGGGCCCAAGCTTGGCTTCCTGCCCCCATGCTCCATGGGGAGCCTCTAATAGATGATGCCTCTCTCAAGAACCTTCAAGGGGGCGAGGGTGCGCTCGTGGCTGACGCATTGGAGAAGTCCTTGCTACTCCCTATGGACATGGCCCAACTGGAGGCTTTGAGGAGCGAGGAGGTCTTCCTCGGCCTTAAGCAATACTTAGGTATGGTAAGTTTTCTGATTGCTTGTGATTTTCTTGACTTTTCGTGGCTCCTTATCTGCTGCACAATAGTTTCAATTGGTAAGCTATTCAGGCTACTTTTAGGCTGGAGGACATAGCCAGTAGCCAGAGCCAAGTCGCCAGCTCGGAGCATACCAAGTTGTTGGACACCGTGCGGGCCCTCAACGCTTTCAAGGCCGATCTTAAAAAGGCGATGGACCAGTTAGGGGAGATAAAGGCGGTTCGGGACACCGCTGAGTCTGCCCTTATTGCCACTGAAAAATTGGCTCTAGATCAAACGGGCAGCCTACTCAAGGCAGAAGATCAGCTGAGGATAACCAAAGAGAAGATTGCAACCCTAGAGGAGAGGGTGCTTGAGGCAGATAAGGCTAAAGATGCTGCGGAGTTTACCAGGGACGAGGCTTTGAAAGTCAAGGAGGAGGCTGAAGCTGAGGCTGAGGCTAAGGCCTCCAAAGACAATGCTGCGCAGAATGCCTATGAGGCAGGGGCGACTGAAACAGAAGACAGCCTTAGAGCCCAAGTACATAGGGTGTGCAGACTTTACTGCTCCCAGGTTTGGAATGAGGCCCTCACACAGGCTGGGGTCAAAGCCTCGTCCAGCCTGTGGAGGGCGGAGAACATTTATTATCCTCCTACCATTCGTGAAACTGCCCCTCTAAGTTCTGAGGCTAAGGTGGCTGCCGAGGGCATCGGGGTTGTTTCTGAGGAAGGCACCCCAGTTGCCCTTACTTCGAGCCAGCTTACCAAGGAAGCTGATCCTCCTGGGAACGTTGAGGCAAGTCAGGGGCCCACTGCTGATGCGCCTGGAGAGACTGCAGGCCCCTTAGCTGATGTCCAAGCACCTCTTGTAGATGAGGTACCCTATCCAGCTGACCCTTCTCAAGCTGCGGTCCCAAGCGAGGGCCATAAGGATTCTAAGACCTCCTCTGCCCAGCTCCCTGAGGGGGGAGTTGAGATAGAGCCGAAAGAATGATCCTCCGTTGCGTCTTTGCCTTGTTTTCCGTTCTCTTGTCTTTTTTTTTTTTTTTTTTTTTTTTTTTTAATTGTAATAGCATATTTGCCTTGTATAACCCCTTTTTAAAGACTCAGTAAAGTGCATATTTCGTTTCTTTTTATTTGTTTTGTTTGTATTATATTATACACACATGCATACATCACTTGTACGATACTGGTTTCAATTACGCCTCAGCCGACTACACTGGTTATCATCCCCTACAGCGCTCACTACTAGTACCAAAGTGGTCAGCTTCGCCGTAGGTCTGGGCCCGCGGTCAACGCAAAAGCTTGGTATTGTCCAGTGCTTAGATCCTCCTAAAGTGATTAGTTTTCCTATAGGTTTGAGTCGTTGGACCATGCAAAATCTTGGTTCTGTCTAGTACTTGGGTTCTCTTGAAGCAACCAATTTCCCCATAGGTTTGACGCCGAGGAGCATACAGGACCCAGGCTCCGCTTAACACTTGGTGTTTCGTGGAGCGATGACTTCTCCATTGGCTTGGCTCTTCTGAAGTGACTAGTTTCCCCATAGGCTTGGGTCCGAGGACCATGCAAGGCCTTGATTCTGTCTAGTACCTAGTTTTTCTTGAGTAGTTAGTTTCCCTAGAGGCTTGAGTCCGAGGACCATGCAAGGCCTAGGTTCTGTCTAACACTTATCTTCTGAGGTAACTAGTTTCCCCTTAGGCTTAAGTCCGAGGACCATGCAAGGCCTTGGTTCTGCCTAGTACCTAGTTTTTCTTGAGTAGTTAGTTTCCCTAGAGGCTTGAGTCCGAGAACCATGCAAGGCCTAGGTTCTGTCTAACACTTGTCTTTTAAAGTAACTAGTTTCCCCATAGGCTTGAATCTGAGGACCATGCAAGGCCTTGGTTCTGTCTAGTACTTAGTTTTTCTTGACTAGTTAGTTTCTTTAGAGGCTTGAGTCCGAGGACCATGCAAGGCCTAGGTTTTGTCTAATACTTGTCTTTTGAGATAACTAGTTTCCCCATAGGCTTAAGTCCGAGGACCATGCAAGGCCTTGGTTCTGTCTAATACCTAGTTTTTCTTGAGTAGTTAGTTTCCCCAGAGGCTTGAGTCCGAGGACCATGCAAGGCCTAGGTTCTATCTAACACTTGTCTTCTGAAGTAACTAGTTTCCCCATAGGCTTGAGTCCGAGGACCATGCAAGGCCTTGGTTCTGTCTAGTACCTAGTTTTCCTTTAGTAATTAGTTTTCCCAGAGGCTTGAGTCCGAAGACCATGCAAGGCCTAGGTTCTATCTAACACTTGTCTTCTGAAAGTAATTAGTTTCCCCATAGGCTTGAGTTTGAGGACCATGCAAGGCCTTGGTTCTGTCTAGTACTTGGTTTTTCTTTAGTAGTTAGTTTCCCCAGAGGCTTGAGTCCAAGGACCATGCAAGGCCTAGGTTCTGTCTAACACTTGTCTTTTGAAGTAACTAGTTTCCCCATAGGCTTGAGTCCGAGGACCATGCAAAGCCTTAGTTCTGTCTAGTACTTGTCTGTTCTAAGGTAACTAGTTTCCCCAGAGGCTTAAGTTCGAGGATCATGCAATACCTTGGTTCTATCTAGTACCTAGTTAGCTTCTAGGGAGTTCGGCTTCGACGCTGGGGCGTCTGCCCTTAAAGTAGTACTGCCTTAAACCTGCTCCGCCTAGGAGGGGACCCTTCTTCGGTCTAGCCTCTTCGTCTAGCGTGCCTCTTCTGATTACGAGGCGTCTTTTGGGCTGTTCGAGTAACGCACTTGACGCTTCGGTGTGCGAGGCGCCTTCTTATTAATATCCTTGCAGATTTACGAGGATCCAACAGTTGATAAGCCTCTTGAAAATTGGGCGGAGTTATTACCTCCGGTAATTTCTCCTTAGGATTCTGTGCAGGCTGGTTTTCACCAATTTTTGCCTTCTATATAAGGCATTTATGCGACAATCCTTTTCTTCGAACTTCATAAACATTTGAGTTCAGATCTCTTAAACGCACTGTTCTCTGGACGTTTTAAGGGTTCTGCCAAAATAGTAGCTTGTGCCTCACGAAACGAAGTGGCCCTTGGAAAAGGCGGTGATAAGGAGGCCTAGCCCCTTTCAGGAGTCGAGGATGGCACCCCGACCCTGGACATCATGCTAGGGGTGGGGTAAGAGGAGGCCGAAGATCCTTCTTCTTTTCAACCTAGCCAGAGATGGGACTCCCCTTGCAGTTCGGAGGGGGATCCGAAAGGAACGTAACATTTCTCCTCCAAGTTTGAATCTGTCAGCCCTCCAAGATGATAGTGATTCGCCAGCTCCCAGTTGTTGTGGGATTGGAAGGGAAACCAGGTGGAACCGTCAGGCACCGCGGCCTCTTCTTCCTTTTCCTTCCTTGCGCCGCAAGTGTCGGTTGGGGAGCTGTGAACAGCCTTAACATAGGTCTGTCTCCACCTCTCCCTCCAACACTTGGCTTGGCTTTAAAATAAGCCTGCCTAGGCCTCTCACCCTTTCCTTTTCTTTTAGCTTCAATACAAGCCTGTTTAGGCATTTTTCTTTGTAGTTAGCTTTAGAACAAGCCTGTATGGGCATCTGTCTTTATAGTTAGCTTTAGAACAAGCCTGCATGGGCATCTGCTGTAAGATGTAACTTCTTTTCATATATTAATAAAGAAGTAGACCCATTTTATATCTTTTATTTCTCACATCTTTTCATTTCTTGTGATGGTTGCCTTCTGAATGAATATGTTGCCATTGGCTGTATTGTTTTTTTTTTTTTTTTTTTTTTTTGAAAGAAGTGTTGCTCTTAATCTTTTCACACCAACCATCACACTTACTAGTGCACCAGTCCTTCCCACAGATGGTGCCAATTGTAGGGACCCGTTTCGGACGACCCCTGTACGATAAATTTGTAGAGAGTGGATAGAAGGGCTAGGCACTAGCAAGAAAGATAACCATTGACGTGGGCTTACAAGAAGAATAACTAAAGTTTGATTAAGTGTTCTTAAGAAAAGTTCGTCTTCGGCCCAGTCCGAGGAGCTCTTTTCCTTAGAACCAATGAATACAAGGGTTGTCCTTGAACACCCTAAAAGAAATAAAAAAACCCTTCCCTCCCCCACCGAAGGGCCTCCCCCTTACTTTGGGGATTTTATCTATTATATATCCTCGTTCAGTTGATCCCTGCCGTCCATTTGTAGGCCATCTGAACTTGTGTCTGAGGTCTTGTCCCATCAGCCGCCTTTGCAGGCTTTCTGTTAGTTAAAATAACCAAGGCGTCACTGTCGGCTGGTCAATTCACCATTGATGCGGCCAGAGTGTTGGTGGCGTGGATTTTATCTATTATATATCCTCGTTCAGTTGATCCCTGCCGTCCATTTGTAGGCCATCTGAACTTGTGTCTGAGGTCTTGTCCCATCAGCCGCCTTTGCAGGCTTTCTGTTAGTTGAAGTAACCAAGGCGTCACTGTCGGCTGGTCAATTCACCATTGATGCGGCCAGAGTGTTGGTAGCGTGCATTTAATGGGTGAGTGACAGCTCTTTTCCTTCAATGTCGGTTTGTCGAGGACATGGGCATCCTCGGCAAGGTCCCTGATGACTTGGGTCTTTCCCACTTATCCTTGAATCTTGTACTCTCCTCGGCATGAATCTTGGGCTCGATATGGAGTGGGCCGGGGTTGCTGAATATTTGGGCCCCACAGTTTACATCATCACGTTGTATCCACACTCATGCTCGAATCTATGACCGTGCACCTCATAGCAATAGACTCAATATTAGACTTAGTGTGCGTTTGGAAAGCGCAACACACGTTTTGCGTTTTAGCTCTTCTTTTCTTTTCTTTTTTCTTTTTTATTTGAGTTTTGAGCCGAAATGTTTGACTTTTGTTGCGCTTCCCAAATGCACGTTTTGCATTTTAGCTCTTTTTTTTTTTTTTTTTTCTTTTTTGAGTTTTGAGCCAAAATGTTTGACTTTTCCGTGAATAGTGCGGACCTACAAATTTTACTTTACAGCCACTTTTTTATTAAAAATGGGTCTCACGGTACTATTCACACATTTAAAAATTATTTTATTACAATGTTTTTTCAGTTTTCAGCTGCATCCAAACGGACCCTTAGGCCACGTAGTGGAAAAGAGATCAAATTGGTCATTACCCTTTTTTTTTTTTTTACAAGATAGAATTCTACTCTAGCCTAATCTAAGTGTATATGTGTGTGAAGCTCCCTCCTGGAGATTTAAATCCCGGCCCTTACCTCCCACACCCCACAAGCATTTATACTTGTTGAGTGATCATTGCACCAAAAGTGTGCGGTGGTTAGTCATTACCTATTTGATTAGCTTGTTCTCAGTTTGAGTCAAGTTTGGCGTGAAACAAAAGGGCCAAAAAGGAGTCTCTGCATGCAAGTTCTCCGTAGCTTTTACACAGTGCTTTTTAGATTTATGGTCATTGAAAATGGTGAGAGGAAGGAATAACATTAACCCGTGCTTGACAAATAGAAGTTCGTGGTGGACTGAAGAGTGAAGAGAGAGACACGCAGTCGCAGTGAAATGATTGAAGAAGAAAGCAATGTAGCATGAGAAGAACTTTACGGGGGAGACACCCAACGGCCCACGACCATTGCGATTGCATGATAGATGTGGTGGAACTGTGAAAGACTCGGACAACATGGGATTGACCTTATGGAATCAAACAATGACAAATACTAATATAAGAAATATGGGGCTCACAATTCGGAAAAATTAATTTGTATCAAATGATACCACATCATCCATATCAAAATTCAATAAACAATAGACATATGTGCAAAATAACTACCCATTAATAAATGTTTTTCAATTAATAGTGAATTAGTTATTTTTTGCTAACATGTTTCACACTTACTAAGTTTTGATACTGCTAATATGGTATTATTTGATATCAAATATCTTCTTTACAATTTGACCTATGTAGGATCCACCATTTCTGTCCTTCTTGTTTGCTCTGTCCTGTTGGGTTAGGCTCAATTAGCTAGACTATGGTTTAATTGCTAGGACTAGCTCCTTTCTTGTTTGGGACAAAAGGAAAAAAGTTTGTAGCCATATTGCATAAGAGTTCGGTTTAAAATCATATGGTTGGATTTTGGATGCTACAAGACTAGGCAAGCATAATATAGATGGCAAAGGCCTCTTCGGCATGAGGATAAACTGCTTAGCTTGTTAGAGCCAAAAAGCCTTTGGCCTTGGATTACCTGGTAATTGATTCTAGCAGGTGAAGTTAGTTGTTCGTAGGAGATTGATTCTAGCAGGTGGAGTCAGTTGTCTGTAAGAGTTTATTTAACGATGAAGATTATTACACAGTGCAACTAATCTTAGTGAAGTTCTCCTATGTTATAATAAGAGAAAAGAAAAGAAAGAGAGGGTAAAAACTATCTTCAATCCAGTAGCAATTTTCCTCTTTCTTACATTCATTCAAAGGTTGAGTTCAAATTACACATAATGAAACATTTGTTAATGTTACAATATACTGAATTTTTTTGTTATATATGTTTTTTTATATTACATTATTTCCTTATACTTAACAATTGTCTATTTTATAAATGTTTAAATTTCAATTTTTTGTATTTTATTATGTATAAAATATTAGTTTATAGATTGAATCATAACTAAACTAGCAATGCGTTAGTTTCTTCCATTTAAAAAAAGAAAAAAAAGTCGTGGGTTAGTTCAAGTGCACGTGCAACTTTGGAGAAGGGTTATGCTTATTTCCAATAGTAAGCTTGTAATGTGGTGTTTGGTACAGGGTAATGCTTTAAGATTCTTAAGAATGTTAAAAGATTCCCATATTTGGTTGTAAATCACGCTAAGGAATCAAATGCTAGGAGAATATAGATTCCCCCTTTAAACCACTCTTAGTAGGAATGTGGATTCCCTTTAAAACAAGTGGGTATCCATATTCTCAAGCTTAAAAAAAAATTGTATTTTTTTATAAATTAACAATTTTAATCATTTTTCTTTATCATTTAAGCAATTAAGTTAAAATATAAAATAAATCATTAATATCTTTTCCTGCCAAAATAACATAAACAGGATAGACAACTCTGTTGATCTATTCTTTAACAAAGTTTTATTTAGGTTTCACGTATGAAAAATATATATATATATATATATATTTAAAGGGAACCTTTTATTATTGTCAGGTATTCACTTTTGCTGTTATGTGTGTGGTACTCAACAAATTATTAATAGTTTATATTTTGTTTTTTATTATTTATTTAGAAGAAAAAAAAAAATTTTAAAGGACTTGGGAGTTCACATTCAAACCTAAGAATAAAATGGAAAAAATAAATAATTCATTTTAGATTCTTAAGAATAAACCAAACATTATTATCTCACATTCCTAAGAATCTTAAGAGATTCTCAATGAAACCAAACATAGGAATAGTTACATTCCTAGATATCCAAATTGTAAGGAATTACATTTCTAAGAATCTGGATGCCAGAAATAATATGAATTTTTCCCATACCAAACACCACATAAGGGTTTAACCTTGGAGAAGGAACCAATAGCCCAAATGAAAGTCTCATGGTTGTGGCCACCCACAGCCCAAGATATGGTTAATTTCGAAAGGCAAGGGTTGCTCCAATGCTTACAGATAGTGACACACGGGAGGGTAGTCCCAAAAAACACAAATTTAAAGTAGATAGAGCTTGGATTTGGTAAGTTTGCTCGAGGACTCTAAAGACTGCTGTTTTTTCTGAACCCCAACTAACATTAATTCGTAACATCCAATCAGCGTGGGAGTCAACTTGAGGACTTGCCTGTGGCTTGACTTCGTAATTCAAAAATATCTAATTTACATAAAACTTTACAGATATACTACACAATGCCAGTGATCCACATTGTACTAGACTACTACGAGAACTTTCATAAAATTGAATTGTAGTTTTCTCAATCTTACAGCTTGTTCTTTTCCCATCACCAAATTGAAGCTTGCTTTTCCTTCTTTCCCTCAATAATATTCAGCAAGTATTAACAAGTTTTTTTTCGTAGGAACATTGGAATGGTCAACTTGCTGATACTGGACTACCAGATGAATATGATCAAGCAGAATGTCTAGAAACATTAATACAGTGATAATGCTTGGGAATCAAATCTAACCTTCATAATGTAGTCTCAAACTATGCTGGATGTGTGAACAGATCATGGGAATCAGCCAAGTAAAGCACCAATGGAGAATCAACCATATTTTCTCCACTGATTCTACCTTTAACTTCCTTTTCCTTGGCCATCAATTCCTCAAATTTATCTTCTCTTTAGTTATTCTTTCCCCACAGCCTTCCAATTTTCACAGTCGCAAATCCCTGACCAAAGCAAAGATTCTGAAATCATGAAACTCAACTCTGAAAAACCAGATAGTTCATTCATGTGCTGCATTGAAGGTATTCAAATTGGGCCAAAACTTAGGAAAAATTCTTTAGGTGTTGTACCTTAAGTTCCTCAATTGAATTTCAACTATGTGGTTGCATTGGCCAACAAATTATATGGTTGAATTCAATTATCCTTGGGGAAGATAATACTCTTGTTGTTGCATTGATCAATGCAAACTCATTGTTGAATTTAATTGGAGAACATAAGGTACAATACCTAAGAAATTTTACCTAAGTTTTGTCCATTCAAATTTATCAACTTCTACTCTATGGGATCGTAAGAAGATGACAAGACAGTATTAAGAAGATTTGATATAGCATGAACAAGACAGTATTAAGAGGATGACAATAGTTTAAATTTGAGTCTTGGCTGATCCAGTCTATATGTTTGGACACAGTTTACATTCAGGATAGCAAACATTCTACCAGAAATATGCTCCACTGCACCTCCTAGGTTTACCATATTAACTATTAAGTGCACGTTTGGATATAGAGTTTGCATTTGCATTTGTGCACTCCGTGCGTTTTGTGTGGGTCCATGCATTATTCATGGGATCCACAAACCTCTTTTTTCAGCAAAAACAACTTTAAAACTGGGTCCAACGGCACTATTCACACATTTAAAAATTATTCTGCTACAGAGTTTTCAGTTTTCAGCAATAAACGGTATCTAAATAGACTCTAAGTCATCATCATCATCTTCTTCTTCTTCTTCTTCTTCTTTTTATTTTTTATTTTTTATTTTTTTTATCGCCTGTGTCAAGTCAGTCATCTGATAACTCATTCCAACCTTGTTTGCCCTGCTAGCATTGTCTATTCATGTTACACTAATGTGGAGACAATTGCAAGCAAGGCATTAAATTGTTCATTCCAGGTATTAGGTATATATGACCTGATTAGCGGACAGGATATGAAAAATTTCTTTGTAATGCATAACTTAGGGTTCATTTGTAACATAAAGATTTAATGGCTTGTGGCTACCCCCATGAATAAAACATACTGACATGTAATACACAACCAGAAACGTAGCAATATTATATAGTTTGCCAATTGCAAGTATGTTATTCTGAGTTCTAACTTCCACTAACCCCCAGAAAAGCATTAGACATGCTAGCACTCCTCCAGCATATTTCAAGGTACTAAGAAGAAAATCTAAAGCTTTATTTTGTGTTGAGAGAGCTATGAAAATTGCATCAGCAAGCAGAAAGCATAACTTTTCCAGGGAATTTTACATGACATGATGACATTTCATTTGGTTGTTGAACCGAGATAGCATTAACTAGGTACAACCCAGCTATACATTGAGGGTAGAGAGAAGTGTCTGTGTACCTAAATAATTTAACAGCAACCCTGACCAAGTAGTGTAGCCAACCATACCAAACACCTGCACCAAAACAGGAACATCAAATGAATAAGAATTGGCAAAATCAAGAAAAACAGAGTAATAATGTAATTTCACTTTCTTGTTCGTTATTCCCTGCTTCTATTGTTGGGAAAAGTGGCTGGGATCCAAACTACAGAAAATATAACAATTTAGTTGTGGATTTAAAATATGAAAAGGAAAGTGATTCAACATATACCCATTCACTGAAATGCAACATCTTTGAGAATCCTGTTGCTGAGTGTTATCTTCTTTCCAAGATCCTTCCAAAAATCACAAACGTTGTAATGTTTCTGTATTTCATTAATGTGATTCAGTTGTTTCACACAATAGCGGCCTTAACTTCAGAACACAGATGGATACTGTTCCACACAAATCCCCAAGGTGGAAACACTTTGTTCAAGTGTTAGACAAACCAGTTACACCATGCCATGCATGCAGTGAATCAGGATTTCTTAGCCTGAGGTCTCAATCGAGCTTTTTCCGGCTTCTTTCATACCCATTTCCATGACAGCTTCCCTCAACTTGTTTAAACTATCCCACATTCCCGATGTTGCATAAACATTTGCAGGTATCACGTATACTGAAGGGTCTTCTGGTGAGGATGCAAGAAGGTGTTCAGCAATAATATTAACCAGTTCCATGTTGTTGTGGGTTCCACAGGCCCTGAGCAATGAGCACCATATGGTTTTGTTGGGTTTAAATGGCATGTCTGCAATCAATTGTTCAGCCTCTTTGAAGCATCCAGCTTGGCCAAGTAGATCAACCCTGCAACAATAGTGCTCCAATTGAGGTTCCACTCCATGTTCAGTTTTCATGGACTTAAATATGATCCTCGCCTCTTCAACCAAACCAGCATGTCTACAGGCAGAAAGAATACTTGTAAAGGTAATTTCATTTGGCTTCAAACCCAATTCTACCATCTCATTGAAAAATTTAATTGCTTCTATTGCTCTTCCATTATTCCCACACCCCACAATGATCCCAGTCCAGCACACAGAATCTTTTTTTGGAAAACAATCAAACAAATCTGACCCATCCTTAATTTCACCACATTTTGAATACATGTCAATGAGAGCTGTAACTGTTACCTCCTCTGTTTTAAATCCTCTCTTAACACAGAAAGCATAAGCCTGCTTACCACTTTGAATAGATGCTAAACTTGAACAAACCTTCAGAACATTGAAATAACAAACTGATCTACTTCAAGATTCAAATCAACCATATCTTTAAACAATGAAAAGACCAATGAGCTTAGCCCCATTATAGCACATGCTGTGATCAAACCAGACCAAGCCATGATATCTTTCTTCTCTAGCCTATGAAATAATCATAATGCATCCTTAATATCCCCATGTTTTGCATACAGATCAATAAGAATGCTTCCAACAACATTGCATGACCCATACCCACTGGTGACAACCAAACCATGCACTTGATGCCCAAGTCTCAAATTCAGTATGTGGATGCAGGCCTTCGAAGCACTACTGAAAGTGTAGGAATCAAAATATACACCTGACTGATGAATATGTGCAACCAGATTGAGAGCCAATCCATAGTGTTCATTGACAACATAGCCAGAAAGCATAGAATTCCAAAGTGACAAGCCATCACAAACAGACTCATCAAAGCTAGAGTATAGATCAAATACCTTTATTGCTTCATTTAATACATTGCAATTTGAGTACATATCAACACAGTATAACAGTTATACTCATAACCAGACTTAACAACATAACAGTGAATCTGTTTCCCAATAACTAAGAAACCATGACAAGCACAGGATTTAAGAGCACATGGGAATGTGAATTCATCAAGCTTAAGGCCTTCTCAGTGCATTATATCCACAAATTCCAATGCATGCACACTTCCACAATCTGCAAAACCAGCAATAATGCTGTTCCAGGATATGCCTTTTGGTTCTGGCATTTGATGAAACAAATGCACTGCCTCTTCCATTAAACCTTCTTTGCAGTACCCTGAAATGATCGTGTTCCACGTAGTTGCATTCTTGCACAAAATCTCATCAAAAACATTCCTCGCATCACTCAAAGTTCCACATTTGACATACATGTCCAAAAGGGTATTCATTAAAACTCTGTCAAACATAAACCCACCCCCAGAAATTCTTTTATGAATTAATTTGCCCAATTCAAGATCACCCACAAGACCACACGCTTTAAGAGCCGCAGAGTACATGAACCCATTGGGTACATCTAATCCAAACTCTAAAAACTGAGTACGTAATGCGAGAGCTTCTTGGGGTCTTCCACTATTAGTATATGCAGAGACCATGGTGGTCCAAGAAACCACATTTCTTTCAAGCATCTCATCAAACATCTTATGTGCATCTTTCACGCGACTACATTCCACATACATGGCAATCAAATTGTTGGCAAGGAACACGTTTTTCGAAACCCCGAGTTTGATCAAATTAGAATGTAGCGTTCTGCCGTGATTGAGAGCTTGAACTCTCCCATAATGGCGCAAAGCTATTACAATACGGTTCAAATCCAAGATTCCCCATGAGAGAGTTGGACTTTGTATTGGCATCAGGATGTTCAACAAGTATGGA
Source organism: Quercus gilva (assembly GCA_023621385.1). Taxonomy (NCBI): domain Eukaryota; kingdom Viridiplantae; phylum Streptophyta; class Magnoliopsida; order Fagales; family Fagaceae; genus Quercus; species Quercus gilva. The sequence continues at coordinate 61,412,028 of CM042481.1, forward strand.
TCACATAGACATAGACAAAGAAATAGTACGCTGAGAGCTCAATACGTAACTTTTCGGCACTTTCAGCAATTTCATGCGCAGTTGGCGGCGTAGTAGTGTTCAAAAATTCTGTACGTTGTGAAATTAAGAGCCTGTTTGGTTAGCTTGTTTCCGCGACTCAATTCTCTATTTCTATAACTCAATTCTCAAAAATAGTAGGACTCATACAAAAAGGTTGTTTGGCTACATTATTTTTTGTTTCCATAACTCTGTTTTCAGTTCTCAATTCTCACATTTTTGAGTTGTGAGTTGTGGAAATTGAAAACAACTTTTGGCTGTTTTCAGTTTCCAATTTTCTGTTCTCAATGGCAATTTTGTAATATCAGAACACACCGGGTCCCACACGGTCAGACGCATTCACGTGAGGCGCGCCTTTTGATACTGTCCTCAACGGCTCTCTTCACTTTAGCTCTTTCATCTCAGACTTCTCTCTTCACTTAGACCTCTCATCTCAAATTTCTCTCATCTCCGTTCCAATACCCACCACAAAGAAGCTCTCACTGCCCTAAGCTCCTCACACACTATTTCACCGGTCTGAGCTCAGCCAACCACTGACCTCTTTCTCAGCTTTTTCCACAGAAATCCGAAGGTATTTGCTTCTCTGTTTTTTTTTTTTTTTTTTTTTTCCTTTTTATTCTTTGTTTGATGTTTGGGTTTTCGCATTTGATTTAACCGTATCAACCCGTGATGATGGGTTTTCAACCCATGGTGATGAAATGCTTCTCTGTTTTTTTTTTCTTTGTTTGATGTTTGGGTAAGCATTTGATTAGATCTTTTGAAAGCCGTGGTTATGGGTCTTCAACCGTGATGAACCTGTGCTGCTCTCTGTTTGCATTTATTTTCTTTTTTTTTTCTTTGTTTGATATTTGGGTAAGATGGATTTGATCTACTGGAAAGGGCGTGGTTATGGGTTTTTTATTTGTTTTATTTTTTAAATAATTTGGCATCAGACTTTGCTGAGAGTACAAAAAAACGAAAGATCTGCAGGTATGGTGGTATGTGATCTTGACTTGCAGAAAATGGATTCAGAATAATCTTTGCTGTGAATTGATGGATTTAGATTCGGAAGAAACCAATAAACTCTTAGGTCATGTTTTGATTAATTTTAGCAAGCACAAACTGTAAATGGCAAAATAGTATCTATTATGATTGATTGTTTTGTTAATTCATAGAGCAAAAAGTGTATCCCTTCCATGCTCTTGATTACCCCCCAACCATTTGTTTACTCCTTGGCATCAAGACCAAATGTTATAGATGGGCTTGTATCTTCTCAATGGCACCTACCCTGTCGCAGTTCCTCCATCGCAGATTTGATTAGCCCCCACTCTCTTCCCAAAAAAAAAAAAAAAAAAGCCAGAAATGTTGTGATTTCTTACTGTTATTGTTCTATACGAGTATTTGACAATGGGCTACTGTGAGAGTAAAAAAACTGTTTTGACATGGATGTTCCCTGGTCTTCATTGTGCATCCCCTAGAGATCTTTGGGCCAAAAAGGCTGAACTTTTACTTAAGGATTCAGGTAGCTTTGGATATGGGTCTGGCCTGTTTCAGAAATTGTAAATTTAAACCCTACCCCCAACCCCAGCAGCCCACCAATGTAGACTTTTCAACCAGTTGATGTCAATTCAATAAACTTGGTCTGGAATCTCTAGTCATTGAAAGATTTATTGCAATCACTAAGCACCAATGACATGAACACTTTCTTTTTGGTTCATTGGACAATGATTGAGCCTAAAATAAAAAACAATTGGAAGTAGTTCTCTTTCATTTCTGACTTTTCTCATTTCTTGTTCTTGATATAGGCAATATTAGATTGTTACGGCACCATCACCTTCTTTAATCATCCAATTCCTTGAGGTGTGGGGACCTTTCCAATGGGGTAGAGAAAAAGAGAGAGAAAAAAAAAAAAAAAACACATACAAATACATAACCAACTCTACAAATTTTAGGATTAAGAACTAGATATTATTCTTCAAATTCTTATTTTCCTGCTCTTCTTAATATGGTGATGCATGATTACAGCTACTCAATATAGTGACACGTTGATGATTAATTAATTAGGGAATCTTGAGCAGGCCAATTAATTACTTGATCTGAGCAATGGCTGTGGGAGTCAAGTCAGCTGACAGATATATTAAATTAAAGTCTCTAGCTTATCTGTAGGACTGATTAAGTTTTGTAGAGTAATAGATTTGAGTTTGAATGTTGAACTGATAATTATACTGTTCATAAATGGTATACATACTCTATTGAAATTATTTGAATTTAGCCATCAGTTTTTAAGCAAACAAAGAAGCCATCAGTTTAAAAGATTTTTATTATTAGATAAACAATTTATAAAATAATATATAATAAAGTTTGTAATATTTTCAATTTCATTTTATATAATCGGCACACATTCATTTCAAGCACCTCATTGCCCTGGGATGATGAATCTAAAACCTCTAAAGTCTAAACATGTTAAGAGAGTTTGGTTATCTTGCATGTTGCGTGTTGCATGAAGCATGAAGCACCTCATTAATTAATGGTTATCTCTGCTTGCATGTTGCAATTGGTTATCTTGAAGGTTAATTTGGTTTTTAAGCAAAAAAAGAAGTCATTTTGTATTTTTATAATATGATGGTTCTAGTGGAATAAAGAAAAGGTAAATTGTTTTTAAGCAAGATTTTAGAATATGCTTCTATTGTACATATTAATATAGATCCTATATACATATTAATATAGATCCTATGCTTCTATTGTACCTTCTGATCCTATATACATATTAATATAGATCTTATGCTCAATATTTGTTCCTCTAAAAATACTGGAATATCTTTATTGTACTTGTGATATGATTGTGTATGAATGTGTCTGTTGTTCTTTAAGATGGCTGCGGAGTTGATAACATGGGATGTCCATTGTGAGGATGTGTTGTGTGACTCTATACTTGGACACTATATTTGTGGGAATTTGCGTCCTTATCATGCCAATGCGCTAGTGTGGGAGGAAATCACACACCATCTTAATGCCCGCATGGGGAAGGCCTTTACCGTGAGGCGGGTACTTAGGAGGTGGAAGCGTATTCACCAGTATTATCGCAGTGCAATGGTGGGCCGTACCAGATCTCTTCGGCCCAACGTTTCCCCCGTGGCCTCTCCAGACCGATTGTCAGATGACCCGCCGCAGTAAGGCGGATGCGTAGTCGAAGCAATTTAGTGCATGTCCCTTTTGATATACTGCTGACATATTTTGTTCCCATTATGTTCAGTAGCGTACTTTCTTATGGATTACCATGTACTTAACCATGCACTAACTTAGTTGTATTTGTGACCACTTATTCAGTTTACTAACTCATTGCTTCCATCTTCCATCTTTTGTATATCTGGTCACATTGTATGTGGTAAACCTCGATGAAGGATTTATATATTATCACTATTTCTTACATTCAGTGCATGTTTTTTGGTATTTGTGTTGATTTAATTGTGGAAGATTTTTCAATTTTTGGACCCCTTAAACCTACATGGCACATGCATCTATAGTCGTATTATGCAATTCTTTAAATTATTATCTGTCATGAGCTTACCACGTGAGATGTTTCAATTAGATGGCATATGAATCACAAGACAAGGATGACAAAAAATGGCCTGCCAATATAGAACATATTTTTATTGATATCATGTTGGAGGAACAACTTAAGGGTAACATGCCAAACGGTGTGTTCAAGGGTTCTATGTGGAAACCAATTACAGCTGAACTTAACCGAAGGACTGGGAAAGACTTTATTTCTAAGCAAGTTGTACAGAAGCACAATAGGCTTCGAAGCAAACAACGCAAGTGGAGCCAGTTGCTAACAAAACACACAGGGTTGGGGTGGGACGAGCAGACCAAAACAGTGACTTGTTCTGACGAGGTGTGGCAGAATGTGATTGCGGTATGTTTACTGTTGTTTATTAATTATATAACTTATTGCAATTATTTATTTACGCAATTTGCCTCCAAGTTGGTAACATATTCACTGCTGTGTTTAGTGTGCTAATGTTTCTAAGGACATTGCAGGTCAATCGTGGTGCAGCTAACTGAAGGAAAGCGGGATGCCCAGACTACCCATCACTGCAACAGTTGTTCGCCCCTAGTATTGCAACTGGGAACCTGCAGATCTCCTCAAACACTCCTCCCCTGAATAGTGACGAGGAGCGTGCCCTAGAGGAAGAGCTTGCCAATGCCAATGCAAGTGCACCCACCCATCTAGACGATGACTGTTACACCCCTAACTTTGAGAGTTACCCTGAAACTGGGGAGGATGCTGAGGTTGAAGAGGTAACCCAACGGGCGGGAAAACGTCCTATGCAAGATGCAAGTGGCAAGGGTAAAAAGGTATCGAGGAAGTCGGATAGGGTAAGTGAAATGACTGTGGCCCTAAAGGAGTACACCGCAATGTCGAAGGATAGGTTCAGTGGTAAACTTGGTAGGTCTACCGGTATATCCGACCAATTTGCTCAATCTGTGGTAATGGGTGATCCTTGTTCACTCCCAAAGGCAATGGAGGTACTGAATTCGTATACGGAACTGAGTAACAAGGCCTATATCAAGTGCTCAAAGGCTTTGCAGCAAAAGGATAATAGGGTCGTGTTTATGTGTATGCCGGAGGAGAGGAGGAAGTCTTGGATTGAGGACATTCTAAACCCGGAGGAGGATTGAGGGAGAGCAATATTGCCTTAAGTCTAAGCTATTTAGTTTTTATGTATTATGGATTTAGGTTGTTCTATTTAGTGTGCTAATATTTCGTATGGATGATACGAAGGTTTATGTTACTTTTGAACTTGAGATGTTTGTATGGTTTATGTTATTGTTGAACTTGGGATGTTTGTATGGTTTGTGTTATATATTATGTGACAGATTTGGACCAATTTAACGTTGCTTTTTTATAAGTTTATTATGGTGACTGTTGAATTAGGTGTTTATATTATACATTTATATTATGTGATGAACTTCTTTTAAATAGTTGAATACGTTTATTATGTTTATATTATACATTTTTATACATTTGTGCTAATGTATAGGTCACTTATGGCGTCTGGAAATGACTGGTGGCAGGCAATCCAAGAGTATGACTTCGATGATGCATACTTCAACGACGTTGGTTCCAGCAATGACTGTGAAGACAATGATGATGATTGGACCGATTCGGAGGCCGAACGTGAAGAAGAAGCAGAGTTTAATTTAGTGAATCCTATAGTCGGGGAGATGTTTGCGTACATGCAGCGACATTATGACAAACAACCAATGCGAACAAGTGCGTTAACCGGGAAGGCGTATATGGACGAGGTCACTGACGGTAATCCAGCTAAGTGTTACGAGATGTTCCGTATGACACCTGAATTACTGTTACATTTAGTGGACGAGTTGGCTCAACATGGTTACTTGGTGGATTCGGTTCATGGTGAGGTGAATGCCACTCAAGCCGTGGCCATGTTATTGTACATATTTGGACACAACACCCGCTTTAGATGTGTTGCAGACAGGTTTCAGCACTCAACAGAAACCGTGTGCCGGCATTTTCGTAAGGCGTTGCGGGCTGTCCACCACTATGCGAAGCACTTAATTAAACCTGATCATAATGTCACAAGCCTTCTCGAACATCTTCAAGTGAACAAGTACTGGCCATGGTTTGAGGTACAAAACATCCCCTTACTTAACTAACTTCGTATAACAATAAAATAATATGATATTTGAAATGTGCTTGCTAAGATTAATGAAAACTTTCATGTGTGGGGATGTATAGGAGCAATTGATGGAACGCACGTGAGTGCCCGACCTCCTGCAAATGAGACTCAAGCACATAGGGACCACAAGAGCCAGGTTTCAACTAATGTGCTGTGTGTGTGTGTGTAACATGGACATGCAGTTCACATTTGTACAAGGTAGGTGGGGGGGCAGTGCGAATGACTCAAGGGTTTTCGATGAAGCGATAAGTGACCCGAAGCATGGATTCCCATGGCCACCAACAGGTACTATACATTACTATGACGTCAACTAAAGTGTTTTTATCCTCCACGTCTAAGTAGTATGTTTATGAACAACTTAATTAGTGCTTGCTGGTTGTGTGTGTGTGTAGGGTCATACTACTTGGTGGATTCAGGTCTACCAATTGGCACTAGTTTTCTCCCTCCTCACAAGTCAACTAGATACCATGTGCAGGAATTCCACTCAAGCGGTAGACGAATAACATCAAAGAAAGAGTTGTATAACTACAGGCACTCGTCCTTGCGGATGGTTATTGAGCGGTCTTTTGGAGTGCTGAAGGCCCGCTTCCCCATTTTGAATTTAATGCCAAACTTCAAGCCAATTAGGCAGCGTTACGTGGTTATTGTGTGCTGTGCTCTACACAATTTTATACGCATGAACAATCGGAGTGATGAATTGTTCAGAACAGTAGGGGAGAGTGTTGGCGAAGGTAGTATGACTAATAGCGAAGGCAGTGGCAATACTGGAGCATCAACAAGCTCAGCAACCCAAAGGCATGAACTAGAAATGTCAACTGCATCAAAGAGAGCGATGGGCCAATTTAGGGACAATATCACTGACACAATGTGGGATGATTATGTTGCCCGTGGCAATGTCAGATGATTATGTTGCCCGTATCAATTATTAAAAGATATATGTAATGTAAGGGTTTCAAGTTTCAACTGTTTATGTGTCGACTCTCACCAATGGCAATGAATACAAAATTGAACACTTTCGTTAAGCGGCCACAACGGTCCCTCCATTCTAAAATAATTTATTACAAATAAAATGCAAATATGCTTTGGTTTAGGGAGAGATGGTTTCAATTTTGATGTGCTTTTTTTTTGGGGGGTGGGGGGTGGTAGGGGTTTATACATTTTTTTTGAGGTATTTTGTAATTTAGATATTACAAAGATAACGTTTGGATTTTCCTGTGATTTTTTTTTTCCATTTGTTTTTTGGGGGTTTTAGTTACTAAAAATGTTTAACATTTTTAAATAAATTTTATATGTTTTGGATATTAGGAAGAAAAAGTTTTGATTTTGAGAAAGTTTGTTTTGAAAAAGAATTGCCTTTATATAGAATTCTTTGATGATGCACAAAATTTTAGATGTTTTTTATGAATTGATATTTTTTTCCTATTTTACCTTTCGAATACATACATATATATATATATATATATATTCATATTTTTATGGATAAAAATATCATATTTTATATGAAACTTGTTCCGGTCTCTCACATCCAAAAAAAAAAAAAATAACTCTATCGAATTCTTCAAGTTTGGTAGCAAGATTTTTTTTTTTTTTTTTTTAAATATATATACGTTTGGCATGATTTATAAATAAAAAAGATGAGTCCTACTAAGAAAAATATTGTCTGACAACTTGAAAAATCTATACTTTTGGCGTGATTTATAAATAAAAAAGATGGGTCCTACTAAGAAAAATCTTGTCTAACAACTTGTATGTTTTTTTAAACACAAAATTAAGATGGAAAAAGACCCTAGTCTTTGAGTTAGTTTTAACCTCAGCCATCAATATCAGCTTGGTTTGTTTTAAACTCAGCCATCAATATCAGCTTTGTTTGGTAGCAAGAATTTTCTTTTTTAATCTATACTTTTGGCGTGATTTATAAATAAAAAATATGGGTCCTATTAAGAAAAATCTTGCTTGACAACTTGTACTTTTTTTAAAACACAAGTTTAAGATGGAAAAAGACCCTAGTCTTTGAGTTAGTTTTAAACTCAGCCATCAATTTAGTACTATTGACCCTTGAGATTTAAAATTTATTCAAGTTGATCCATCCATATTTGGTTATGATAATGATCAGAGAGAGAGATACATAATCCTAAAGAAACGTTCATTGCTATACACAACACCTCCCTGTACAGCAAACAGCTGACAAACACAATTCTCATTATGCAAAATATTTAAGAACTCAAAACAGGGCATGCGAAGTGTAATGTACATTATACACGTGACCGTCAATGGTTCATGGTAGACGCAGTTGCGTATGGCAATGACCCCCAAAAACATTAGAGAACACAAAATAAACCCCGAGTACAGTACAAGACAAAAATAAAGATACCCTATACTTATAGACCTTGTCTTCAGCAATCCGGAGTTTGAGATTACTTTTTTCACCCTTGCGCTTTTCTTTCCTTAGGAGCTCCCATGCTTCTGCTTCCCTTGCATAAGCCTCATCTCTTTCATTTCTTGCAGCTACGGCGTCAGCCTTATATCTCGCAAACCTTTCGTGGACAAGTGGTGCTGTTGCACGGCCACGTGGGCATGTGTTCTTGTCCAACCATCTGAAGAACTTACATGCCTGATCGGAGTCCTACATACAACAGTGAAGGCATATATAAGATGGTCAGTAAAGATAGTAAAAAAATGACAAGTCGAATATGTAATGACAATAAAATTGAAGATAGAAACTAACCGGCGCCCACTGCTGACATCCATAGAACCTCCTACCGAAATTACGGATAGACAAAGAGGTCCTTTCCACACACCGATCCATATCGCACATATGGCTGGTAGAAGTGGACTCATAAGTAGTGGCAGAAGACATGGTTATGGCTTTTCTTTTTCCAATATATCTACACACATATAATTATATATATAACCGTTGTTTTAAAACTACGCTAACTGTTTGGGTTCATATAGAAAGTTCAAAGGTTACGATGTACCAGGCAGCTTAATGAAATCAGCTAGGACAGCACTAAGGCCCATGGCAAATACTGCTACCCCACCAAAACAATTCTCATCAGGAAGGCTTCCACCAACACCTGAACAAAATGGAGAAGAAACCAGGTATGTACCCAAAATGTTAGATATTAGTCCATCAATCCATGTGGATGTGATCGTAGTTCTTTAAGTTCAACACCTAAGAAATTGTACTTAAAGTTTACTCTATATGAATATAACAAGTGTAACATAAGACATCAAAAACTAATAGTGGTGGTCTTGTTATTCGATCAGTTTCCAAGTTTGCTTGTAAACATCCATTCTTTTTGTTTCTTGGCAAAACACAGATCTGTAAGGGGATGGAGAAGTGCAGGACCAGGTTATGAGATATTTTACTTGGAAAAGAGCAGTGATGTGTCGAGGACATCACGCGAGCAAAGCAGGAATAGTCCAAAGAATCTCTCATTGGAAAATATCGAGATTCACAACCGTGGGGCAAGGTCTTCATTTGGCCAAGATTCTGTCAGGGATGAGAGTGATAGTACACAAAAATCCTAGCCTAGAAACAATTAAAATAATTTTGTCAATGGCTGTCAGGCTAAAGAGCTTCATCAGTGGAAGGTGGAGGAGGCTCGTAAGTTTGAAGAAGCCAAGAAAAATCACATAATGGTATTGGTCTAGTCTAAAAAGAAAATCAAACTTTTGGAGAAACTTGAACATTTGCTTTACTAAATCAAAATCACAAGTCGGAGAATAACAAAACAAAACACATATTACTAAATCTAGTCGTCGGCATTCTCAAAAGGATTTACCAAATCAACATTATAACAAACACATATAACTTATATTCTTGTTAAATTAACATCGCAATGTTCACTTGGGTCAGAACCCCAAACTGCTGCAGCAGTAGCAATTTTCTCCCCATCCTTATTCGTGCTGGTAATAAATACAACTTTCTTCCTTAACAGCCTCTACCACAAGATATGAACCATAAAAGTTTTGCCCTTTACATCATATTTTAACACTAGAATTGTTCAAAAGCATAAAATTACAACGATGCACATTTGTCCCTGACTTGCTTGTAGAAATATGTTACCTATATGCTATTACAAATATATACACACATAGAGTTTTCAAATAAAACGACAAAGCTATTTGAATTTACTCTTCATTAGTAAAAGAGCCGAGCTTTTGATTTGTTTTTACTTCTTCTCAATTCATGAAAAACATATAAACCAATCGAGGGCCATATTTGATAAATCAAGCATACAAAGAAGGGTTTTTCTATTTAATTGAAGCTGTGCAGAGTGTCCAGAAAGTAAAAAAGACAAAAGGTTTGAGAAGAGAGAAAGAAAACTTTTTTTTCATTTATGGTTTATGGTTCTTTATGTGGTTACTGCTTGTTCTATTCTTGAGATGTTTTCACACCTGTAACCAACACACAAACAACACATCTAGGCTAACCCATCTGCCATAATCAATGTAAACTCTAAAGATGTTGGTTTATATCAAAATGGAAAAGACTGCATAACAGAACCAACACAACCCATACTTCAGATTACACCAAATCAGAAAAAACCTCATAGATCCAATCCATATTTAAATTGATAGTAATGAAATACTTATCAACTTCATTTTAAGCATTTCTTCAATTTAATATGTTCAAACATCATAGACCCAACCCATACTTCAGATTCCAAGAGATAGGTATGCAATTATGATTCTAAAGTATACAAACTCTAGCTCCCAAATTATACTACTGCTTTCATGCTTCGTAGTCTCTTTACTATAAACAATCTTTTTTTTTTTGGGGGGGTGGGGGGGGGGGGGGGGGGGGGGAACAAACAGAGTTAAAGAGAGACCGGCAATAACAAAACACGGTTAATTTAGAGATTACAGTAACGATACATTGAAATTCAGGTCACAAGTGCATTCGTAAACAAAATTCATGTATTCAGTGATATTGAAGCAGCAAAGTAACAAAAAAAAAGTGTTGATTTATTTACATGCCTGAGTTGAAATCTACCTAGGGATTCTTCTAAGAGCTCGGCGAGATGAACTTTGAAGAACCGACCTGCAAAACCCAGAACATTTTTCTAAAAATCCAAGTGCAAAACACACAAATCAGCTAATAAACAAAGTGAGAGAGTACAGGACTGTCGAGTTAGCACCGTCTTGGGTCAGAGGAGACCGGCCGTGACAAAATCGGAAAATGGGTACTGTTTCTTATGCTCGTCAGCGCCGCTGGGTCACGACGGAGGAGATGGCGCCGCCGTACACGTCGGAGAGATGGGTGTTCTTCACTGGGTTTGGTCTTCATGTTCTTCCTCTTTTTTTCTTTTTTTCTTTTTTCCTTTCTTTTCTGGGTTCGGTCTCCGTCTCCGTGTTCTTCCTCTTTTTTTTTTTTTTTTTCCTTTCTTCTCTGGGTTTGGTCTCTGTCTTCTTCTTTCTTTTTCTTTTTTTTTTTTTTTTTTTTTTTTTTGTCAATGGGTTCGATGGGGTCCTGATGAGGTAAGGGAGGTTGGGCTCTTTTTCTGGGTTCGGTTTTTCTGCTTTGGGAGAGTGACAGGGCTGAAGGGGGAAGGGGAAATGGGAAATGAGAAAAGAGAAGTGATGGGGATGAGTACAAGGCGCGGGTAACAAAACAAAAGTCTCTGAGCAAGTGACAGAGCTGGGCCCCCCAAACAGTGTCCAAAATTGTCGAGTTATGGCATTTTGGTGATAAGCCAAACAGGTATTAATTTTAAGTGATGGGTGATGAGTGATGAGTGATGGGTGATGAGTGATGAGTGATGAGTGATGGAAATTGAGTGACGAAAATTGACTGAGAGAAAATGAATGGCCAAACAGGCTCTAAAATGTGCTATTAGAAGTTGGCCTTGATAGACTATTGTTCTGGGCTAATTGTTTTACAGCCTATTGCAACAAGCTCGGCAAACGTTAGTTTGGACTTCAAAACTTGTCAAAGACCCAATTGCTCAAGACTGGGAAAAAAAGTTTGGATAGAGTTCTTCGACTCATTGCAAAACAATTTATACATTTTTTTAAGAGGAATGCTACGTCTACAACAATTCTACAACATTTTTACAACAATGCTTACTTGTCACTGCCAAGTCACAAAACACAACTTAAATAATCCAACTAGGAAAAAACTTAAATAATCTGACTAGGAAAAGAAAACAAAAAATAAAATAAAATGAGAATTCAAAACAAAATAAAACGATTTAGAAAACAAAACAAACATTCAGATCAAATTTAGAACAACAGCATATTTAGGGGTTTTGTAGAAGGTAGAATCTTACTCTCACATACCGGAGGCGGAGGTGGAGGCGAAGACAGAGGGCAGAGGGCAGGAGGCAGAGGCAGAGGCAGAGGCAGAGACGCTCACTTCTTCTCCCCGCCGTCGCACATCGTTGCTTCTCTATCTTCCTCAAAATGGTGAGACCCATATATCTTTACCTTTCTCAGATTTTGTTTCTTATTGGAATTACTGAGTTGTGATTGTAATTTTGTTGTTTCTTGCTCTGTAACATTTCATTCTCATTGAAAGAAAGCTGGACTTCTCTACGTTCACAACAAAACATAATAATAATTGGGCTTCTCTATTTATTTATTTTCCACATAAAAATGTCAGTAAAATGTCATTAAAAAACAGTTTAGAAATCTTAATGACATTTTTATGTGGAAAATAAATAAATAGAGAAGCCCAATTATTATTATGTTTTGTTGTGAACGTAGAGAAGTCCAGCTTTCTTTCAATGAGAATGAAATGTTACAGAGCAAGAAACAACAAAATTACAATCACAACTCATTAATTCCAATAAGAAACAAAATATGAGAAAGGTAAAGATATATGGGTCTCACCATTTGAAGAAGATAGAGAAGCGACGATGTGCGACGACGGGGAGAAGAAGTGAGCGTCTCTGCCTCTACCTTTGCCTCCTGCCCTCTGCCCTCTGCCTCCGCCTCCGTCTCTGCCTCCACCTCCGCCTCCGGTATGTGAGAGCAAGATTCTACCTTCTACAAAACCCCTAAATATGCTGTTGTTCTGAATTTGATTTGAATGTTTGTTTTGTTTTCTTAATCATTTTATTTTGTTTTGAATTCTCATTTTATTTTATTTTTTTGTTTTCTTTTCCTAGTCAAATTATTTAAGTTTTTTCCTAGTTGGATTATTTAAGTTGTGTTCTGTGACTTGGCAGTGACAGGTAAGCAATGTTGTAAAAATGTTGTAGAATTGTTGTAGACGTAGCATTTCTCTTTTTTTAATTACACTAGCCTCTGAAGAGGGTCTTCTATTTTATTGGATAAAAGTTAATAATTTCATCAATTATAATTTGAAATTATTACATTTTTTGATCACAAAAAAATTTAGGGGTGTAATGAGTATGATGTATTTGCAGGTGAAATAATTTTTTATCACGCTCCTAAGTTTTTTTGTGATTAGAAAATGTAGTAATCCTAAATTATAATATATACAAATTATTAACATTTACCCAACAAAATAGAAGCGTGCTCAGGGCTTCCTATATCCTTATCCTTATCCCATATATTTTTCATGTAGTTTTTATTTTATTTGTTATTTTTTTGAGATTATCTCAAAAAAAGGAGAAAAAAAAAGTTAGAAAGTGTAAAGAGAGGAGGTGCCTAATTTTATGCGATATGGAGAAATGAGATGAAAAAAAAAAAACTGTTTTTTTTTTTTTTAAATTTCCTAAACTTTACTACTTTAGAAGTTTTATTTATAGTCCAAGGCTTAGATGGCTTGGAAGCTTTTTAAATAATACTATAGATATAGATGACAACCTTTTGAAACTTTCAAGATAAAATTATAATCTACAAATTTTCAAAATAAAATTATAAGGATATAAACTTGTTTGTCATCTAAGGGTACAATTCTATTCAATAACTTTTTATTGGATGTGAATTTTAACAAGTTGTGTCATCCATGTTTGCAAATTTTCAAAAAATCAAAGATCAATAATTATGTTATCAATCAAATATTTAAATTTTAAACATAAAAAATAAGTCCGTGGATCGAATAGTTAATAACATTTAATTCACATGAAGTTTAATAAATGTGTTAAGAATATAAAAAAAAAAAAAAAAAAAATTGCAATCTTTTTTTTTTTTATCTTCAGACTAAGACACTAATAAGTTTTTGGTATAGGTAGGGATTGAATCCTAGATCTCTTATACAACCAACTTTAAATAATACTATAGATATAGATGACAACCTTTTGAAACTTTCAAAATAAAATTATAATCTACAAATATTCAAAATAAAATTATAAGGAAAAAGTTTGGATATAAACTTGTTTGTCATCTAAGGGTACTGTGGGCACCCGAGGAACGAGAAAGGAGGCAAGGGGCCAAGCTAATGGGCTGAGGCCCTAGGAGGAATAGGAAAGGCTTTGCATCGGGCCGAGCGCGGAACTAGCAAGGGCCCAAGGAATAATAGTTCCCGAGGAAAGAGCCAGACCCAACGGGGCACCGCACCAAGCACCAAAAGAGAAGCCTCCTCGACTGAAGGAAGCGTAGGTCAGTGGCAGACAGGCAGCCGTCAGGGCAGCAGCCCCCAGTCACATCAATAATAAATGGCGCACACCAGCTCTGTCAGCCGCATTAAATGAGGAAGTGACCTGAAATGATGCTAGTCACAGCTGCGCCAGCTACCGCTGCCGCCTACTTCAGGGAGAGAGAATAGGTGACAGGTGTCGAAAGAGGAGCGAAGGACAGCTAAAGATGGACGGAGCAGATAAAATGGCAACAGACTATATAAAGAAGAGGTCTGAGGCTCTTAGGGGGGATTCCACGCTTGTTGTTCTATCCTATCTCTTACAAATTCTATTGTCTTGGATCAAAGGAAGAGGGAGGTTGTTTCATTACTCACAGCGAGCTCTGTATCACTCTCTTTTTGGTCCTTACAATTGGCGCCGTCTGTGGGAAACAACAAGCGCCTACAGATCTATGTTGTGCGGTGATGGCAAATGAAGGTAGAAGTGAGGAGGGGTCGGTTGGATTACAGGTCGAGGACCCTTTCCTTAACATGGAGCGCAGAAGGGATAGGCGGTGGGCCCTCAGCACACTAGGAGGGCCGCATCGCTCAAAGTGAGCAGGGCAGAATCGCCCCCGCCATGAGAGTCGAGCCTAACATAGGCAAGACACACTAGCGTTACAACGGGAAATTGATCACCTATGCAGGAATTTGAGACGAAGAGAGTGTGATAGGAGGAGCCCGTCGGCGGCGTCGAGTGAGGGTTCTCGGGGAAGCCCAGACCTGTTGTACCAACGCAGGTCCTGGACCTCGCTTAGTGAAACATATTCAGACTCCTCGAACGAGGGCAACTGCAGGCGCGAAAGGTTACCCTCTCGTCACGATAGGAGAAACGATGTTATGAGTAAGGCCTTGAGGCAAATCTCCAAATCACCTTTTGTTAGAAGGATTAACAAGGCCAGGCTCCCTTACCGTTTCTCCCAACCAACGTTCACCATATACAACGGGAGAACGGATCCGGTGGAGCATGTCAGCCACTTCAATCAGAAGATGGCCGTACACGCTGGCAATGAGGCGCTTATGTGTAAGGTCTTCCCTTCCAGCCTTGGGCCTGTGGCCATGTGCTGGTTCGACGCATTGGGCGAAGGGTCCATTGGATCCTTTTAAGAGTTGACTAAAGCATTCGGCGCAAGGTTCATCACTTGTAACAGGACACCTAGACCGTTGGACACCCTGCTATCCATGGCAATGAAGGAAGGGGAAATCCTCAAAACCTACGCGGACCGCTACTGGGAAATGTATAATGAAGTCGACGATGACTTCGAGGACGTCGCAGTAAGGACCTTCAAGGTCGGCCTTCCAACTGAACACGACCTGAGAAAGTCATTGATGATGAAATTCGCCACCAACATGCACCAACTCATGGGGCGCAAAGAAACCTACAAAAGATTGAAAGAAGACCAAATCCAAGGGAAGGGCAAGGCCAAGATGTACCCCGAGAAGAGAGATTTTCGAGGAGGAGGATACCATAACGACTGATCGCGAAGGGAATTCCCCGGTCGGCAGACCCCAGAAAGGGTCCACATGGTCAACTCACTGTTCAAAGAATCGATGCACCAGATACTAGAAAAGATAAAGGATGAGCCGTTCTTCAGTTGGCCAAATAGGATGGGCGGGGATCCGACCAAGAGAAACCAAAACCTCCATTGCCACTATCATCGAGATAAGGGCCACAAGACAAAAGACTGCAAGACACTGCGAAATCATTTAGGCCAACTGTCGAAGGCGGGGAAACTTGGCCGCTTCTTGCATCAGCCTACAGGGCAGACTGGGCACTCGGGGATGGGGTTGCACGAAAGTGAACATTCACGCTTGGCCTTGGGCATCATTAACATGATTTTGGCCAGATCAGGAGAGGGCGCCAGGCCAAGCCCCCAGATCCTGTCTGTGGTGGGAGGCCCGAACCCAAGGGAGGAAGAGCGGCATAACAAAAGACCGAGTACGATGATCCCCGACTTAAGTTTCTCCGAGGAAGATAAAAGGAGAACCCAACAACCGCACGAGGACTCCTTGGTAGTCACTGTTAGAATCGGGGGGTATAACGTCAAAAGGGTACTAATTGACCAGGGAAGCCAAGCTAACGTGATGTACCCCGACTTATACCGGGGACTGGGTCTTAAACCCGAGGACCTGGATGCGTGTCATTCCCCACTCATGGGTTTCGACGGCAAAATGGTGGTTCCCCAAGGAAGGATTAAGCTTCCCGTGCAGATTGACAGCGTGGAAGTCCAGGTGAACTTCATAGCAGTAGAGGCTTTCTCCCCCTACACGGCCATCCTCGGCAGACCCTGGCTGCATTCCATTGGGGCCGTCCCTTCAACACTGCATCTTAAGGCAAATATCCCATTCACGGGGGAGTAGGAGAACTGATGGGGGATTAGGCGATGGCCCAACAATGCCTGGTGACAGCGGTTACGCGATATTCGCCTGGCCTGACCCCCAGTTATAGAAGTGCGGCCCAATAGCAATCAAAGGGGGCTGCCACCGTGCAACCAGCTGAGGCGTCACAAGAATCATCTGAGGGATTGATAAAAATATTGATTGGAGCTTGCGAAGAGCGGTATTTTCAAATAGGGTCACAATTGCAACCTAAGGAAAAATCAGAGTTTGTGGAGTTCCTGAAAGCAAACATGGACATGTTCGCCTGGGATGTAAGCGACATCCCCGGGATCAGCCCCGAGCTGGCATGCCATCGCTTGAACGTGAATTCTGAGGTGGCACCACGTAAACAACCTCCTCGGCGATCATCTGATACTCACGCCGAGACGGTTAGAGCGGAAGTGAGTAGGTTAAAACAGGCCGGAGCAATCAAGGAAATATTCTATCCCGAGTGGCTGGCCAACACTGTTGTAGTGCAGAAGAAGAGTAGAAAGTGGCGAGTATGTGTGGATTTTACAGACCTCAATAAAGCCTGCCCGAAGGACCCTTTCCCAATTTCCAAGATAGATCAATTAGTGGACGCCACAGTGGGGTATCCTCGAATGAGTTTTTTGGACACATTCCAGGGCTACCATCACATACCTTTGTCCTTGGCCGACTAGGAGAAAACGGCTTTCCGTTCTCCCACTGGCAACTTCCACTATCGTGTGATGCCCTTCAGCCTCAAAAACGCCGGCTCGACTTATCAGAGAATGATCACTCGCATGTTTGAAAAGTAGCTCGGGAGAAACATGGAAGCATGCATAGATGATATGGTGGTCAAAAGTAAAAGGGCCGAGGACCACCTTACCGATTTATCAGAGATCTTCGTAGTGCTCAGGGAGCACAGGTTACGACTCAACGCATCAAAATGCTCTTTCGGGGTAAGCTCGGGCAAATTCTTGGGGTACATGATTACTCATTGGGGGATCGAGGTTAACTCAGAGCAGATTAGGGCTATTAACAGCCTGCATCCCCCCCGAAACCTGAAGGAGGTATAGAAGCTGGCCGGAATGACGGCCGCACTAAGCAGGGTTATCTTTCGGTCCGCAGATAGGTGTCGCCCTTTCTTCCAACTACTACATAAATGGAAGGACTTCGAGTGGACCGAAGAATGCACCCGAGCATTCGAGGTTCTCAAAGCGTACTTGTCCAATCCACCAGTCCTGTCCCGACCTGACAAAGAGGAAGTACTTTACGCCTATCTGGCGGTCACGAGGCACTCCATTAGCTTTGTATTTATCAGAAACCAGGACGGGGTCCAAAGGCCGGTCTACTACGTCAGCAAGTCCTTGCAAGAGGTGGAAATGCGTTATCTCCCGCTGGAGAAAGTGGTCCTAGCTATTGTGCATGCGACTAAGAAACTCCCACATTATTTCCAAGCCCACATGGTGGCAGTACTAACTCAGCTGCCATTACAAGCCTTGCTGAGAAAGTTCGATTACACAGGCAGGATTGCCAAGTGGGCCACAAAGTTGGGGGCTTATGATGTTAAGTATCTGCCTCGCACGGCAATAAAGGGCCAAGTCTTAGCAGACTTCGTAGCAGAGTTTGCCGAGGGCGCCTATGAAGAGGAGAGCGCGGTCGCGAGCCTGATGGTCTCGTCGACTACCACTGCCCTCGTGTGGAGGGTTTACGCAGACGGGGCCTCCAATCGAAAGGGAGCTGGTGTGGGAATAATATTAATTACGCTCGAGAAGCTGATAATCGAAAAATCACTACAACTAGGCTTCCCGGCTACCAACAACGAGGCCGAATACGAAGCTCTGCTGGCAGGAGTAAACCTGGTCAAACTGCTCGGGGGAAAGATGGTGGAGGTGTATTCTGATTCTAGGCTAATTGTTGGCCAAATTAATGGGGAGTTCGAGGCTCGAGATGAAAGGATGCAAAAGTATCTTGCCAGGGTGCGAAGTGCACGGAGTCATTTCGATGATTTCAGAGTGGAACAGGTCCCGAGGAGGCAGAACTCGCATGCAGACTCCCTAGCCATGCTAGCCACCTCGTTAGAATCAAACCTGCCTCGGGTCGTTTTGGTAGAGGAAGTTAACACGCCCACCCTTACGAAGGCACCCGTGGTGGGGGTGTGCAGCGTTCATGTAGGCCCAAGCTAGATGGATCTTATTATGACCTTCTTGAAAGGGGGACCGTTGCCAGAAAACAAAGGCGAGGCGGAAAAGATACGAAGAACCGCCCCACGCTACTAGTTGTCCGAGCAACATAAGCTATATAAGCGCTCGTACTCAGGACCGTATCTGCTATGCGTACACCTGGAGGCCGTGGAGCCTCTACTCGAGGAACTACATGAGGGTATCTGTGAAAGCCACACTGGCGGGAGATCCCTGGCACACAGAGCCCTCTCATAAGGATACTGGTGGCCTAACATGCGCCAAACCTCCCAGGACTATACCAAGCGATGTGATCAGTGCCAGAGGTTCGCCCCTAACATACACCAGCCGGGAGGAATCCTGAACCCTTTGTCCAGCCCTTGGCCCTTTGCCTAGTGGGGCCTGGACATAGTAGGTCCTTTCCCTCGAGCCTCAGGCAACCAACGATGGCTCCTCGTCGGCACGGACTACTTCACCAAATGGGTTGAAGCCAAGCCCCTTGCCAACATTAGAGACGTCGATGCCAAGAAGTTCATATGGAAAAATATCGTCACCAGATTTAGGGTACCACACACCTTAATTTCGAACAATGGGCTTCAATTTGACAGCAAATCTTTCAAAAGATATTGTGGAGAGTTGGGAATCAGGAATGGGTACTCCACGCCAGCGTACCCTCAGGGAAATGAGTAGGCCGAGGCCACCAATAAGATCATAGTTGCCGGGCTTAAAAAGAGGCTGGACGATGCCAAAGGAAGGTGGGTTGATGAGTTGCCCCACGTACTATGGACATACCGCACCACACCTCGGAAGTCCACGGGGGAAACCCCATTTTCATTAACTTACGATTCGGAGGCAGTGATCCCCCTAGAGGCCGGATTTCCTACTTTAAGGACAGACCAGTTCAACACCGAGAGAAACCATCAGTTGCTCCTGGACAGCCTAGACCTGACCGAGGAAAGACGAGACATGGCCATGGTAAAATTGGCCCAATACCAACAGAAGCTTAAGCAGGAATATGATAAAGGGATCAAGCACAGGCCCCTGTCCCCGGGAGACTTAGTTTAGAGGAAGATAGTGGGGACGGCCAAGCTCCCATCCTGGGGTAAACTGGGTCCTAACTAGGAAGGACCATTTAAAGTCACTTCTGTCGCAGGAACTGGGGCCTACCGGCTAGAGGACCTAGATGGAAATGTAATCCCCCGCCCGTGGAATGTAAACAATTTGCGACAATATTACTTTTAATGAAAATTTTTTGCCTTTGTGTTTTGATTCTGTCTCGCCAAAAATTCTAAGTGTTAAACAGGATCTAGGACTTACCTGGCTCCTTAGCCACAAGCTTAGGGGAAATTGACATTGTAAGAAAAATTCTAAGTGTTAAGCAGAACTTAGGACTTGCCTGGCTCCTCGGCCACAAGCTCAGGGAAAACTAACATTGCAAGAAAAATTCTAAGTGTTAAAAAAAACCTAGGACTTGCCTGGCTCCTCGGCCACAAGCTTAAGGAAAATTAACATTGCAAAAAAAATTCTAAGTGTTAAGCAGAACCTAGGACTTGCCTAGCTCCTCGGCCACAAGCTTAAGGAAATTAACATTGCAAGAAAAATTCTAAGTGTTAAGCAGAACTTAGGACTTGCCTGACTCCTCGGCCACAAGCTCAGGGAAAACTAACATTGCAAGAAAAATTCTAAGTGTTAAAAAAAACCTAGGACTTGCCTGGCTCCTCGGCCACAAGCTTAAGGAAAATTAACATTGCAAAAAAAATTCTAAGTGTTAAGCAGAACCTAGGACTTGCCTAGCTCCTCGGCCACAAGCTTAAGGAAAATTAACATTGGAAGAAAAATTCTAAGTGTTAAGCAGAACTTAGGACTTGCCTGACTCCTCGGCCATAAGCTCAGGGAAAACTAACATTGCAAGAAAAATTCTAAGTGTTAAAAAGAACCTAGGACTTGCCTGGCTCCTTGGCCACAAGCTTAAGGAAAATTAACATTGCAAGAAAAATTCTAAGTGTTAAGTAGAACCTAGGACTTGCCTGGCTCCTTGGCCACAAGCTCAGGGAAAACTAACATTGCAAGAAAAATTCTAAGTGTTAAAAAAAACCTAAGACTTGCCTGACTCCTCGGCCACAAGCTTAAGGAAAATTAACATTGCAAGAAAAATTCTAAGTGTTAAGCAAAACCTAGGACTTGCCTGGCTCCTCGGCCACAAGCTCAGGGAAAACTAACATTGCAAGAAAAATTCTAAGTGTTAAAAAGAACCTAGGACTTGCCTGGCTCCTCGGCCACAAGCTTAAGGAAAATTAACATTGCAAGAAAAATTCTAAGTGTTAAGTAGAACCTAGGACTTGCCTGGCTCCTCGGCCACAAGCTTAGGGAAAACTAACATTGCAAGAAAAATTCTAAGTGTTAAAAAGAACTTAGGACTTTCCTGGCTCCTCAGCCACAAGTTTAAGGAAAGTTAACATTGTAAAAAATGCTAAGCGATTGAACGGAGTCCAAGACTTGCCTGACCCCTCGGCCACAAGCCTAGGTTAAACTAACATTGCACGGTGGGAAAATTGGTAATAGTCGAATAAACTCTGAGCTGGTTAGACAAAGGTATGGAAGACCAGCCTAAGTATCATAAAAGATGCGCTAGCAGTCATTTAAAAAAAAAAAAAAAAAAAAAAAAGGGAGAAGGAAAGCTGCAAATATATGTTAACAAGACTACTATAAAAAAAAAAAAAAAAAAAAAAAAGAACTTAAGTGTTCATTACAAAAACTAATTACAGAACGGGGAGGGATCAGGCGCTACATGGATAAGGCCCCGGCTATAATGCCCCAGCTACAAAAAAAAGAATAAAAGAGAAAGTACTACTTATAGGCTACCCTACTACAAAAATTCCGCAAGGGAAGAGCATACGTAAAAAGAGAAGAAAGCTAAGTCTGAGGCTCCTTGTCCTTAGCATTCTTTTCCTTCTTATCCTTCTTCTTCTTCGTAGGCACCCCCTTGGGCACCCCCTTCTCAGCTTCCAAGTCCACTAAATCCTCTTGAGGAGGTAACCCCTTGGACGAGATAGGAGAAGAAGGAGGATTCTAGGACTCAACAGAGACGGGAAGAGCGGAGCTCAGATCCACGGGGGGGCTGGGGGCTGAAGGCAGCAAGCGCAAAGCCGGAGGATAATAAACTTGGTCGGGAGCGCAGAGCTCTAAGTTAAGACTGACGCCTACTGCGTTCAGCGCTTCCCCCCAGACCTCTTGGCTGAAGGCGCGAGCAACGTCGCGGAGCTGGGCAGTAAGAGATGCGGCGGTCTTGTTCATGCTCGTATCATAGGCCTCCTGCTCGGCCCGAGCTTTCTCAGCGTCCTTGTCCGCCAGCTGCTAGTTTGCCTGCTTCAACTCCACCATTGTGAGTGCCAGGGCACTTTCGGCGTTCCTCTGGGCTTCCAAGGCATCAAAAGCTTGCTTCTCATAGCCCTTTAGGGCAGATTCAGCGTTGTGGAAGGCTCTATCTGCCTCAGACAGCTGGGAAAGGGTGTCCTTCAATTTTTTCTCTACCTCGGCTCTGGCCTTCTCAGCAGTTTCATAAGCCTTCTTAGACTTCCTGGCCGCATCCAGGGAGTGATGGACCCAGTCCTTTGCCATGAAGGCAGCTTGAACGGCCTGCAAGAATAGGAAACAAAAAAGAAGAATAAGCAATTAAAGTAAAAATACTTGACAGATGAAGAAGTTGGTAAAGTCGGCCGAGGTACCTTAGCTAGATCCTGCTTCAGGAAAAGGAAGACCTCCCTTTTCCTAAAGGATTTCAACTCCTCCATGTCCTCAGGAAGGCACAAAGCTCTCTCCAAGCATTCTGCCACCAGGCCTGAGCTGCCCTTGGAGGGGTCTCTCAGATTGGCATCATCCAGCACAGGAGCTCCCGAGCTAAGAGTGAAGGCGGGCCTCCAGACGGAAGCTTTCTTGGTCTGATCCCTGCCGCTCTCCCTCGAGGACACAACAGGGTCGGGCCTCTTCCTCGACTGTCCCTTGCCAGCTCGGGCCTCCTTGACTAGGGGCTCGGATACCTCCCCCTCCTCAGACGTGGCTACCCCTTTTCTACAGGAACCACGTTTCCGTTTTTTGTCTGCTGCATCGGCTGGAGACGTGCGGGTAGCAGCTGGAGTTGGTAGATGAGGTGGCACCACCACCGCCGAGGAGGATCCCCCGGTGTGGGCCAACAGCAGCGCCAGGAGGTTGCGTGTCTTTTCTTAGAATCCCACAGCCGATGATGATCGGGCTTGTGATGCGCTCGAAGCGTCGGGGTGATAAAAGACTTCAAAGTCTTTCTCGGTCACTTCTTGGACAAAGGTGGATGTAGATCCCTCTGCCTCTTCGTTTGATGGCAGGGGAGGTTCCTGAGCGTACAAAAGCTAAGCAGCTAGAGGCGCAGGGAGTTGGGCATCTTGCGTCCCCTCTGGAGGCAGTCCTGCCAGCAAAAACCCCTGGACGGCAACGCCTATCCTAGCCAAACGCGGATCACGGGCCTTGATGACGTTCTTCGGGCTATAGAAGTGCTTAGTTGAAGGAGTGTAGCTAAGGATGACGTGCGTGACTCCGAGTTGCCCGTCCCGATGAAGAAATATCTCGGACTGAAGAATCCAGTTCAGATCATGAAAATTTACCAAATGTTTGGCAAGGGCTGTGTGATACTTGTCTACCATGAAAGAGCACGGTTATTGTTAGCAAAGAGCAAAAAAAAAAAAAAAAGATTGCTGCCTAGAAAGAAGCTCCTCTAAAAGCCTAAAGTGGTAACCCAGGCCCTTGGGAATGCTACCTGGTTCCCCTTCCTGGGTGGGACAGTGCCACCCATCGTGCCACCCGCTCGAGACGAGAAGGAAGTCTTCATCCATGCCCTTGCTTGAATCGGGCAAGCAAGAGATTAACCCAACTGCGGGGACCCTACTCTTCATGTAATATTTGAGTTTTTCCCCTTTTTGGCAGTTGTACACCCAGTTCACATCATGCCATGTAAGACGGGTCCCCATCCTACGGTTGATGGCCTCTACATACCCAAGGATCCTAAAAATGTTGGGGGAACACTAGGTTGGAGTTAGCCTAAAGTTTATAAGATAATCCGTGGTCACCGGGCCCATGGGAAGTTCCATCCCACCTTCGATGAAGGCGATCATAGGAATAACTATCAACTCAGGAGGGCGATCCACAACCAGCCATTCACCCTCCTCGCAATGCCTAAATTCCACATTGTCGGGAATCCTGTACTGGCATCCTAGCCTCCTCGGAGTCTACCAGCCTAGCATACCTACCCATGGAGAGAAAAGGAACAAGACAAAAAGGGAAACCAACACACCTACTGTGAAAAGTAAAGGACGCTCCTCAGGAGTAATTTTCTCTTCACCAAAGTAAAAACGCCAAAAATGCCAGAAATGAGCCACCGCCAACCTTGATCACTCCTTCTATAGGAGGCAAAAATGAGCGGTAAAACTCCTGCCCATAAATGAGGATGGACAAGGGCCGTATGATCCCAATCATACCGAAAGACGTGAGGGGACAAGCAGCCGCCTGGCGCTATAAATGAGAGCTCGTGGATTCCGAAGCGTCAGGGGCATGCGAGTGATAGTTGAAGAGACGTTGACTCGTGTGAACGCATATGACACGTACGATTCATCCGCGGAGCTAAAACTTCACTTATGCCTCAAGCAAAGTAGTGAAAGTTTTAGGGGGCTATTGTGGGCACCCGAGGAACGAGAAAGGAGGCAAGGGGCTAAGCTAATGGGCCGAGGCCCTAGGAGGAATAGGAAAGGCCCTGCATTGGGCCGAGTGCGAAACTGGCAGGGGCCCAAGGAATAATAGTTCCCGAGGAAAGAGCCAGACCCAACGGGGCACCACGCCAAGCACCAAATGAGAAGCCCCCTCGGCCGAAGGAAGCGTAGGTCAGTGGCAGACAGGCAGCCGTCAGGGCAGCAGCCTCCAATCACATCAATAATAAATGACACACACCAGCTCTGTCAACCGCATTAAATGAGGAAGTGACCTGAAATGATGCCAGTCACAGCTGCGCCAGCTATCGCTGTTGCCTACTTCAGGGAGAGAGAATAGGTGACAGGTGTCGAAAGAGGAGCGAATAACAGCTAAAGATAGACGGAGCAAATAAAATGGCAACGGATTATATAAAGAAGAGGTCTGGGGCTCTTGGAGGGGATTCCATGTTTGTTGTTCTATCCCATCTCTTACAAATTCTATTGTCTTGGATCAAAGGAAGAGGGAGGTTGTTTCATTACTCACGGCGAGCTCTGTATCACTCTCTTTTTGGTCCTTACAGGTACAATTCTATTCAATAACTTTTTATTGGATGTGAATTTTAACAAGTTGTGTCATCCAAGTTTGCAAAATTTCCAAAATCAAAGATCAATAGTTATGTTATCAATCAAATATTTAAATTTTAAGCATAAAAAATAAGTCCATGGATCGAATAGTTAATAACATTTAATTCATATGAAGTTTAATAAATGTGTTAAGAATATATAAAAAAAAATGCATTTTTTTTTTTTAGAGAGTTTCAACCTATGGCGTCTGCTCCTGATGATAGCTCTTTTATCTTCAAACTAAGACACCAATAAGTTTTTGGTATAGGCAGGGATTGAATCCTAGATCTCTTATACAACCAATAGAGACTTTACCAGTTGAGCTGACTGGAATTCACAACCAAGTTTCAAAATATGTGTTATGTTAATTTTTTTTTTTTTTAATGAAAGTTGTAGCCTTAACAACCAAGTTTATAGCCAAATTTTGTCCAAATTATAGTTATAGGTTAGAATTAACTCAACTAATTAAATTTTTTATTGTCCAATAATAGACAAACAATAATTATGGAATAAACCTTCAAATTCTATCATATCTATATCTTTTTATAAACTACTAGCCTCATTGCACGCGCGTGCGATAAGGCATTTTTTTTTTTTAATTTAGTAAAAACATTGAGCTTAGTGGTCTTATTTTATGACAAAAAAAAAGTCTTTAGTTTTATATATAATTTTTATTTTGAAAATTTAATTTATCTATACTACTATTTAAGGGGCTTCTCCTGTTTGGACCAAATTTTTTTTGTTCCAAAATATCCCTACACCCCTAAATTTAAGTAGAGACAAAATTAAATGATAGTCTGATAAAAATACATGTCTAACTTGCACTAAAACATTGTCTACAAAATAGGAACATTCTTCTATTAATTCACTTCTTCAAAACAACTATACGTTTATTTAAAAAAAAAAAAAAATTAAACAACCCCAAGTTACTGTTGTTTTTTTTTTTTTTTTTATCATTTAAAAAAAAAAAAGTCCACACGTTTATCTTCCTATCAAAAAAAAAAAAAATCCTCAAGTTTATCCCAAAAAAAAAAAAAAAAAAACTAAATAGATACATGTTTGGTTACATTGTATTTAACCATAAAAAACTACTCTCGCATACAAACCCACCCAGGGACAAATTTAAAGTTTAAACTTTAAACTCCATATTATCATCAACCAGTTAGCACTTAGCAATCTTGGAGTTACAATTTTATCTTATCTCTAACCATCCTTGTCCGCACGTCTCATCTTTAATGCTAATTCAAAAAAAGAAGATGAGTTTTTGAGTACGTGTAATGAGTGTGCAAAGATACTAGAGGTGTGATGAAAATATTATTTCACCCCCACAAATCTATAATACTCATTACACCTCTAAGTATTTTGTGATTGGAAAATGTAATAATTTCAAATTATAATTTAGGCAAATTATTAACTTTTTTCAAAAAAAAAAAAGAAAAGCCTCTGAGCACGCACTTAGGCACATGCTTAGAGTCTAGTCTATATCTATATCTATATCTATACTACTATTTAAGGGGTTTCTCCTGTTTGGGATCCTCATTTTTTTTGTTCAAAAATGCCTCTGTATCCCTATGTTTAAGTAGAGACAAAACTAAAGGATAATCCAATAAAAATACAATTCTAACTTTCACTAAAATATTGCCTAATAAATAGGGACACTCTTCTGTTGATTTTTAAATTACTTTATCCACTTATAAATTATATTTTCAAAATAAAAATTATATATATAAAATAAAAACACATCTTTTTTTTGGCTTTAAAATAGGACCACTAAAAAAAGAAAAAGTCTCATCGCACGCGCGAAGCGCGTGTGATGAGGCTAGTTATTTTTTAAGGAATTTCCCCTATTTGGATTCCTCATTTTGTAGTTCAAAAATGTTCCTATAGCCTTATGTTTAAGTAGAGACAAAACTAAAGGACAATTCGGTAAAAATACAACTTTAACTCCTACTAAAATATTTTTTTTTAGGACCACTCTCCTATTAATTTTCAAATTGATTTATTCACTTATAAATTAGATTTTTAAAATAAAAATTATATATATATATAATAATAATAATTACAAAATAGGACTATTAAAAAAAAAAAAGTCTCATCGCACTCGCGTGTGATATGGCTAGTATTATTTAAAGGTTTTCCCTGTTTGGATTCCTAATTTTTTTTATTCAAAAATGTCTGTACATTCCTATGTTGAATTAGAGGCAAAATTAAAGGACAACTCAGTAAAAATACAACTTTAACTTTCACTAAAATATTGTTTAAAAAATAAGGTCATTCTCTTATAGATTTTCAAATTTTTTTGTCCACTTATAAATTAGATTATCAAAATAAAAACTATATATATAAAATAAAAACACAAATTTTTTTTACTACAAAATAGGACTACTAAAAAAAAGTCTTATCGCACGCACAAAAAATAATAATAATAGAAATGAAATTATGCTAGTTCCACGTAAAATAGCACAATTTATACCACAATACGCCCATATTATGAGTTGTAAATGATAAAAAAAAAAAACTCTACATAGGCCTACCACCACCTATCTATCACTCGCTTCTCTCATAAGTTGTGCTACAAGTTATGCCTCACTCTATGTGCCACAAGCATTATTCATAGAAACGTGTTATGTTACTCTGGGGCTGTTTGTCTATTTCGTTCCCTCTCTCTCTGTACACAAAATCCAACGCACATTGAGTTTCTACTTCTAGGCCGTCTCTCTCTCTCTCTCTCTCTCTCTCTCATACACACGCATACATAAAAAACTGTGGTCTGTGGACCTTCTTATCTGTGAGTATGGCAGGAAAACTTATGCACGCGGTTCAGTACTTTGGCTATGGTGGAGGAGCGTCTGGTTTGAAGGTTATTTTCATATTCGTTGTTCATTTTTGCAATCACCATTGAATTTTGTCATCTGGGTTTATCCATATTTGTAAGAAGTTTCATGATTGCTGATTACTTGTGTTTAAATTTGAACTTTTAGATTTGAAAAAAGATTGCAGTTTGCAAATTAAGATTATGGTATGAGGGTTAAATTCAAGAGCCATTTCACCACTCTATGTAATTCTGTGTCTTTGTTTTCAAATCATTTTTGGCTCATCATGTGCTATAGTACAAGGTTAAGATAAAAAAAATAGGAAGAATTAGGATGTGTATAGGTGACCTTTTTTTGTTTGGCTTGTTTATCAAGAGGCTTAACTTTGTTTTTTTTTTTTTTTTTTTCTTATGCGTGAAAATTAATTGAAGTACTTATATTTTTTATTTGTAACGAAAATTTTTTATTGGAGACTTATTATGAAATTGTGTTATCAGGGGTTAAAATGATTTCATTTTTATAAAATATTTTGTAGTTTGGTGTTAGGTGATGACAATGATGGGCAATATTATATAGCCTTGTCAATTGTCATCATTGCTTGTCAAGAAAAAGAAGAAAAACGATAAGCACTATTCTATCTTTTGTGTAAAAGATAAGGAAATGGTCACTTGTGATGGAAATCCAAAGTCCACCTGTCCAATTCACAAAATTTGGAATTTCAATAAAATAAGAATTTTAAGAAGGGATGAGTATTGTCTCTGTATGTGACAAGTTGGGTTTTTTTTTTTGGGGGGGGGGTGGGGGGGAAATTATGTGGTATAATCAATAGTGTTCTCACTTCTCATATAATAATGTAGTCATTAATAAAATTATGAAAAGTTACCACTGAAAATTTTCGGAGGTTCGCTTTATAAATTTTATCCATTGGAGATATGACAAAAACTCATAGTTTCTGAACTCCTATGTTTGAGCTCTTGAGATCTCCTTCATATTCGAGCTTTTGGGTAATGCCAAATGTAATCTAAACTTCAAATCCAAGAATGGTTGAAGGGCTTTTTAGATGACTGAGCCAGGAAGATTAATCCCTTAATGAAGGGAAAGAAATCTTCTTTTAAACAGGAACACAAAGAAAACTGAGTCCTCATATTATGGAGTAGAATTTTTAAGAGGATTCCTTTGTATTTGTTTGAGTGTACCACTTGTATAAACCTAATCTAGAGTAAATATTTTGTTCAATGTATAGTAAGTCCAGAATGTAGAATTAGCGAAGGCACCTACATTTTTTTAGGCTGCAAGGTTCATGTGATTGTAATTTCTTTAGCAATTGAACATGGCTATTTTGGAATCTGAATAGTGGATACTTGGCTCCTGTCAAATTCATTAAACTTGAGTTATTCAAAATTTTGGAATAATTGGGTTTAAATGTCTGGCAAAAAAAGTTGTAGGAGATTAATATATTAATTGGGTGCAATTTTTTTTGATAAGTAATAAATTTCATTGATAGAAAAAACAATACAAAAGGCCAAAGTATACATGACTTGTATTAAGGTAAGTAAGAGAACAAACAGAACTAAGAGGCATAAAAACTACATCTGTCAAGCAAATCGGACAAAGAAGTAAAAAAAAGAAGACAACTAACGCATTTGTCCACCCAAACAAAGTCTGGAAGAAGGACATGTTCCAAATCCTATTTCTATGTTTACTAAACTTGCCTTGCTAGTTAGCTAGAAGCTCTACTACATCCTTGGGCATAACCCAAGATATCCCAAAAAGTGTAAGCACCATGGACCATACTCCGCAACTCTCTGACTATCGGGCAGTGCAAGAGTAAATGATTAATAGTGTCCCCTACCCTCTTACACATACAACACCAATCACTAACAAGAAGCTGACGCTTCCTAAAATTCTCATTAGTCAAAATCCTACCCAATGCCACCGTCCATTCAAAGAAATTGATCTTTGAAGGCACTTTGGAACTTGACACAGTCTTCTAAGGAAAAGATAATTGGGAAGGGGATTGTAAAACTTTATTGTAGGATCTAACATAAAAAATTCCTTGAGAAGCAGGTTTCCACCACAGCTCATCCACCCCTTCCCCTTTCTACACTCCAGATTACAATAAGTCCATAAAGGAGGAAGCAAACTCTTAACTCCCAATCTTAAACTGATGGAATGGAGTTAATATTCCAGTGGTAGTTATCCCCAAGAAAGAAATTAGCTCTGCTATTGATGCATCTTTGTATCAAGCAATTCCATAGAGCTCTTGGAACATCTCCTTTAGAGGAGGTCCTACACACCAAGGATCATGTCAAAATTTAATAGAAATGTTCCCCACCTTAAAACTAACGCAATGGCGAAAAGTATCCCACCCTTTCCTTATGCTCTTCCAGAGGCAAACCCCGTATGGCCCTTCTTCGCTATTGGAACACCAGCAGCCCCCCCCCCCCCCTCCCCGGCCCCACCACATACTTCCATAATTTGTGTCAATAACCCTTCTCCACAGCGCTTCCCTCTCTAGAGTGTACAGCCATAGCCATTTCCCCAACAACACTAATTAAAGAGAACCAGATTTTGAATGCCTAGCCCCACATTTTGGAGTGGCTCACATACATCCATCCAATTCACCAAGTGGTACTTGAATTCATTTCCCAACCTTCCCCATAGAAAATCTTTTTGTAGCTTCTCTATACGTCTAGCCACACTCAAAGTGATAGGAAACAAGGATAAATTGTAGGTGGGCTACGTGAGTAGTCTAGACAACGTGCTTTTAATCAATGTGATACGTCCCCCTTTAGACAAATACATCCTTTCCAACCAGCCAACTGCCTCTCCTTGTCTCAACCCTTGAGAACTATGAAAAAATCCTCTAGGGGTACCATTCACAAGCGCAAAAGGTTGAACCATGGAAATACATTAATAAATCCAATGTCTTCATTTAGACAAAAACCAACATTGACGAAGCATGTGCTCCAAGAAATTCTAGTTTATGTGGTCATGTGCTTTCTCCAAGTCTAGATTGCACAAAAACCCTTGGTATGCCTAACTTAGGACGGCTATCTAAGCATTCATGGGCAATTAAAGTTGAATCCAGAATGTGCCTATTGCTAACATAGGTGTTTTGAGGAACCACCCCCACCTTATGAAGCACCAACTATAACTCATTTGCCAAAACTTTAGCCAAGATCTTGTAAATCCCTATAATCAAACTAATAGGACGAAAGTCCTTAATCTCAATCACCCCAGGTGTTTTTGGAATAAGAGAGATAAACGTGGCATTAATGCCTTTCTTAAAGGTGCCATGCCCATGGAAACGATGGAAAACCCTCATTATATCTTCCTTCACAACACCCCCAACAACTTTGCAAACAGCCATTGTGAAATTATCCGGATCTGGTGCTTTATCCCCTTTCATGTTCGACACCGCCTTATAAACCTCATTCTCCGTGAAATTCCTCTCTAGGCCACTAGAATCCTCCAACTTAATGGCTGGAAAATTTAGGCTATCCAATAAAGGACGTCAAATGCCTAGTTCGGAGTATAAAGCTTTATAGAAATCTGCAATCTTCTCATTATTAGTCTTTTATTTTTGAGCTCCTCTCCATCTACCAGTAATCACTCAATAAAATTATGTTGATGATGTGAATTCGCAAGCTTGTGTAAAAAATTTTGTATTTCTATCCTCTTCCTTCAAAAGCATTCTTGATTTTTGCATCCAATTAATCTCTCTCATCAACAGGATCTATTCAAGCTCTGCTTTGGCCTGCTCCCTTTACACTTTTTCATCA
The DNA here is from genome assembly GCA_023621385.1 of Quercus gilva. NCBI lineage: Eukaryota > Viridiplantae > Streptophyta > Magnoliopsida > Fagales > Fagaceae > Quercus > Quercus gilva. The sequence continues at coordinate 61,443,758 of CM042481.1, forward strand.
TCCAGGAACACTCTAGTCTCCTCAATCTCATCCATTGAGTTAATACTATACAACAAGCAATCTTTTTGCTAGTAATTTAACCAAAGTCTCAGAAGTTCCACTTTTTCAAATCAAGCTTCAAGGCCTTCAGTTTATTTGCAAGAACAAAGTTAGGGGAACCATTAAACTGATAGGAATCTCACCAACCTTTCACCTTATCTAAAAAAATGTCCACCTTAAGCCACATATTTCAAATCAAAACTGACTCAGCCCCCATTGTAAAACACTGCATACCAGTAAAATAGGTTGATGATCAGACAATAGCTGTGGTAGACGCCTCTGGGTAACCAAAGAAAAAAGCTCCTCTAAGGACATAGTGAGCAAAAATCTATCTATACTAAAATGAGAAAGACTATTGGACCAAATAAAATTTCCACCCTCCATAGGAAGATGAGCCACCAGACTGTGAGAGAAAATGAAATCAGAGAACCGTTGCATGGTACTTCCCACCATCTAAACAACCCAGCTAACTCTTCCCAAAGTAATCTCATATCAGAATCAAGATTAGGTCCATAAACCCCAGAAAATGCCCCCTCAAAATCAGAAGATGCCAATTTGAAACAACATGGCTAAGAGTAATCTCCCACCACTTCATCTACTTTCTCCATAGTCCTCTTGTCCCACATTAACAATATACCACCTGAGGCCCCTACAGAATCCACATACAGCCAATCTACATGATGACTGCCCTACAAGCTTCTCAACAAATTACTGACTCTCAATCTCTCAAAAGGATCATTCAGCCGGCATATTCAAGGTTTGATGCTTCAAATACATAGCTCTGTACTTGCCCACCTGCTATTAGATGTTTTTCTTCTGGAGCCGCCTGCCTCATAATTTACATTGGTTATTAAATTCTTCAATTTTCTGGAACCCTTTGTCTCTGCATTACCTTTTTTGACTTTCTTAGGCTATGATCAAGACTCTCATCCTCCAGATTTGCTTTAACTGCGCTAAACAACTCCAAGAAGTCCTCCTCGAAAACCATTATATTTAACACCCAGAAATTAACTAAAACCCTTGAATTTCTTCATCACCCAACTGGAGTGTGATTGTTTGGGTCTGTAGTCACTGCTAATATGCTGCCCTCACCCACCGCCAGAATTGTCATCCTCGGAGGCTAAACCCAACCCATGTGAAGCCAAATCGGCATCTGGGATTGAATTGGGTGTACGTTAGAAAACCATATGAAAAAAGCAGCATATATGGTCATCTTGAATTTTTTTTTTTTTTTTTGAATAACCATAGTTTTTTTAACAAAGCTGAAATTTTATGTTAGGAAAAAGATTGGGGATATGCATGTAATGAGGGGGGGGGGGGGGTGAGTTACACAGATCACTTCATGGTCCAAAGAGTAAGTTATTGGTGCTTTGCTTGTTGCAGAAAGCTCTTTCTGTATGTGGGGAGCCTTGAGGAATAATACTAGAATGCTGGATATGACGCTGCAAACCTTTTCACCCCTTTCCTTCCAATTCTTTTTTCTTGTTCCTTCATCTTCTCTTTCCTACCCTTATCATTTGGAAGCATGTGTTTTTACATTATACATTGCTGTTTGTGAGTATGAGAACAACCTTTACAAACTTTAGAATGAAGGAAATTAGATTCCTGTGTGTGGTAACAAATATATCACGCATTTGATGATGCATCATCAAGAAATAACTGTTCTATTAATACTATTAATGTGCATAGTCCAATATGTGCAGTGCCGTATTTTGTCATCAAACTTGCTATTTGAAGCATTTGTTGACTGATATAACATTTTCTTAAGAACATTATATCCAAATATTGTCTAGATATTTGTTTGCTTATTTTTTCTTCTTTTTTATTTATTTATATTTTTTATATATTTTATAATTATGAAACTCACATATGTGTTGAAATTCATGTTTCTGTGAGTTAATTTCATCCCTGCAGCTATTGAAAGGAGTAAGCAGATTTCAGGTACATACCTTAAAATAAATAATAGAATCATTCTTTAGCCTGGCCTGTGTTAGTGATGACAAGTTGAAGATTATATCAAAGTTCTGTTTTTTTCCCCCACCAAACCTCAAGAGAGAAGAACTAAGGGCTCTGATGTGGTTTTGTTTGACAAAAAATGAAGAACCAGGGACTTCAGGTTGAGAAAAAAATTGAATTTGCTTTGATGTAGTTTTGGAATAGCATGGATCCTCATACCTTAATGAATTGAATTTGTGGTTACTGAAAATAGAGTTAGGGTTATGGTACTTAGGTGAAGTATATGATTTGACTATAATGCAGGTATCTCACCTCTATGATGAAGCTTAAGTGGCTGAAATCAGGCTCGCATAGGAATGCATAAAGGGTTAATTTAATGAATGATCCATGATGTTTATATGAATTTCCTTCCTTTATTTGGTCTCAGTTCTGATTGTTATTTTGGGTAGGGAAGCTTTTGCTAGTGAAAGTCCCATCTTGTGATTATGATATTTGTTAACAACTTTATTGTGTGGCTGCACCTTGTCGGTACTTCATTCTTCTTTGACTTCCTTAGAAGCCCTAGTCTCAGAATGGTTAATCATAGCCTTTGTGGAAACTTAGTGACAGCTTGTGATCCCAAAATCTTTCTAGTTGGAAACTTAAAGTTGTGATTGTAGTTTTGTGGTTTTATTTTCTGTATATATTTTCCTTGCATTTGCTGCTTGCTTTACAGAGCTATAGTGTTAGAATTCTTTGAAATTATGTTAAGTGTACCTGTAGGTGCTTTTAAAGATAAATATATTTCACATTTATTGCAGCATGTTGAAGTTCCAGTTCCCATTCCAAAGAACGACGAGCTCTTGCTAAAACTGGAAGCAACTAGTCTAAATCCAGTTGATTGGAAAATTCAGAAAGGTTTGCTGCGGCCTTTTTGGCCTCGCAAGTTCCCTCACATACCTGGTAATTCTTTGTTGTGTGTGGTTCTGTTAACAGAACTTTTTTGTGAAGCCCTTTTTACCTTGGGAAGTCGTTTAATACATACATTTCGTTGACATTTGTGAAGCTGAGTTAAGCCATAAGTTGACTTTTGATTTCCTGTTACTATATTGAAGTCTCAAACAGTTAGTTTTTGACAAATATGCTGACAAATAGTAAGTGCTAAGCATGACTGAATGCATAATAAAATTTGTAGATACCCTGTTCAAGTTAAATTATAAAGAAAAAAATTATGACAGTATTTTATGGATGCTCCTTTAGTGGCAATTTGTGTATGAATCACAAGGATGCATATACATGTTTCTTCAATACCCGCAGATGCAAGCAGATACCAATGGGGAATTTTCTACTTTTTTCTTTCTTTTTCCAGGGCACAAGGATTGAATGTTGTGCTCTTACCCTCTCTTTCAAATCCCATGCTTGCAGCACCATGCTCCTATGTGTTTCTCATTACATGTAAAAAAATGTTTTCTTAATGTGCTTAACTCAAATGACTTCATGGAGGACAAGGTTTCAGTTTTAAATGGTGTAACTTACCAATAATTATAAAATAATTAGAATAAAAGTGCTTCCTTACACCACTTTTTCTCCAAGTTAGTTTGAATTGGGTGACTGATGCAGGGAGCATTAAAATCATCTAAGATTTTATTTTTGAATGTAAAATTAATTTAGCTTTTAAATTTTGAATTTGGTTTTAGTGGTGAGGGTTTTAAGGGATTTGATTTGATGTTTTCCATATTAGTATAATCCCTAAAACCTATTTAATTTGTAGTCCTTTAATGGTGAAAGACGGTATAATTTGAATAAGAACAATATTATGATGATGACAAATGGCCGTAGTTGGTGATGACAAATGCTCTTAGGTGTTGATGCCTAGGGTTTGCAGGCAAATTCTAGTTGGTCATGCCTAGGGTTTTGTAAAGAACAATATTATGATGATGACAAATGCCCTTAGTTGGTGATGAGAAATGCTCTTAGGTGTTGATGCCTAGGGTTTGCAGGCAAATTCTAGTTGGTCATGCCTAGGGTTTTGTATGGTTGTTCCATTCGTGAAATTTTATTTCCTATTTTCCTATTTGTGTTCTGCATCAGCGACTTGGCTGGTTCAGGCTACTCAATTTGGCATGAAGAAGAACACCTTATTATTATTGTATGGGTTTTATAGTTCAACTACTTATGTCGATTTAAAAGGGTAGGAGCATGTGACATCTCCTTCAATAAAAGCATGAAAATAGCCTTAAGATTATGAACTTTGAAAGCCAAAACATACATTTATGTCATTCATGTGGTGCTGACGATTCTATAACCATACAGACATCATATATAAATGGTATTAATTTTTTAACCAATGAGTAGTTTAGTGATATATCTATTGAACTGAACTTCTTGCTGATGGTTGATTGTTGCAAATTTTTGGGAAGTCTTCCATCTCTGCCTTTTGCTGAACATATTTTCTGTTGGAAAAGGTACTGATGTGGCAGGAGAGGTCGTAGAGGTTGGACCAGGAGTCAAAAGTTTCAAAGCTGGTGACAAAGTTGTAGCTGTGATTAGCCATGCTGTGAGAACTCATTCTTATTCCTTTGGTTTTATATTTCCTTCTATTAATAACTTATATGCCATCCTGTTATCATTCTTATCTTAATAATTTAAATTAGAGCCTTGTCCTGAGTTTTGAGTTTCACTGAAGTTGAACGCACTTTTATTCTTTATATTTTCAAAGTAATTCTAATTTTAAAAAGTCAAATTAAAAGAAGGGAAGATGTGGGATTTGTCACAGTGATTATATTAAATCTCTAATTTTCTTCACTCCTTCCCATGTCATTAACTAGAATGAAATAAAAAAGGGGGAATATTAGCACATCTGGGAAAAAATAAGTTATCTCTATCCGTGCACATGCTAAAACCTGAACCATATAGTACTTACTCCTCTTCTCTGTGTGGTAGGACCTTGGGCCAAAACCAACTAATCCTTTAAAAAAGGGGGAATATTAGCACATTTGGGAAAAATAAGTTCTCTATCAGTGCGCATCCTAAAACCTGAACCATATAGTACTTACTCCTCTGCTCTATGTGGTACGACCTTGGGCCAAAACCAACTAATCCTTTTCTTGTACTGTTGATATGTAAGGTTTTAAATTCCATTCCTTGGTAGACAACAAATGCCAATTTTTTTCTTTGACAAGAAATAAACTTCTTCCCCAATCAAAGAAAACTCCAAGAAAGTAACCAAAAAATAGAAAATATTTATTTTGTTCATGAAATTACTAGAGTTATTAATGATTTTCTATGCAAGCCAAATAATAAAAAGTTTTTTCTTGGTATGCCGTTGGGGGCGTCCCCTAAATCCCCCTATATTGGGAACCCTATATTAGAAAAAATTGAAAGAAAGTTAGAAGGGTGGAAGAAGTTGTATTTGTCAAAAGGTGGCAGACTGACATTGCTTAAAAGCACGCTTTCTAGCCCCCTTACTTATTTCTTATCTCTTTTCACCATTCCTACACATGTGGCAAACAAAATTGAGAAGCTGCAAAGAGACTTTTTGTGGGGTGACACTAAGACACATTTGTTGGGTTGGGATAAGGTGTGTATGCCTATTGCTAATGGTGGTTTGGGTATTAGGAAGTTGACCACTTTCAATAAAGCCTTACTTGGAAAGTGGCTTTGGCATTTTGGGATCGAGGAGAATAGGCTTTGGAGGGGGGTGGTAGTGTTGAAATTTGGGGAAGAATGGGGGGATGAACCTCTAAGTTGGGAAGGGGCGTTCATGGGTGTGGTCTGTGGAGAAGTATCCGGATGGGATGGGAAGTGTTTCACAAAAATGTCCACTTTAAGATGGGGGTGGGGGATAGAGTGAAATTTTGGACAGATAGTTGGTGTGGAGATCGTCCTCTCCATGTGGCTTTTCCGATCCTGTACTCTTTTGCTGCATACAAAGAAACTTCCATAGAATCTTCTTTGTTGTGCCAAGGAGCGGGTAATAGGAGAACTTGGGATGTTCGGTTCATTCGGGGTCCTAATGATTGGGAGGCAAATGTGATGGTTGATTTCTTCTGTCTCTTGGCATCCAATTTACCTCTTGAGACTGATGGTGATCGTATGAGATGGAAGTTGACAAATAATGGGGATTTTACTATCCGATCATATTATCACAAGTTACATGGTTCTTCTTCCATTGTCTTTTCTTGGAAAGGTATTTGGAAGGTTAAAGTACTTGGCATGTCTCTTTAGAACCTTTGGGATTTCTTGGGTCCCCTCTGGTAGGGTGTTTGATCTTCTTTTTGGCTGGTGGAATTAGTTGGGTAAGCATTTATCTCACATTTGGAATTTAGTTCCATTGTGTTTGATGTGGTGTATTTAGAAGGAACGCAATCGGCGGACATTTGAGGATTTGGATAGATATGATGACCAAATGCTCGCTTTCTTTTCTGGTTCTCTTTTTGATTAGGCTAGGGCTTGGGGACTCACATCTATTGATTCTCTCCCTTTATTCCTTAGTTCTCTTCTTCTTTGTTAGTGTCTTTCTTTTTTATGTTTGAGCTTTTCTTTCTTTTCTTGTACATTTGTTGTGCTAGTGCTTCTTTGCATTTAGTAGTTTTTTTATTATACATGTTTATTACCTATCAAAAAAAAAAAAAAAAAAAAGAGTTTTTTCTAGGTCATTTTCAAGGTTTCAATCAAACACAAGAAAATCGGTTAGTTTTTTTAAAAAGGGAAAAAAAGAAGTTCCTCCTTTATGTTGGGGTAGTTCACAATTTCCCCCTCAATCTTTGGAATAGAGCAATGTCCCCCTTTATATTTTGGAAATGAGCAAATTCACTCATTCCTGTATCATTTCAGTTAAATTTGACGGAATCTTTTGATTTCTAGCATATTTTATTGTGCAAAGTCTAAAATAGCCCCAACTAAATATGAAAATACTCAAAATGCTCCCAGTGTCAAACCCGGGTAAAACACAACCCAGATAAATCTCTCGAAGTCTCTTGAAACCCCATATGGTCAATCTCTTGAAGTCAACAGCAACAATTTGCCTGGTACAGTAATGCTGTTCTTTTTGGGTTTCTTGCTGAGACGAAGCCAAAGTTGTTGGTTTTCTGACTATTCTCTATTGATGTTCTCTGTCATTGGCTTACGGTGAAGAGGGTCTAATTTCATTCAATTTGACGGAGGGAGAGGGTGTGAGATTTGAAATTTGAGAACATTGGGAAATATAATATTTGGGGAGTTCACATGTATATGTGTGCATCTGCCGTGTAACAAGGTTTGGCAGGGATAAATATCTTATTGGTTGGGGGGAATGGCTGGCAGCCACTCTTATTTACTTCTTTATATATGTGTGTGTATATATATATATATATATATATTCCGTATTTATTTTATTTGGAGAATGATTCATGTGTGAAATATAAATTGTGGATTTAAGTTTGAAATGGACGTGGATTACAGGAGGCAAAATGAGAATGTTTGTACTGAATCTGGGATTTTCAAGTCCTTGACTTATGTTGTAATTTTTGGTCTGGGTATTTTTATAATTTTTGTTCTATAATCTAGGTTTTGGTTTACCCGGTTTTTTATTTCAAGAGATTTACCCGAGTTTTGTTTACCCATTTTGACACTGGAAATTTTTCAGGTATTTTCATATTTTCTTGACAGTATTTTAGACTTTGCACAATGTAGGAATTAAATATTCTATTAGGTTTAATTGAGAGAGTAATGGAATGGGGGTATTTTCTCATTTCTGAAACATAGAAGGGGACATTGCTTTGTTCCAATAATGTTTTCTGTTGAAACAATCTATGAATATACTATACTATAGTGGCATCTCTATTCACTGAAAAGGAAAACAATTCAAGGATGAAAACTTAAAACGCACATCTGTGCAACATAAATCATATAAAAAACAATGGTGGCTCCTATACTGCACAACATATGTCTCCCACAACTAATGTGCTTCCTGGGACTCACCCTATGAGCACCCCTAACCCCAGCAAAATACTAATGGCAGTAAATCTCGTAATATTTTTGCCCCAATTACCCTCCAAAGAAGATGCCTTTCTGTAGCATAAAGCCAAAGCCATTTTCTGGAAGACCTTGGTTAAAAATCACAAGCTTCTTACTACCTAAACCTCCATATTGAATTGGGGAACAAATTGTCCACCCAACCAAAGTGATTCTACACCTCCTCTGCTATACCACCTCACAGAAAATCCTTTTGCCACATTTCTAACGACTTAACAACACAAACTAGTTTGGGAATGAAAAAAACTTAAAGTATGTAGGTAACCCTAAATGTGCTTTTAACCAATGTGACCCTTCATTTGGAAAATAAATTTTCTTAAATCATGCTAATCTCCTTCAGGTCCACCCATCAAAGAATTAGTGTACCATCCTTCAACAGAAGATAAAAATTTAGTAACCCTCCATTACTCTCATTCCCAACTTGAAAACCTGACACTATACCTTCCTTGATTGCTTATTAGTAATACAACTAAAAACCTCCATCACCCTAACAAGCAAAGGAAGCTATCAAGGATCCCCCTGACGTAACCTACAAGTACTACTGAAAAAGAAAACCAGTCAGGTGCCCCATCTACCAGAATAGAGAATCTAACTGTGGAAATGCAGCAATCCGTGTCCTCCATTTAACCTCCAAAATCCATCTGCTCCCTCAAATATAACATGAAATTTCAATCTAAGTTATTCAACATTTCTGAATGTGTCATTTCAACCTGCTAGCAAAATATTCATTTGAGATGAGAATTGAATCCTAGACATGGTGCTACCTGACATAGACACAGACACCAACTTCCAAATCCCCAATCCACCCAACTCAAGAGGTAAGCACCTTTTCCCAAGCCACCAAAGGGTATTTGAAACACTCCTCTGAGGAACCCCACAAAAAATTTCTCTAAATTCTTTTGAATTTAGCAGCCATAGCTTTAAGAATAGTAAATAGCAAAAGATTATATGTCGGAAGATTTGAAAGGGTACTTTTCAACAAAGTGAGTTTACCACCTTTTGATAAATACGCTCTGTTTGTTTTGATGTAAAATATTTTCAGGTGTAAAATATTTTACATCGAAAATATTTTCCGTAAAATATTTTCATTTTACAGTGTTTGGTAGCATATGTGAAATTGTTCAGGAAATCATTTTGTAAAAATTTTCAAATCACACAACCCACTGGATCACTGCAAAGTCCAACTAGAATAGAGAGTTTGAGAGAGGGAGAGAAGAATTGAGAAGAAGAGGGAGATAGGATCAGGTGAGAGGGAGTGAGCGTTTTGTAAAATGTTTTACCATTGATTTTTTGGTAAAATATTTTACAAGTTTTTATGCACAAACTTTGGTCAAACTGAAAATATTTTATAACTTTAATTGTATTTTACATGTAAACAAACACTTGAAAATAGGAAAATATTTTATGGAAAATATTTTACTTTGAAACAAACGGAGCGTTACAGTCACTTCCAACCCAAAAGCTTCTTCTCCATCCTCTCCAAAATAGGATTCCAAATAGAGGCTATCTTATATGGAGTACCCAAGTGCATACCCAAATATTTCATAGGCAAGCTGCCCACCTTGCATTGAAGAATATTAGCCAAAGTGTGAAGGTTACTCACCTCCCCCAATAGGGACAATCTTGCTTTTTCCCATATTCACCTTCAAACTAGTAAAAGCTTAAAAACAATACAAAGCCAACCCAATCGAAAGCATCTGCTCCCTAGAAGCAGCACAGAAAAGAATGGTATCATCAACAAACAGAAGGTGGAAAATAAGACCACTATCCTCAGTTTTCTTCAGAATCCTACTTAAAACTCCATAATCAAAAGGAAGAGAAGAGGAAACAACGGATCACCTTGACTTATACCTCGTTAGCTTCCGAAGAAACCAGCAGGAGATCCATTAACTAAAACTGAAAAACGAACAATAGTGACACGTGTTACATGATGATTGTAGCTTCCAGAAATTGTAATTGATTATTTAATAGAAGCAGGCATTTATCATGTGCAAAATAGAAAGGCAGGTAGTTACAAGCTCAGCTCACATGTTACATGATGATTGGTTGTATTTGTTAGAAAGCTGTTATTCTGTTTTCCCTAATGGCCAATTAGTTTGGGCCGTATAAATACAGAGCATCAGTTGTAATCTGTAATTTAGATTAAGAGCAATAATAATCTCTTCCATTTTTACTTTACATCTTGTATTTATGTTTCCTTAACTTTGCTTAATTGAACAGTGCAAGGGAACAACACAATAATAAAATGTTGGCATGGCTAATTTTTAAAACAGTTGGAAATGCCTACTGCTGGTCAGCAGAGATTTTTTTTGAAATATAATTGCTTCATACAGTAAAATTATTAATGGTAATCATGTGGAATATCAAATACTCCAGAGGAAACTTATTGTAATTAGTAAGGCATGGATGCAAATCATCACTTTCTTCTTCCGTGAAGCTTGACAATACGAGAGCCCTTGTTTTCCATCACTTTTCTACTTCAACTGATTAACTAAATTAATTTATTGTTATAGTTAAACTAGCCTGTGTTGCTTTTCGTTTGATATCAGCAATAAATGTTTGGGAGTAACCTGACGAATGCATTTTCTGGAACCTATCCTAGAAATATGGGACCGTAAAACTGAGATATCTAGATTGTGGATTGTTGTGGCACTTGGAATGGGAATAGGAAAGTGTATGCCACTTATCTGGGTGTGTGGAATGCTGGACTTATATGTAACTTCAATAGATAGTTTCACTAGAAGTTAGAATTTAATAAGGTAGTTGGCTAATACTCCTTATTTAGCCCGGTATTAGCGAAGAATATAAATATATATAAGATTTTGATTTTATTTTCTATATTGCTTTTCAGAAAGATTATAAAAGAGAAGAAAAGGTTGAAAATTTTGTGATTTCCAGAACTAGTGTACTGGAATTTTTAATTCACCAGGGTAGTAGTGAATTCTTTTCACTAGGCTGTAACATACATTGGCCTAGGCTTCCTTGAATTTGTTCTTTTTGGAAAGACTACTTAGTTCTGGATTTGGGATACATACAGTGGTTATCTATATAGCACATTCCATTCCTGATTCATCAGTCATCCATGTTTTACATTTTGAGGGTATGACCATCCTTGCTTTAGATATTATGTGCATGGTTTCTTGCATGATGTTGGAAAATTCCTTGTAGCAAATTGTGCAGAATTTCTGGTCAGTGGATATTTCAACTGTGATAATATAAGTTGCTGGTATTAGCCATGCTTATTTTTGTCTGTTGTCATGTTATATATTGACAGGATGGAGGTGGATTAGCTGAGTTCGCTGTGACCAAGGAGAGGCTGACAGTCTCTAGGCCAGCTGAAGTTTCAGCAGCTGAAGCTGCAGGCTTACCAATCGCTGGTCTTACAGCTCACCAGGCCCTCACCCAACAGGCTGGGATCAAGCTTGATGGAACTGGCCAGCAGAGGAACATCCTGATTACTGCCGCCTCAGGTGGTGTGGGTCACTATGCGGTTCAACTGGCAAAGCTTGGAAACACTCACGTGACTGCTACTTGCGGGGCCCGCAACATTGACTTTGTCAAGAGCTTGGGGGCTGATGAGGTTCTCAACTACAAGACTCCAGATGGGGCAGCTCTGAAGAGCCCATCTGGTAAGAAGTATGATGCCGTGATCCACTGTGCAAGAGACATTCCTTGGTCAACCTTTGAGCCTAATTTGAGTGCAGATGGGAAGGTCTTAGATTTAACTCCTGGACTTGGTGCCATTATGACGTTTGCTGTAAAGAAACTTACCTTCTCAAAGAAGCAGCTATTGCCTGTTTTGTTAAGTGCCAAGGGTGAGAACCTGGATTATCTTGTTAAGTTGGTGAAGGACGGTAAACTTAAGACTGTGATTGACTCGAAGCATTCCTTGAGCAAGGCTGAAGATGCTTGGGCTAAGAGTATTGATGGTCATGCTACTGGGAAGATCATCGTGGAACCATGAGCCCGTACGTAAGAATAATATGCTTGGAATTGTTGAGTTTGTATGTACTTAAATAGTGGTTTTTATAGGTCATGTACATAAAGAAAACATCATATATGCAGTTGAAAGGGGCATTTGACCTGAATCGATATTGTGAAATCATAAGTCTTAGGTGGTGATTATATGTAGATATTCTGTCCACAACTTTGCATCACAGAAGCACGTATGTTTGAACATTGAAGTACAAACTTTAAGGAATATTTCATGTTTTCCCTAGTGTATGTGTTTGTCTCTGTTTTTTTTTTTTTTTTTTTTTTTTTTTTTTTTTTTTTTTTTTTTTTTTTTTTTTTTTTTTTTTTCTCTCCCCATATACTTAGTCATTTACAATTGGAATGAACCTTTGATCTGCATAGTTTTTTAATCCGAAGAGTCTGATATTCTATGTTAGCGGAGTATGACGAAATGCCCCATACATTTGAAGGCATTAGAAGTTGGCTTTTGCTGTAATATGATTGCCAATTAATGTGCAAGATCCTAAACTGAGGTGCTCCCTGTCAGTTGTTGGAACAAGCGAGCTAGACCAATACTAGATTTAGAAAGATGTAAGATATTAGCTTATACCTTGCGACTAGGATTTATTTATTTCTTTTGATAAATCAACAACTAAGGGCCTTGAACATTTATGTTGAAAGCATTAGGAGGTGTCAGTTTGAGCTATAAGGCTCTTGACTCATACATGTGGCTACACGTGAAATAAGTATTTAGTTCATTTCTCTCTTTCAATTGAGCGTATGGTGAGTTGAAAATTTTCTTTTCTTATTGCCTTGCACCTTTCACTAAATTTACACCCTTATAGAAAGGTACATGCACCGGTAAGAAAACTTCTATTATTAATTATTGGTAATAAATTCCATATTAAGACTTCCCACTTTTTCAATTAATGGTGATTCCTTGCTAAAGAGCGACAAATTTCAATTGAATTTCATCCAAAAAGAAGTTTTAAATGAAAGCAATGTACCAGAGTAGATAGTAATGCAATGATTACATCTCTAATTACGGTGCTAGTGCTACTGGTTTCATTTTGCTACAAAAAGGGGCTTTATGCACTAAGCCGGATCTTTTTGCTCAAAAGTGATTTTAATCTCAAGTTTGAAGTGACGTTTTTAGTCCTTAAAAAATTTGAAGGGACTGCTTTTAATCCTGAAAAATATATAATAAATAAAACTTAAAATGATTGATTTTAGTCCTTAACAAATTTAAAGCAATTGATTTTAGTCCCTATAGAATGATGACATATTAATTTTAATTTGACCAAGTGTTAAATTCATTTTTTGATAAGTAAACCAGGAGTCAAACTTTTGAGATCAACAATGTATTTAAACGTTTTCTTCTCTTTGCCAAAAATACGTGACAAGAGAAGTAGTGCAGAATTCCCTAATGCTTTTCTTCTATAAAATGATAGGAAATCAACAAGAAATGATGCTTCTCTTTTTGCTACTTTGTGTCCAACTCCAAGACTTGATCATGTTTTGCATTTGTTTTCGCTAAAACCTTGACAAATTTTTGCTTTCCAGATGGATCATACAACTTTTAGTCACCGCAACAGGTAGAAAATAATGTAATTTATTTTTATTGAAACTGAACTATATTAACTCTCATGTGTCATAACTAACTCCGTTTATTTGGGTCTAAGTGGACACTCATGCATCAAATAAATGTATCCAATTTCATTTTTTTTTTTTAAAGAAAATTGTCTCATTTCCATAAAGTTATTGTTTAATTGTTTGGTTTTTCATAAAAATTATTAATATTTTTTTTTATATTTCATTATTATATGGACAAGAATTTTACTTCAGGAAAATAAATATTAAATGAGAAAATATTATTAGTGTTTATTAGGAAAAATCAATTTAAATTGGTACATTATTAGTGTTTATTAGGAAAAAGTAATTAACTAATGAAAAAATATTTTTTTTGAAATAATTCTTACATAAAAAATATAAAAAATAATTTTTTAATAGATTTGGATAGAAGACTTGAATTGAATAAATTTGAAATTTCGAGAACTCAATTAAACGAAAATAAAATTAGAGGACTAAAATAAATTTTAGACATACTTATAGAGTGCAATTTGCGTTTTAGCCTAAATATTATATGGCGAAGCGACTAATGTTGAAATGCAAAATTTAGAAGAATAAGGTAGCAAATCGATAATTTTCCATAATGGTGTATCATTTTTAGTGCTACATACACGACATTTTTATAATAACAATTTCACAAAAAAAAAAAAAAAAAATCAAGTGGCAAAATTTAGCAACAAAATTAGTTGTAACCTAAGGTTATAACTTTATTCAATATCTTTTTATTGGAGGTGAGTTTTTATAAATCTACTATTGGATTACATTTTCTGTCTATATCTTCCATACTTGCAAAATTTCTAAAAAATTAAAAGTCAATAGTTATGTCATCTTTTTTAAATTGCAAGTTTTTATATTTTAAAATTATGCACAAAATTTAAGCTTATAAATCATATAGTAAATAGATAGGTTCTAGTTAGTACAACTGGTAAAGTATCTGACTCAGACTCTTGAATAAGAGATCTAGAGTTCAATTTTGATAGTTGATTAAGAGATCTAGAGTTCAATTCCCAAGATCTGGAGTTCAGTTTCTGCTTATACTAAAAATTAGCTAGTGTCTTGGTTTGATGATAAAGAACTATCATCAGGAGTGGACGCCATAGGTTGAAACTCTCTAAAAAAAATCATTTAATAAATAATATCCAATTGGCACAAAATTTAATATATGTATTAAAAGTGTAAAAAAACATATTAATTTATGCTAATTTTTTTCAAAGGAAGTAGTAGTAGTAAACTACAACAATTTTGTAATAAACTTTTTTTGTAAAAAAATAAATAAGCAAAAACCCAAAATGGAATAATGCAAGGTTACAATTACAATTTAGTCCTTCTATAATATGTCCATGACCCGGCAGTAAGCTGCATTTTGTTTGTCTACTTCGTTCCCTCTCTCAGTCTGTACAGAGAAAATTCAAAACTCTTGTCTGCACCGACGCATGAGTCTACTTCGTTCCCTCTCTCTCTCTCTGTCTGCACAGAGAAAATTCAAAACTCTTATTAGTATGCGCCGGCGCATGAGAGAACTTTGTCTCTCCGACAGTGGACCCCACCTGTCAGTGAGACGTACTCGTTGAATATCGCAAACATGTATTATGTATAGTTCCCTCCCTCTCTCACACACATACACAAAAGTACTCTTGCCTCTCTGTGGACCTTCTCATCTGTTGTGAGTATGGCAGGAAAGCTTATGCACGCGGTTCAGTACTTTGGCTATGGTGGAGGACCTTCTGGTTTGAAGGTTATTTTCATATTTATCGTTCATTTTTACAATCACCATTGAATTTTGATATCTGGGTTTTGCTGATTGCTTGTGATTAAATTTAAAGTTTTAGATTTGAAAAAGATTACAATTTGGAAATTAAGATAATAGTCTGAGGTTTGGATTCAAGACCCATTTCACCACTCTATGTAATTCTGTGTCTTTGTTTTCAAATCATTTTGGCTCATCATATGCTATAGTACGTTAAGATAAAAAAATAGGAAGAATGAGGATGTGTATAGGTCGCTAGCTTTGTTTTTTCTTATATGTGAGCAATCAATTGAAGCACTTACATATATATATATATTTGTGAAGAATAAATTTCATTGAAGACTTATTATGAAATTGGGTTGTCAGGGGTTAAAATGATTTCATTTGTATAAAATATTTTGCAGTTTGGTGTTGGTGATGACAATGATGGGCAATATTATATAGCCTTGTCAACTGTCATCATCGCTTATCAAGAAAAAAAAGAAAGAAGATGAGCACTATTCTATCTTATGTGTAAAAAATAAGGAAATGGTCACCTGTGATGGAAATCCAAAGTCCACCAGTCCAATTCACAAAATTTGGAAATTCAATAAAATAACAATTTTAAGAAGGGATGAGTATTGTCTCTGTATGTGACAAGTTGGGTTTTTTTTTGGGGGGGGGGGGGGGGGGGGGGGAAATTATGTGGTTTAATCAATAGTGTTCTCACTTCTCATATAATAATGTAGTCATTAATAAAATTATGAAAAGTTACCGCTGATAGTTTTCGGCGGTTTGCTTTATAAATTTTATCCATTGGAGATATGACAGAAACTCATAGTTTCTGAACTCTTCAGATAAAACTTGTTATGTTGTCTGAAGTCCCATGTCTGACCTCTAGAGATCTCCTTCATATACGAGCTTTTGGGAAATGCTAAATGTAATCTAAACTTCAAATCCAAGGGCTTTTTAGATGACTGAGCCCGGAAGATTAATCCTTTAGTGAAGGGAAAGAAATCTTCTTTTCAACAGGAAAACAAAGAAAACTGAGTCCCCATATTATGGAGTAGAATTTTTAAGGGGACTCCTTTGTATTTGTTTGAGTGTACCACTTGTATAAACCTAATCTAGGATAAATATTTTGTTCAATGTATAGTGAGTCCAGAATGTAGAATTAGCAAAAGGTGCCTTCATTTTTTTTTAGGCTGCACGGTTCATGTGATTGTACTTTCTATAGCAGTTGAACAAGGGTATTTTGGAATCTGAATAGTGGATACTTGGTTCCTGTCAAATTCATTCACCTAGTGTTATTCAAAATTTTGGAATAATTGGGGTTAAATATCTAGGAAAAAAAACTGTAGGAGATTAATATATTAATTGGGTGCATTTTTTTTTTTTATAAGTAATAGACTTCGTTGATAGAAAAAACAACACAAATGGCCAAAGCATACAGGATGTGTATTAAGGTAATTAAGAGAACAGACAGAACTAAGAAGCATAAAAACTACATCTATTAAGCAAATCAGACAAAGAAGTAAAAAAGAAGACAACCGATGCATTTGTCCACCCAAAAAAAGTGTGGAAGAAGGATATCTTCAAATCTTAAATCACTCTTTCGGTTAGTTCGAAAATACGAGCATTCCTCTCCCGCAATATACCCCACGTCAAACAGTGAGAGACCATGTTCCAAATCACCCTATTTCTATGTTTTCTAAACTTGCCTAGCCCGTTAGCTAGAAGCTCCACTACATCCTGGGGAATAACCCAAGATATCCTAAAAAGTCTAAACACCATTCCCCACAACAACTTTCTGGCTATCAGGCAGTGCAAGAGTAAATGATTAATAGTCTCCCCTACCCTCTTACACATACAACACCAATCAATAACAACAAGCTGATGCTTCCTCAAATTCTCATTAGTCAAAATTCTACCCAATACTGCCGTCCATACAAAGAATTTGATCTTTGAAGGCACTTTGGAACTCCACAGTCTTCCAAGGAAAAGATAATTGGGAAGGGGATTGTAAAACTTTATTGTAGGATCTAAGATAAAACAATTCCTCGAGAAGCAGGTTTCCACCACAGCTCATCCAGCCCTTCCCCTTTCAACACTCCAGAATACAATAAGTCCATAAAGGAGGAAGTAGACTCTTAACTCCTAATCTTAAACTAATGGAATGAAATTATTACTCTAGTGGTAGCTATTCCTCGAGAAAGAAATCGGCTTTGCCACTGATGCATCTTTGTATCGAGCAACATATCCTTTAGAGGAGGTCCTCCACACCAAGGATCATGTCAGAATTTAATAGAAGAACTGTCCCACAGCTTAAAACTAACACAGCGGCGAAAAGTATCCGACCCCTTCCTTATGCTCTTCTAAAGGCAAACCCCATATGGCCCTTGTACGCTATTGGAACACCAACCACCACACCCCCCCCCCCCCCCCCCCCCCCCAAAAAAAAACACACACACACACACACAGACTTCCATACTTTGTGTCAATAACCCTTCTCCATAGCGCCTCCCTCTCCAAAGCATAGCCATTTCCCCAACAACGCTAATTAAAGAGAAACAGATTTCGAATGCCTAGCCCCCCATTTTGGAGTGGCTCACTCACATTCCTCCAACTCACCAAGTGGTACTTGAATTCATCTCCCAGCCCTCCCTATAGAAAATCTCTTTGTAGCTTCTCTATACGTCTAGCCACACTCAAAGGGATAGGAAACAAGGATAAATAGTAGGTGGGTAGACTAGAAAATGTGCTTTTAATCAATGTAATATGTCCCCCTTTAGACATATACATCCTCTTCCAACCAGCCAACTGCCTCTCCTTGTCTCAACTTTGAGAACTGTGAAAAAATCAGCAGGGGCTACCATTCACAAGCACAGAAAGTCAAACCATGGAAATACATGAATAAATCCAATGTCTCCATTTAGACAAAAACCAACATCAATGAAGCATGTACCTCAAGAAATTCTAGTTTACGTGATTGTGTGCTTTCTCCAGGTCTAGGTTGCACAAAACCCTTGGTATTCTTGACTTAAGACGGCTATCTAAGCATTCACGGGCAATTAAAACTGAATCCAATATGTGCCTCTTGCTAACATAGGCATTTTGAGGAACCAACACCACCTTATGAAGCACTGACTTCAACCCAATTGCCAAAACTTTAGCCAGGATCTTTTAAGTCCTTGTAATCAAACTAATAGGACAAAAGTCCTTAATCTTGATCACCTAGGTTTTTTTGGATTAGGAGAGATAAACGTGGCATTACTACTTTTCTTAAAGGTGCCATGCCCATGGAAACGATGGAAAACCCTTGTAATATCTGCCTTCACAACACCCTAACAACTTTGTAAAAAGCCATTGTGAAACCACTGATAGTTTTCGGAGGTTTTCTTTATAAATTTTATCCGTTGGAGATATGACAGACACTCACAGCTTCTGAACTCTTCAGATAAAACTTGTTATGTTGTTTGGAGTCCCATGTTTGACCTCTAGAGATCTCCTTCATATATGGACTTTTGGGAAATGCTAAATGTACTCTAAACTTCAAAACCAAGAATGGTTGAAGGGCTTTTTAAATGACCGAGCCAGGAAGATTAATCCCATAGTGAAGGGAAAGAAATCTTCTTTTAAACAGAAAAGCAAAGAAAACTGAGTCCCCATATTATGGAGTAGAATTTTAAAGGGGATTTCTTTGTATGAGTTGAGTGTACCACTGGTATAATCCTAAGGGCTCTGATGTGGTGGTGTTTGACAAGAAATGAAGAACAAGGACTTCAAGTTGAGAAAAATTAAATTTGCTATATGCAGTTTTGGAATAGCATGGATCCTCATATCTACATGAGTTGGATTTGTAGTTTTTGAAAATTAAGTTAGGATTATAATACTTAGGTGAAGTATTTGATTAGACTATAATGCAGGTATCTCACCTCTATGATAAGTTCTTGTTCTTCATGATGATGAA
The DNA here is from genome assembly GCA_023621385.1 of Quercus gilva. Classification (NCBI taxonomy): domain Eukaryota; kingdom Viridiplantae; phylum Streptophyta; class Magnoliopsida; order Fagales; family Fagaceae; genus Quercus; species Quercus gilva. The sequence continues at coordinate 61,463,026 of CM042481.1, forward strand.
GCTTTAGTGGCTGAAATCGGACTCGCATTGGAATGCATGAAGGGTTAATTTAAATAATGATTTGTGATGTTTAAATAAATTTCCTTCCTTTATTTGGTCTCAGTTCTGATTGTAATTTTGGGTTTGGAAGCTTTTGCTAGTGAAAGCTCCATCTTGTGATTATAATATTTGTTAACAACTTTATTGTGTGGCTGCATCTTGTCAGTACTTCGTTCCTCTGTGACCTCCTTAGAAGCCCTGGTCTCAGAATGATTAATCATAGCCTTTGTGGAAACTTAGAGACAGCTTATGGTCCCAATCTCTTACTAGTTGGAAACTTAAAGTTGTGAATGTAGTTTTGTGGTTTTATTTTCTGTAAATATTTTACTTGCATTTTTTTTTTTTTTTTTTGCTTTACAGAGCTATAGTGTTAGAAGTCATTGAAATTATGTTAGTATAACTGTAGGTGCTTTTAGAGAAAAATATATTGCACATCTATTGCAGCATGTTGAAGTTCCAGTTCCCATTCCAAAGAAGGACGAGCTCATACTAAAACTGGAAGCAACTAGTCTAAATCCAGCTGATTGGAAAGTTCAGAAAGGCAAGGTGTGGCCTTTTTGGCCTAGCAAGTTCCCTCACATACCTGGTAATTCTTTGTTGTGTGTGGTTCCATTAACAGAACTTTTTTGCAAAGCCCTTTTTACCTAGGGAAGTCATATAATGCATACATTTGATTGACCTTTGTGAAGCTGAGTTAAGCCATACGTTGACTTTTGATTTCCTGTTATTATTTCGAAGTCTCAAACATTTAATTTTTGATAATTATGCAGACTAAATAGTAAGTGCTAAGCATGACCGAATGCATCATAAAATTTGTAGGTATGCTGTTCAAGTAAAATTAAAAAGAAAAAATTTATGAGTATGACAGAGCATTTTATGGATGATCTTTTAATGGCCATTTATGTATTAATATTAATCACGAGGATGCATATACATGTTTCTTTAATACCACAGATGCAAGCAGATTCCAACAGGAGTTTTGTACTTTTTTTTTTCCCCAGGGGACAAGGATTGAATGTTGTTCTCTTACCCTGCCTTTCAAATCCCATGCTCGCAGCACTATGCTATGATGCATTTCTCATTACATGTAAAAATGTTTCCCTAATGTGCTTTAACGCAAATTACTTCCTTATCCCATAATAATGGGATGGAGGACAAGGTTTCAGTTTTTAAACCAGTGTAACTTTCCAATAATTATAAAATAGTTAGAATAAAAATTGCTTCTTACACCACTCTTTCTCAAAGTTTTTTTTTTGAATTGGTGACTGGGCTGGTTCAGGCTACTCAATTTGGCATGAAGAACAACCTCATTATTTTATTGGTTTTATAGTTCAACTACTTGGGTCAATTTCAAAGAGTAGGAGCATGTGACATCTCCTTCAATAAAAGCATGCAAAATTGCACATAGCCTTAAGATTGTGAACTTTGAAAGCCCAAACATACATTTATGTCATTCATGTGGTACTGATGATTCTATAACCATGCAGACATAATATATAAATGGTATTACTTTTTTAACCAACGAGTAGTTTAGTGATATATCTATTGAACTGAATTTCTTGCTGATGGATGCATGTTGCAAATTTTTGGGAAGTCTTCCATCTCTGTCTTTTGCTGAACATATTTTCTGTTGGAAAAGGTACTGATGTTGGAGGAGAGGTCGTAGAGGTTGGACCTGGAGTCAAAAGTTTCAAAGTTGGTGACAAAGTTGTAGCTGTGATCAGCCATGCTGTGAGAAATCATTCTTATTCCTTTGGTTTTATGTTTCCTTCAATTAATAACTCATACGCAATCCTGTTATCATTCTTATCTTATTAATTTAAATTAGAGCCTTGTCCTAAGTTTTGAGTTTCACGGAAGTTGAACCCAATTTTATTCTTTATATTTTCAAAGTAATTCTAATTTAAAAAATCAAATTAAACTTATCCTATAATTACAATTGATATAACTCAAATAATTGGTAGTACCCTCAACCAAAACTTGTCTTTTTTCATTCTTAAGTAAGTACATAGAATTGGACTGAATAGACCTGAAGTGAACTAAAATGAACCAAATTAGACCAAATGGACTGAAGTAGATAAAATGGACCAAATTGGACTGAATAGGATAAATGTGAACCAAATACGCCGAAGTGGACTGATTTGGACCAGAATGGATCGAAGTGAATGAAGTAGATCGAATGGATTGAATTGGACCGAAGTAGACCATATGGACCGAAGTGGATTGAACACGACCAATTTGACATGTTTCCCAAATTTTTTTTTCTTTACAACTAAAGTTTTTAAGTTTCAAATATATTATTCAAATTACTTTTTCTCTTAAAAAAGATTATCATGATAATCAAAACTCACTAGAAACTTACATTTAATATTACTCAAATAATTGATAGACACATTCAAAATCAAATACATAGCCAAGATTGTGTTCTGAAATATATTCAAATTCTCAATTCCAAAATGACTAAGTATTAACTCAAACAAAAATTAAACCAAAGCTATGAGAGGGAGAGAGAGGAGTTGTGATAGGGAACTCAAAAAACACAACACCAAAAAGTATTAACCAAAAATAGAGTTTTAAGAAACACAATGATTCATCAACCTAAAGTAGGGTTGCGAGAAAGAATGAAAAACAAAACAATATTAAACAAGAACTTAAAAGGTGAAGCATAAAAATATCTTTTCCTATATAATATTTATTGACATAATTTTATACATAAGCTATATTAGAAATTTGAAAAATTTTCTCAATATCCAAACTCTCTCTCCCTAACATCGAAAGCATAGAAAACATATATAAAAAAATGTATAAGCCAAAGAAAAAATGAAACAACCACTTTTAGGACCTAAAATACAACAAAGCCATTCTTGAGGAAAAAAAATGTTATCTTTAATACATTAAACATTTTCTAAAACAATTTCATCTTTCTATCTTTGCCAATATATCATGCTATTATTTTGGGAGTGTTTAATTGGTATTATTCCTTTATGAGGTGGTACATATTTTTCAAAATTATGTTATATTTTTTAAATTTCAGATGAATTATTCAAATTCCTCTTCCTTTTAAAGGAGATTGCCATGATAATAAAAATCATAACAAAATTGCACTTAATATTACACAATTATAGGCACACTCAAATACATAATCAATATTGTGTTTTGATATAAATTCAATTATCACTTCCAAAATAACTAATTATTAACTCAAACAAAAATCAAACCAAAGCTATCAGAGGGAAAGAGACTACTTGTGATAGGGAACTTAAAAATACAACACCAATATGTGTTAACCCAAAATCGAGTTTTAAAAAACACAATGATTCATCAACCTAAAGTAAAGTTGCAAGAGAGAATATAAAATCAAGAGAGGTAGAGTTGCAAGGAAGAATACAAAATCAAGAGAGAGAGAATAATCACTTTTTAAAGAGAGAATAACAAATTTATGGAAAATAAGATGAGAACAAAAATAGTAAAAATAAAAAATATAGTATTAAACACCAAATTATCTAAGTCATGCTATGTAATAGAATAACTTATATTTCTTATATACTATCTTTATAATTAAATAATATAACATCTATGAAATCAAAGAAAAGAACATCGTGGGGGTGAGACGGAAACAAAGGAAAATGAACTCTCCACCTCTCTCCCTCTCGCGAGAAGAGCAAGAAGAGCTAGCTCGTAGTAACAAAAAAGTGAAAGACGTGAATCATGCAGGATACAGGGTAGGTCCAGATTCGGGCTCCGCACTGCCAAGCCATGGCTTTGAGACATGGAGTGGATCAGCCTCCTTCAAAGATAAGCTTGTTGGTGAAATCCCGGGTGCATATACTCAAGCCTTTTGCTTTGGACAGGACATGGAGGACGATGCGGAGTCGGATGAAGAAGTTGAGAACTTGCGTGAAGGTTTAGTTGCTGTCAAGTTTTCCAAGGAATGTAAATAGCACATTCGAACACCATGGTCGAAAGCGCTTATCGTGAAGATCTATGGCAGATCGGTGGGGCTGAACTTCCTCCACAATAGACTTCTATCTCTATGGAAGCCCGCTGGGAGGTTGGATTGTGTAGATTTAGGACATGATTTCTTTCTTACTCGGCTCTCATTGAAAGATGACTATGAGTCCATACTTAAAAAGGGTCCTTGGTTCATTGGAGGAAACTTCCTCTCCATCCGTCCTTGGGAACCAGATTTTCACCCGGCATCGGCAAATGTCGCCTCAGTAGCTGTTTGGATACGGCTAAATGAGCTCCCAATCGAGTACTATAACCCCGAAGCCCTCCTGCAAATTGGAAAATCCATCGGAAATGTGTTGAGAATAGACTCCAATACTGCCACAGAATCCAGAGGCAGATTCGCAAGGATTTGTGTCCAAATCGATGTGGATAAACCTTTGGTCACGGTGGTTTTGATTGGGAAATTTGAGCACACTGTGTGTTATGAAGGGATACAGAAGCTTTGTTTTTCTTGCGGCAGAATCGGCCATCGGAAAGATAGCTGCCCGTATACAATCCGGCCAGAAAAAATGCCAACGGAGGAGGCTACGGAGGAGGTTGGAGTAGTACGACCTCATGCATGCGATTTGCATGATCCTGACACCAATAGTAGCGAAGGGGGGCCCAGTAAGGTCATGCATAGAAGTGGGAATGAGGAGATGCAGGGCGGTACGTACGGGCTTTGGACTGTTGTAGCACGCAAAAAGAATGGGACAAAATCCCATGGTAGTGGAGGGAATCACGCGGTATTGGATAACGGTCGTCTTAGACAAGAACTAAGGAAGAATGTGAATGAGGCTAGGCTCAGTAACACCACAGGGAAACTTAAGGCCAACGATGGGCCTGTTAGGGAGGCCAAAAGGAAACTTATGCCGCCGAAAAGTTTCAATGAAGCCCATTTTGCTAATGCAATCCAAAGCATAGGTAATAACTCAGCCCATGCGGCCCAAGACTCTGTAGATCATAGCCCAAAGATGACGAATTTGGAAATTGCAAGGGAGCGGGCCAAAACTGATGTTAACTTCAGATACGCCCACTCAAAAGCTTCGGTCAAGGGCAAAAAAGCCCTTGCACGTGCTAGGGTACCACATAACACTACACTTGATCTCACTGGAAAGTTCCAGCCTCTTTCCTCAATTCCTCAAGCCGAAAATCATCTTAATCTGAAGCATTCGGCTCCATATGGGTGTGATGGAGAGTCCAATCAGAGAGATGAAGGACATAGCTCTGGTGATTATCAGCTTGCAACCTTGCCTTGGCCGGAGGTGGGTTACAAGTTTGGAGGGAGTTGTAGCCATGATAACCAGCGGCAAATGTCCAAGAGTGTGGAGTTGCATCCTTCCAATGAACGAGACAAGTGTGAAGGAGGGCAATCAAGCCGTCTCGTATCCAGCTTGGGCGGAGGCGACGAAAATGTGGTGGGTTTTATTGACGGATGTTCTGCCATAAATGGAGGAGTGGTGCTTGGAGATGAGAATGCTGATGTTGTGTCCGAAGGAGGGGCAGACGAAGGAGATGCGGGAGCTGATCGGATGGAATTTGAGAGAGGAGGACATGTTGATGCCTCCTGTTGATGTGTGTTTTCCCCCTTTGTCACGTATTACTCATGAATGTTATTATATGGAATTGCAGGGGAGCTTTGAAGCCTACCTTTCAAAGTCACATTAGAGAGTTGATTCGAAATCACAATCCGGCCATTTTAGTGCTGATGGAAACTAAAGTTGGTGGTGTGAGGGCTAGAGAAATTACTGACCGTCTCCCTTTTGATGGAGTGGTTCATACGGATACTATCGGTTATGCTGGCGGGCTTTGGATGCTCTGGAATACTGACAGAGTGGAGGTTAAACCGCTTTCCAGTACCGAGCAGGAGATCCATGCTGTGGTTAAGGTAATTAACTCCAACACTAGTTGGTTATTTACTGCAATTTATGCTAGTCCTAGGAGTGCCGAAAGGCACATTTTATGGAATAACTTAAATAAAGTCGCAGATCTTCATGATATGCCGTGGGTAATTGCGGGTGATTTTAATGAAACTCTCACTGCTGATGACAAGTTTGGGGGTAGGGCTGTTGGGGTTAATAGCTCCCTGCGTTTTAAAGAGTGTCTGGACACTTGCAACATGATCGACATTGGTTTTTCTGGGCCGCGTTTCACTTGGACGAATAAAAGGGAAGTCCAAGCTCTTATTCAAGTGAGGCTAGATAGATTTTTTGTCAATCCCAGCTGGGTCTTACTCTACCCCGAAGCAAAAGTCATGCGTCTCACAAGATGCCACTCAGACCACTGCCCTGTTCTGCTAGATTTGCTTCCAAGAGTAAATAGGGTAAGACAAAGGCCTTTCAAGTTCCAAACCTGCTGGTTGTCTGACCCCACCTTTCCGAGCATTGTTACTCAGGCCTGGAGACAACCCTGCAACCTTGGAGAGGCGATTGATCATTTTACCAAGGAGGCTACTGATTGGAATAAGCAGCAGTTTGGTAATATCTTTGTCAAGAAGAAGAATATTCTGGCGAGATTGAAAGGTATTCAGCGTGCAGTTTCGGTTAAGCCTTCAACCTTCCTCTTAAACCTTGAGAAAGACTTGGTGAAGGAGTTTGATACTATTCTTAGTCAGGAAGAGGAGTTATGGGCTCTTAAATCTCGGGTTAACTGGATGATCCAAGGGGATAGAAACACCGCTTTCTACCATGTCTCGACCCTGGTGAGAAGGAAAAGGAACCAGATTTTGGCAATAAAAAATTCGGTCGGGGATTGGATTTATGAGGAGAATGGTATTAAGGAGCTCATTAGAACAGGCTTTATGGATATTTTCACTTCTTCTTTCAATAGTGTTCCTCGGGTAGCCCCCTTGCCCTCCCAATGGCAAGTTAGGCTTTCGGATGAGGAGAAGCTCAGTATTAGTGGGATTGTAACAGAAGATGAGATCAAATCAGCCTTGTGGTCGTTGAAAGCCTTTAAAGCCCCGGGTCCTGATGGATTGCATGCGGGATTCTTCCAAAGATTTTGGTTACTAGTCGGTAGATCAGTAATTGATGAAGTGAAGAGGATTTTTGATGAGAGGAGAGTTCCTGCTTATTTGAACAGTACCTTTGTTGCTCTTATTCCTAAGATACAAGGTCCAGAGACTTTAGGGAACTATAGACCTATAAGTCTTTGCAACACAGTTTACAAGATAGTCACGAAGATCATAGTGGCTAGACTAAGACCTTTGTTGGATAATCTCATCTCCCCCCTCCAAGCTGCCTTTGTTCCTGGTAGAAGGGGCATTGATAATGCAATCATAGCCCAAGAAGTTATTCATTCCATTAGCAAGAAAAGGGGCAAGGTGGGTTACATGGTGTTGAAGATTGATTTAGAGAAGGCGTATGATAAATTGGAGTGGAGTTTTGTTAGAGACATATTATTAAGATTTAATTTTCCTATGGATCTTATTGACACTATTATGAGTTGTGTTTCAATTGTTTCTACCTCAATCTTGGTCAATGGAGATGCTCTTGACCCAATTTTCCCTTCAAGAGGGATAAGGCAAGGGGACCTGCTATCCCCTTACCTCTTCATCCTTTGCATGGAACTTCTTGGGCAACTCGTAGAGGAGAAGTGTAGAGATAATCTGTGGCAGCCAGTCAAAGTTTCTCAAAGTGGCCCGGCCCTCTCTCATTTGCTATTTGCTGATGACATTGTCCTTTTTGCCAAAGCGGACCTTACCAATTGTATAGCTATTAGAGATGTTTTAGATGTGTTCTGCAGCTTGTCGGGCCTCTCTGTTAGTGATGAAAAATCAAGAGTTTATTTTTCTCCAAATATTGACATTGACACTAGAGAATCTCTATGTGATGTCCTTGGTTTTACCTCTACTCCGAACATTGGTAAATATTTAGGGATTCCTCTAAAGACCTCGAGATCCTCTACCCATGAGTATAACTTCATCTTGGATAGAGTGAAACAAAAGCTTGTGGGCTGGAAGGCCAATTTATTGTCCTTTGCAAGGCAGAATGTGCTCATTCAGGCATCCACATCGGCAATTCCATCTTATGTCATGCAGTGTAACTTATTGCCGAGAAAAATTCTTGAAGGCATTGACAGAATCAACCGAAACTTTCTTTGGGGCACAACTGACTCAATGAGGAAGATACATTGGGTTGGGTGGCATAAGGTGACTAAGAGTAAAGAAGATGGGGGTCTTGGTTTACAAACAGCGAAGGGAAGGAACATTGCCATGCTTGCCAAGCTTAATTGGAGACTTAACACCGAAAAGGATGCACCTTGGTCCAAAATTCTTCAATCAAAATACTGCAATACCAGAAGGTTGAATGCGGCTAATGCAGACAAGTTGCCTTGCTCGCGGATTTGGTCAGCAATCAAAAAAGGAAGAGAAATATTTACTAAAGGGAGCATTTGGATAGCTGGGAGGGATAGCAAGTTAAGTTTTTGGCATGGGAAGTGGTTAAAGGAAGGCCCTCTCAGACATCTCATACAGGGTCCTTTACCCCGAGAAGCTTCCAGTTGGGCTTTCAAAGACATTATGGTGGACTCGGGGCTAGATTGGAACCGGCTGCCTTTTGTTTTTCCCTCAGACATGAAACAATTGCTTCAAACCATTCCTCTTTCTCTAACAGGTAGAAGCGGCGATAAACTTGCTTGGGCTGAGAATCCGAAGGGTAGTTTTGATCTAAAGAGTGCCTATAATCTTGTTATGGGAAGGGAGGGTAATACTCCATTCACAGTAAGTTGGATTTGGCAAGCACCAACTCTTCCTCGCATCAAAACTTTTATGTGGCAATGTGCTCATAACAGCATTGCTGTCAAGGAATGTCTCACTAGGAGGGGAGTGCTGGAAGATGAAGTTTGCCCCATCTGTAATAGAGAAGGTGAATCTATCTTACATGCTCTAAGGGACTGCCAGTGGGTTCAATTGGTGTGGAATCAGCTTGGTGTGCAGATGAGCAATCATGGTTTCTGGATGTCCAATCTGACAGATTGGTTGAACTTCAATGGTAGGATGAACATCAACCAACCTGCTGGAAAACCTCCTTGGAAAAGTATTTTTCCTTTTGCCATTTGGAACATATGGAAGAATAGGAATAGCTTTGTCTTCAACAGGAAAAATTTCAACCCAAACTTGGTGATCGATATTCATAATCAAGCCATGGAGTTTATGTGTTGTGTTGCAACTCCAAGGGAGCAGTCTCGCCGCATCATCAAAAGGGTTCACTGGGAGAAACCTCCTCATGGCTGGGCTAAGCTGAACACAGATGGGGCTGCTGCACGAAATCCGGGTCTAGCAGGGTGCGGGGGTTTGATAAGAGATAAGCACGGTGCTTGGCTTGCTGGATTCACAAGGAACATTGGATCAACTTCCAGCTTTGCAGCTGAACTATGGGGCCTTAGGGATGGGCTAGCTCTTTGCTGCAATTTGAATATAACCTCTCTTATAGTTGAGCTCGACGCCAAATCAGTTGTGGATATTTTCCGGAACTCAAGGTATGAGAATAATATAATATCTCCTATTATGGATGACTGCAAACAGCTGATGATGCAGTTCCAACATATTCATGTTAATCACTGCTACCGGGAGGCAAACCGATGTGCGGACATGCTGGCTAGAAAGGGGATGGATCATGATTTAGGTGTGGTGCATTATGTTCGCCCACCGGAAGGCATCAGGTCTTTTTTGAATGAGGATTGTAATGGTTTGTTCTTTAGCAGAACCTGTAATGTTGCTTCTTCTTAGTTTTTAATGAAACGTCCTTTACCAAAAAAAAAAAAAAGAAATCAAAGAAAAGAAAAGAAAAAAATAACTTAAAAATACAAAACTAAATCATATAACATAAAGTAGAGTTTTAAAGAACACAAAAATTCATCAACCTAAGGTAGTGATGCAAGAAAAATATTAAAATCCACCAAAAATGAGAGAGAGAGAGAGAGAGAGAGAGAGAGAGAGAGAGAAATAACCTTTTGTGTGTGGGAAAATTATGCATAGAATGAGAGAGTAAATTGCAAATTTATAGTAAGATGATAGGAATAAGAAGAGTTGAAATAAAAGAAAGATAAAGGGATAGAGGAAGAGTGATATTAAGGTAAATAGTAGTGGGGATATGAAATAGTAAAAGAGAGGGGAAAGGTTGGAGAATGTGTAAAAATAAGTTGGAAAATTAATGATGGGAAGATGATGATTTGAGAGAGAGAAAAGATGATTGATTATAGAGAATGTGTGAAGTGGAAACCAAAAAAAAAAAAAAAAATGTGACATGGCGATGATGTGACTCAACTGGAGCATAGTAATAATAAATGTTATGTTTCAACTTTTAAATATATATAGATTTTTGTTTAGGGTGTTTTTATAATTTTTGCTTTATAATCTGGTTTTTGGTTTACCCGGTTTTTGATTTGAAGAGATTGATTATTTGGGGTTTCAAGAGATTTACCTGAATTTTGTTTACCCGTTTTGACACCGGAAAGTTTTTTTTAGGTATTTTTCATATTTTATTTTGGGTATTTTAGACTTTGCACTATAGAATGTTTCAGGAATCAAAATATTCTATTAGGTTTAATTGAATGTTTCAGGAATCAAAATATTCTATTAGGTTTAATTGAGAGAGTAATGGAATGGCGGTATTTTCTCATTTATTGTGAACTACCCTCAAACATAAAGGGGAACATAGTCTTCTTCTTCTTTTTTTCTTTTTTTCTTTTTTTTTTTTTCTTTTTTTTTTCTTTTTTTTTGTGGAAATTTTTTTATTTAGCAACAAACTATGAATATACTATACTATAGTGGCATCTCTATTCACTGCAAAGGAAAATCTGCACAACATAAATCAAGTAAAAAAAATGGCAGCTCCCATCGCCCACAAATGTCTCCCACAACTAATGTGCTTCCACAAACTCACCCTATGAGCACCCCTAACCCCAGAAAAATACTAATGATAGTAAATCTCCCTATATTTTGCCCCTGTTACCCTCCAAAGAAGACCCCTTTCTGTAGCATATAATGTCAATGTAATTTTCCAGAAGAGCTTGGTTAAAAAATGCCAAGCATCTTACTACCTAGACCTCCATATTGAATTGGGGAACAAACCATATCCCACCTAACCAAATGATACTTCAACACTTCACAGAAAATCCTTTTGCCACATCTCTAACATCTTTACAACACAAACTAGTTTGGGAAAACGATTTAAAGCATGTAGGTAAACCCTAAAAGTGCTTTTAACCAATGTGACCCTTCTTCATTTGGATAAATAAATTTTCTTACGTCGTGCTAATCTCCAACAAAGAATTAGTGTACCATCCTCAAACAGTAGATAAGAATTTAGTAACCCCCCATTACTCAAATTGAAAACCTGACACCACAGACCATACCTCCCTTTATTGCTCATTAGTCATACAACTAAAAACCTCCATCTACCAGAATAGAGAATCTAACTGTGGAAATGCAATAGGCAACCCATGTCCTCCATTTAACGTCCAAAATCTATCTGCTCCCTCAAAAGTAACATGAAATTTCAATTTATATTGTAGCAAGCCTTTCTAAAATCTAAGCCTTTCTAAACATGTGATTTCAACCTACTTTCAAAATATTCATTAGCAATGAGAATCGAATCCAAGACATGGTGCTACCTGACATAGACACAGTGTATGATGAAGTAAACGGGAAGTCTTAGTCTTACTTAAATGATTGTAGGTAGTTACATGATGATTGGTTGCATTAGTTAGAAAGTGGTTATTCTGTCTTCACTAATGGCTAATTAGTTCAGCCTCTGTTATAGCTATAAATACAGAGCATCAGTTGTAATCTATAATTTAGATTGAGAACGATAATAATTTCTTCTATTTTTTATGTTGCCTCTTGTATTAATGTTTACTTTTCTTAGTCGTACAGTGCAAGGGAACAACACAATAACAAAATGGTCGCATGGCTAATTTTTAAAACAGTTGGAAATGCCTACTGCTGGTCAACAGAGATTTATTTTGAAATCTACTTGCTTCAAACAGTAAAATTATTAATGGTAATCATGTGAAATATCAAAAACTCCTGATGAAACTTATTGTAATTAGTAAGGCATGGATGCAAATCATCACTTTCTTCTATCATGAAGCTTGACCATGCGAGAAACCCTTGTTCTCCATCACTTTTCCACTTCAACTCATCAACTAAATTAATTTATTGCTGTAGTTAAACTAGCCTGTGTTGCTTTTCGTTTGATCTCAGAAATACAGGTTTGGGAGTAACCAGGCCAGCATTTTTTCCTTCACTTCTTATATTGATGAATGCATTTTCTTGAACCTATCCAAGAAATATGGGACTGTAACTGTCTAACTGAGATATCTAGATTGTGGATTGTTGTGGCACATGGAATGGGAGCACAAAGTGTATGCCACTTATCTGGGCATGTGGAATGCTGGAGTTATATTTAATTTAAATAGATAGTTTCACTAGAAGTTAGAATTTTAATAAGGTACTTATTAGTTAATACTACTCATTGAGCTTGGTTTTAGCCAAGAAATTAAATATATATAAGATTTTGATTTACTTTTCTATATTGCTTTTCAGAAGTATTATAAAAGAGAAGAAAAGGTTGAAAATTTTGTGATTTCCAGAACTAGTGTACTGGAATTTTTAATTCACCAGGGTTGTAGTGAATTCTTTTCACTAGGCTATAACATGCAATGGCCTAGGCTTCCTTGAATTTGTTCTTTCTTCGAAAGACTACTTCTGGATTTGGGATACATGCAGTGGTTATCTTTAGCACATTCCATTCCTGATTCATCAGTCATCCATGTTTTACATTTTGAGGGGTTGACCATCCTTGCTTTGGATATTATGTGCATGGTTTATTGCATGATGTTGGAAAATTCCTTGTAGAAAATCTATATGTGCTGAATTTCTGGTCAGTGGATATTTCAACTGTGATAATACTTATATGTTGCTAATATTAGCCATATTTATTTTTGTCTGTTGTCATGTTATATATTGGTAGGATGGAGGTGGATTAGCTGAGTTTGCTGTGACCAAGGAGAGGCTGACAGTTTCTAGGCCAGCTGAAGTTTCAGCAGCTGAAGCTGCAGCCTTACCGATTGCTGGTCTTACAGCTCACTATGCGGCTCAACTGACAAAGCTTGGAAACGCTCATGTGACTGCTACTTGTGGGGCCTGCAACATTGACTTTATGAAGAGCTTGGGGGCTGACGAGGTTCTCGACTACAAGACTCCAGAAGGGGCAGCTCTGAAGAGCCCATCTGGTAAGAAGTATGATGCCGTGATCCACTGTGCAAAAGACATTCCTTGATCAATCTTTGACCCTAATTTGAGTGCAGATGGGAAGGTCTTAGATTTAGCTCCTGGACCTGGTGCCATGATGACGTTTGCCGTAAAGAAACTTACCTTCTCAAAGAAGCAGCTATTGCTAGTATTCTTAAGTGCCAAGGGTGAGAACCTGGATTATCTTGTTAAGTTGGTGAAGGAAGGTAAACTTAAGACTCTGATTGACTCGAAGAATTCCCTGAGCAAGGCTGAAGATGCTTGGGCTAGAGTATTGATGGCCATGCTACCAGGAAGATCATCGTGGAACCATGAGCCCATAAGTAGTTATAATATGCTTGGAATTATCGAATTTGTATGTACTTAAATTGGGGGTTTTATAGGTCGCGTACATAAAAGAAAACAAGTTATGTGCAGTTGAAAGGGGTATTTGACCTGATAATGTGATTATTTGTAGATGATTGTGTCCACAACTTTGCATCACAGAAACACATATGTTTGAACATTAAAGTACAAACGTCAAGGAATTATATTTCATCTCTCGTTTAATAAATTTCACATTAAGACTTCCCATTTTTTCAATTGATGGTGATTCTATGCTAAAGAGCAACAAATCTCAATTGAATTTCAGCAAAGAAGGAAGTTTCAAATGACAACCATGTACCAGAGTAGAGAGTAATGCAATGATTACATCTCAAACTACAGTGCTAGTGATATTGGTGTCATTTTGCTACAGAAAGGGGGCAGTTGGCACTAAGTGGGATCTCTTTGCCCATAAGTGATTTTCCTCTCACTTAAGTGACGCTTTTAGTCAACAAATTTGAAGCGGTTGCTTTTAATCCATAAAATTAAATAAATAAATGAAACTTAAAATGATTGATTTTAGTCCCTAAAGAGTGATGATGTATCAATTTTTAGTTTGACTAGGTGTTAAACTTTTGAGATCAACAATGTATTTAAAGTTAAACCTTTCTTCCCTTTGGCAAAAATTTGTGACAAGAGGAGTGGTGAAAAATTCCTTAATGCTTTCTTTTATAAAATGATAGGAAAGCAACAAGAAACACCGATTCTCTTTTGCTGTTGAAGCAAAGTGCAAGAAATGCTTTGTATCCAATTCCAAGACTTGATTAAGTTTTGCATTTGTTTTGGCTAGTAACAAGTCTTTGTTTCCAAATGGATCGTCCAAGTTGTAGTCACCCCAACTGGTAGAAGATAATGTAATTTATTTTTATGGGAACTTACTTAACTCTATTAACTCTCATAAGTCATAATCAACTCTGCTTATTTGGGTCCATGTGGACCCTCATGCATCACATAAATGAATCCAATTTCATTTTTAAAGAAAATTGACTCAATTTTGTGTTTGAAATCAAGAAAAAGATTCATAAAGTAATTGTTTTATTGTTTGGTTTGTGTGATAAATTATTAATATTTCTTATAATTCATTCTAAATTATATTATATGAACAAGAATTTTTATTCATGTAAATAAATCTTGTTAGGGTCATATTTTTTATAATTGGCTAATCCTTTGAAAAATGCATTTTACTTGTAATTGAGTAAATTTAAGATGAGTTTAGTACTTCAAGAAACATGTTCTTTAAGTCAAATATTAAAGACATGAAGATTGATTCAAGAAACAAGTGAAGAAAAGCTGCTCATTAATTCTCGATAGATAGCTGCTATTGAGACTTAATTCGAAGCTCGATAGATAGCTTGACATCAACTCAATCTATCGAGAATTGCGATTTTAGAATTTCTAGATTTGAAATCCGGCCTAAGCTTATGTGTATGCGTAGGGTTTCTTTTTTCACAACCCTAGACATATATAAAGCTTATTTTAAAAGCTGTCATATACGGATACAGTGACCAAGTGCTTAATTTCTCTGTAATTAAGAAACTATTGCGTTTGTACACCGTTGGGTTTTGTAACCATGCTTCTTAATCTTCATTATTGATGAAGTGAAGCACTTTGCAACCAACAACAACCATTCAAGTTGCTGGAATTAGTCACGTATTGGAATCTGTGCAAAAGAACTAGTCACAAATTGGAGGTTTGTGCATCAAGGGAAAAAAGGTTACAACAAGATCAAGTCCAATTGGGTATTAGAGTGAAGGTTCAACTGTAAGTTGGTATTTCAGAATAGGCCAAGGTAGTTGGTAAGATTCCTTATACTTGTAACCGTTTGATTGTTAATTAGTGAATTCTTGGGAGTAGTGACCTTAAAATTACCCAGTGGGGTTTTTGCCTTGCGAGATTTTCCCCATTTGTCAACAAATCACTGTGTCAAATTTATTTTTCGCTACATTTAGTATTTTTGGTGATTTGTTGGTGCCTCCACGATTTGCATGTAATTGAACCTAATTAATCAACTTGGGTAATTGAATTAATTAACCGAGGTCAAGCACTTATTCTTGTGGAGTGACCACCGCACTAATGGTACGCAATGGTTATTGTGATTGTTGAGTGTGTAATGTAGAGAAAACGTTTTCCTCTTTATATTGGGTTTGTTTTCAATTGGCCAACAAGGACAGCATCATCATGTTAGTGCAGTTACTTCCAAAGTTAATTTACCAGAGAAAAGAAACTTCCAAGTTTATCACTCATGAATTGTATGTAGACTCAAATTCATTGATACATGTTTGCATCTTTGTACAGTGCATGTTATGTTTTATCACTTTCTTTCTAAATAAGAATTTTTTTTATAAGTTGAATAAATAAGAATTGGATGCTATTTTTATTGATTTACTACCTTGTAACCCTGTGCATATAAATGAGTACATTTTAAAATATGAATATGCAATTGAATGCATATTATAATGTCTACATAATTAAATATTGTCAATAATTTATTTTGTTAACTTAAAAAAAAAAACATTTTAAGATTATTATTGGGTAAAAAATGCATGTGCTTGTTTTTTTTTATTTCAGGAAAAACAATTTATGTTACTTCTTAATTTATTTATGTTATAGTGACGCAATAAATTTATTTCATGCATGCTTTTTCAAATAAGATATGAACAACCAATTTTTAGAAGTTTCTCCCCAAAAAAAAAAAAGAGAGAGAACATAGCATACTTTGTTATTCAATTTTATATTTGAACTAATAATAAGTTTTTGTAAGAAAATCTAGGTTTTAAATAGATTGGAAGTAATTTCAAATGGGATCTAAATAGAATGAGCTTGAAGTAGTTTTCGATGGACATAAAATAGTTTTAAATAGTTGGAAGTATTACTTAGGTCTAACTTACCTCAAGTAAATTTTTAACAAGATATCTCATTTCGTTCTAAACAAAGTTGCCACACATCCACTTACAAACCTATGGTGGAGATTAAAACCCAATAACACCTCATTAAATTTCTAGCAAAAACTTACAAAACAAACCCAATATGAAACTAATGCTGCTTCTACTCCTATTGCTTCTTTTCTTGTCGTGTCCATGGGCCTGTTGGCTGTCATTCCTGTCATGTTGGTCCATTGAGCTTATTACCTCTTTCCTTGAGATACCATTACCCATTTAATTTACATTTACCTCTTGTTGTGCTTATGGGTTTGTTGGCTGTCATTCCTACCATGTTGACCCATTGGGCTTATTACCTTTTTTCTTGGGTTACCCCGACCCATTTACTTTACTTTTACCTCCTGTTATGCCCATAGGCCTGTTAACTGTCATTCTTGCCATGTTGGCTCATTGGGCTTATTACCTTTTTTCTTGGGTTACCTTGATCCCATGGGCCTGCTAGTTGTCATTCTTGCCATGTTGGCCCATTGGGCTTATTACCTTTTTTCTTGAGTTACCCTGGCCCATTTACTTTACTTTTACCTCTTATTGTGCCCATGGGCCTATTGGCTGTCATTCCTGCCATGTTGGCCCATTGGGCTTATTACCTATTTCCTTGGGCTTCCATGACCCATTTACTTTACTTTTACTTCTTACTGTGTCCATGGGTTTGCTAGTTGTTATTCCTGCTATGTTGACCCATTGGGCTTATTATCTCTTTCCTTGGACTTTCACGACCCATTTACTTTACTTTTACCTCTTGTTGTGCCCATGGGCCTGCTGGTTGTCATTCTTGCTATGTTAACCCATTGGGCTAATTACCTCTTTCCATTTCCTTTCTCTTTCATCTTTCCTTATTGTTGGGCTTCTTCTGCTGTTGGGCCATTTTTCAAAAAATGGGCCTTAACAACTACGAACATATACGCATGTAAGCTTCAAAATTTAACTTAAAAGTAATCTTGAACTTTGGAGTTTATTACATAATTATAATTATACATTATTTCTTATGCACATATTTTCATGAAGAATAGCAAATTATTTGTTAAGAACATGGGTTTTTTCATTATTTTATATCACCTTTAATAATTTTTTTTTTCCTTTTAATGATTATAACTCTTACTTTTTTTTTTTCAAACATCTAATTACATTTTATAGATTTTAAACATAATTAAAATATTCATAAAATAGAAAATATTTTATTTTCCTTTTCAAATGATGTTTGACATAAAAAAAAAAAAAAAAAATAGTCTAAGTAAAAAATTTTCATAAAGGAAATTCATAACAAAATTAAATGAAAAGACAAAAACAATTTTAATGGAAAAAGAGGGCAAATTAAATTACAAACCCCCATTCCTTCATGGAAAGATCCATGAATCCATTTTATAATCAAATACAACATAATTAAATCATCATATGTGTATATATACCTGCTCATGAGGCATGAATAGTTGTAATTGAGATCTAATAATTTGAAGAACATCCACGAGAAATCTTGTCCATTTTAAATTCATTTTTTTATGCTAATTTAGGTATGCATTTTACGAGTACCAAGCAATCGTTTAAAATATGCATTATAATTTCCAATGTTGGGCTAAATTTTTTTTTTTTTTTTAAAACAATATTATAAGAGAAAACATATCAAGTTAGGTCAAATCAAATTATCAAAATTAAAACCTCCTCATGCACAAAGTACATGGGGGTTTAGGAGGAAAAAGTTCAAGCTGCGGGGTTAGCAACACGTTGTAATTATCTCTAAAAAAAAAAATTATCCTTGAAATTGAAAGTTAAATGTAAGATTGAGATTAGACTTAAAATTGAGTCCCAACAACCAAGCTATGTTGAACTGGGCTTGCATATCATTCTTTCTTCGTTACATTTACAAAGGGTTACTGGATCAAATCTGACCCATCTCATGCATATTGTTTGAGTTTAAGGGATAAATCTATCAAGAGCACATTATATATCATAGCAAGTGGATTTACATACATCATATTTAAAGACTCAATGCAAGGAAACATTTGTACCAAAGTTTTAGGAACTTATTTAAATTTATTCATGAACATGAATCAAAGGATGGAAAGAAAAAGGCGAAGAAGTTGAATCAGTTGAATTTTATTATTTGATGTTGAATAGGCAACTAAAATGACTTGAAATGCTAGATGCTCAACAAGCCTACTAAGTTGAATGGATTGGTAAAATCCACAATTCACTATAGGGGATAGTAAGATAACCACCTATCAATCATGGCAAGACATTCATTGGGCTTGTACTCTGGACCTGTGTGCCCCGCTCCCTGCAAAGAAGCAAATGCTTGGGGTCAATTTTTCGCTATTACTTGGAACATATTTTTTTTATAAAAAAAGAAAAAAAAAAAAAAAAAAAGAATCACTAAATACTCATTCTTGCCTTTACTGTTGCAAATGTCAAGCAGTACTTTTTAGATGTATACTGCATTGTGAATCTGCACAATACAATTAAAAGTAATCCATGAAACAATTATAAGCTTTATATTGGAATACAACATGTATTTAAACTTTAAAAGTTTAGGGGGATGGTCTTACCCTGCGATTTGCCCATCAACAAACCATGGCCTCCAATCATGGGCAATAGTAAGGTTTAGCAATTCTATCCATGCATGTGTAGCTATGTATGGAATAACCATGTCGTGATCACCACTGTGTTATTCGGAACAAAACAAGAAAATTATTGGGTTATAAATGGACCATAGTTAATTAATTTAGTTATTCAAATTGATTAACTATCCAAATTACATGTAATATTGTGTAGGCATGAACAAATCACCAATCTAAACTAGAGTGCAATGGAAATTAAATTGACACAATGTGTTGACTAATGGGGAAAACCATCTCAAGGCAAAAACCCCACTGGGTGAATTTGGCCGCCACTCCCAAAAATTCACTAATCAAAAGAAAGTGATTACAAGTATAAGGAATCTTATCGCCATCTAGCATATCCCTAAATACCAATTTATAGTTGAATCCTTACGCTAATCTCCAATATAGTAATAAACATATAATTACAACCATAAATTAAGAAATAATAACAATAGCTAATACATTTATAAGTTAAACGGGTCAAATGGATCAAACAGGTTTGCATATTAAACACGAATACAACTTGTTTCTTAAAGGGTTAGCCATGTCAACCTGAATATGACCCGAACCCTTTTATCCTTAACCCATAACCTGTTTATAAATGGATTAGTCATGTCCGGTTAGTAGGTTGTGTTGAATTTTGCCACCCCTAAGGCTGGGTTTGATGCATTGGACTCATTAGGATGTGGATACTTGCATTGGACACAAGTTGTCACAGTGCTTAAATATTTGTAAGGACCGCTTATATGATAGTTGATGTATTTCTAACGGTATTTAAAATACTCCTATAGCTGTCAAATAACTAATTACTAAGATTTAGAATATTGAGAACATACTTACAGTTTGATGTCCTTTGAAAGAAACTATCTCTCTCTAGGGATGCCATCTACCGTTCTCTAGAATTTGGAGTTAGAATATATGTGGAGACTCTAGTAGGCTCTCTAGTGACTTAAAGGTGTTCCAAAAGGTGATGGGATTGTGAGGATGAATTGTAAAGCAAGCAAAGAGCAAGATTTGGAAAGGAGGTGATCCGTCCTACCAAGTTATGTGTCTATAAGACCCAGAGAATTTATTCAATAATAATTACTGCAAATTTGTTACGTTCTACAGTGCTAAAAGTTTGGTTAATTTCTACTAGAGTAATATCTTGTAAATCTTGGATTTTATAAATTCATTCATTTATATGGTCTAAAATGGATGTAAATTGAAGTCTATTAGCAGATGCAATACTGAACCCATGGATAGAAAGATCAAATCTGTAAATTATCTCTTCCTCGGTTCCTCACCTCATTTGCTCTGTTTTGATTCTGTGTGCGTGTGTTTTTCGGCAGAACATGAACTTCTATTTTTCGCTATTTTTAAGTTGATTGAAGTGATTAATTTGACAACAACAGCCACCCGAGAGAGGGTTTAAGTGACATGAAATTTTTCTGTCTTTGCATTGGTCAATTACCTGGATTTGTGACTAATAATTAATTCTAGGGACTGAATGATGGTAAAAAAATTTGCCATATTACCTGTAAATTAGAACCTCGTAGCCTTTCTTGATAAGGTTCCGATGATAATTTAGACTACTTGAGACATCATAGTCATATGTGTTTGCTAAGCTCAGATTGCATCTCACCCACTCATTTATGCTTCCCTGATTGTCATTTTGAAATAACTTAATAAAACTACTTTTGAATTCGACATATTATTATTTACATTTAAGGATCAACATACCTCCCGAATGTGAAGAGCCTTTCGAACAGTTTTATCATTTGCCCAAATGTACGAGTACAGATAGTTATATTCCTACAAAAGGAGTAATCTTAATAGTATATAGTCAGTTAAATTTTAATAGAGTGCAGCATATAACCTAGTCAAACAGATATATGTGCACAAGGCCTCGGACCAGCTTTGATCATGACATTGTTATGTGTGTGAGAAGAGGCAAATTGTTTACCCGACACCATGCTCTAGGTTCAGGAAGATGAGTAATTGATCGGAGGAGGTCTACAGAATCTTCTACTAGAGTATCTGGATCCCACTTTGATACCCTTGTTCTAGGTTTTGGGGATAAAAGCTGACATGTAGGCTCCAATATTTGTGCAGTAAATATTTTCCCGGTACACTGCCAAATGCAAGAGGTATATCAATGTACATGCGACATGATACATGAAGTCCAAACATACATTTCTTAGTGCTTCACATGCTTTCCTCTTGTCAGGATGGAAGGAAAAAAAAACAGACATTTCTTATAAGAAGCACAAGTAGTTTTTTCACTTACCTCAGTGAAGATACCAAGATCATCCACACATGCTGCATTGTTAGGATCTACATTCATATACTCGCCCTTGCAGTTGTTTTTAGTTGACTAGGAAAAAAAAAAGCATCACATCTTTTAGTAGGATATTTTTCCAGGGGCATCCTTAAAATGGTACTCGTGGACACTGATATACTATATTTAAATCATTTGCCACATTTGTGCATAATGCAAAAGAATACCCTTGGCCTGTAATTTAAGCCAAAAATTTCTAACCTTGGTCTCAAAGCAATTAACAAGGGCATTGTGTATCAATTTTTACTTGTCTAAGCTGGTTCAAAAATAAAAGACTAATTAAAACGTCAAATTGTATGAGGAACAAGAAAGTCTTCCTTGCAAAATTGCATACAAGTCTATTCAAATGAAAATCCATTTGGGTCAATCGTTTAAACATGAGTTTTAAGGACATCTTATGATTGTAATCTGTGAAGATATGATTATTATATAATGCGATGTTTGTTGTGATTAAATTCTTTAAAAATAAGTCACTACCCACTAGCATAAGCACTCTCCCTACTGCATTTTACAAGCTACTCAGCCTTTTCTTTGATGCTTAGCTAATAGCCTAATACCATAAGAAGAACTCTCAAGATTCAATAATAAAAACCAAGAGCAGAAGGGAAAATCACCTCATATAGTTCGTCTGATATAAGCGTCTTCAAGTGAGCAAATGGAATTCTTGTATTCAAGTCATCATGCTGATTTGTCACCGGGTTTCCAATCACATATCCCTGGCCCCAATTTAAAGCAAGATTTGATTTCTATATGAAGTAAAGGCCCCAAAAATAGAAGGCCTTGATGAACAAGAGCGAAACTAAAGTAATTGAAGTAATTTAAATTTTAATGTGCTTGAACTTGCACCTTGAGATTCATTTGCGGCTCCTGACCAACTTCAGTACCTGCAACAGAATGACATAGCCAATTACCATCCTAAATTGTTTTCTTGTGCTCCATTAATCATCAAAATGATTTTTTTTGCCCCCTTGGTGTTTTTTTGTAGCAAAAATAAGTATGAATTAAGAATGAAAAAAATTTTAGGTGGTTGTCATTTATGCAAGTTACCATCTGATATTTTTTGTACAAGGATTGGGATAATTATGCCCGAGTAAGAATCTCCCATGACGTACAATGAATTTGTGAGGAACTTGGGGTGAACCTTAAGCCACTGCATCACAACTCAAAATTTAAAATGAATTAGCCACTTGAGAAAAAAATTTCTGGCTGTAAGCCTTTTATATTTGTATCAAACTATAGTTCATATGTACCAAATTAAGTCATGTGATTATATAGTTTTTGATCACCTTCTGTAGAAATTCATAGAGTTCTGCTACGGCCAATGTATCACTGATATTGTATCCTTCCGAACTTTTTGCATAAGAGAATCCAGTGCCAACCGGTGCATCCACAAATATTATATTAGCAACCTGAAAAATGAAGGCCATTTCTTTCGGTTTACATAAACACCTAATTAACCTTCAAATTGACAACTGATTTTCATGAAAACCTAATTATTGGAGGCTGTTAAAGTTTCGTACCTTTGTCCAGGAGTATGGGTTCAACTTCAATTTTGGTGAGTAGCTTTTGGACTTTGCATAGTCAAATGATAATGGACCTAAAATAATTAAATATATAAAATCCTACAATTAATTTTTTTTTTTTGGTTAAAAGTCTTGTAACTCAATTGATATCTCTTAGCATTTTTGACAGAGACATCTAAGTTTCAAAAGCCCCATCTCCCATTGTAACTATCAAATTATTAAAAATTAAGGCAAATAAAAATGTTCTTTCAAAAAAAATGGTGAAAGAAAAGAAAATTAATGTGAAGTGAGAGCATGTTTTGAGTATGAAATGGTTCATGTTCTATTTTTAAATTAATGTAAGTTTAAACAGCTGGTCCGATGTGAAGTGAGAGTAACATCTACTCTATACCCCAAAATGATTAGTCTATTCGCAATTGAAGTTTCTTAAAGTTGTTAATAAACCCAGATTTACCCAATATATATTTGATGCAAAATTCAGTAGAAAACTCCACAATACACACTCAACCAATATCCAATCAATCTTGAAAATCACAATTACACTACAGAGAATTAGATCAATCTTTGAGACTCTGGCAACTTCTTGCACAAGCGCTTATGATCTTCATCAGTTTAGATATGAAATTAGACTTGTACCTACGTGCAAAAGGAATATCCAATGAATACGTTGTTGAAGGAAGTTCATGCTAAGTTCTATTTTTTGAAAGAGCGGTGTTCCATACCTTGATTTTTAAAACTGGAACGATTAAAGAACTGAAAAAGAGATTGGTTTTTTGTCGGTTTTCCAGGTTTTGATCAAACTAGTTCTGGGTTAAACCGGTTGAATAGACCAGTTTGGTTTTTAAAACAATGCTACAGACCCCAAAATTCATACTTATCACACCCTCTCACATGCACAATTACATTAGCCATCATAAAATATTGAGAGGAGGAAATCCAAAAGAAAAAATCTAGTACCATAAAGTTTACTATTACACAACTTCTTTGTCAAAACTGTGATGCGGTTGTGTGAGTGGTGAATAAAAAATAATTGGTCCATGTGGAAGTAATAGACAATCACTCATAATTTGCCACGTCAAAGTTGTGGCAAAAAATTATGGAACAGTTTGTAAAAGTAGAACCACTCAATCCAAAAATGTAAAAAAAATTGGTGTTTTTTAGTATAGTAAACTTTGCATCTACGTTTATTGGAAAATTTATTGAAATTTTCACCTCATTCTTACATAACATTTGAGAAATACTTTGTTGTGCCTTCCACAACACAAAAACATAATTACACAACGGATGGTGTGAAAAGTCCAATAGTTGAGACTTGAGGGTTCCACTTAAAAAAAAAAAAAAAAAAAAAAAAAAAAAAAAAAAAAAAAACTATTTTTACTGATGAAAATGAAATAGATGATTGCCGAGACCGGTAGAGAGAGCTCTACACAAAAAGTACGTTCAGCTGTTGCTTAAAACATTTTTACTTTTTACTTTTTATTTTTTGTCTTGGTTATTTTATTTTATTTATTTACAAATAATCAAACTTTTAGCTTGCATATATTTGGTCCGGACATATCAAATATTAGAAGGATTTAAAAATAAGGGGCCTTGTTTAGTTGTATTTTCTCATATAAATCTCTTTTCTTCAGCTATGGGGATCTCATTCCCTACCAAGTATAATCTATGTAATAGTAGAAATTATTAAAAATAAATTATGCCAATAGCTGTATAAGTATATAAGAAAAATAGATGGAAATTTTTTCAATTTTTTTGGGTAATTCCTATGATGAAATTGGGGCTTATAGTCAGGGACAGACCTTGGGGGCCCAAGGGGGCCTGGCCCCCCGGCCCAAAGAAAAAAAAAAAAAAAAAAAAAAAAGGCAAAATTTTTTTTATTGCTTATATTTTTTTCTTTCTAGAGTTGCGTCTCCCTCTTTCAAAAACTTAGATTCCATTTTAATTAGCCTAACCTAACTAGCAACCACTCAATTAAAAAAACTAAACAAAAACAAAACTTTAAAAAAAAAAAAAATCCTGGTCCGCCCAGCATTAGACTACTAGATGGATACCTTCAACTTTTAAACAATCATTTTAGAAAATCCTTATAGTCAAGAAACAATCATTTTAGAATCTTAGATGGATACCTTCTACTTTTAAACATTTTTTGACGGACAAAGGTCCAAGGTGCTCAATAAACGCGACTGGTTGCACAAGAGAGGTTTTAACTTTTAACACTCCTCAAAAGAAATCAATGTAATTCACTCTTTGATCTCTTGTAAGCCCAACTTCGCTATAACATTTATGTAAGCAATTCAAATGTTTTTGAGCCATCAATGTCAGTGATATGGGAGGAAGAAAGAAGGATTGGAGAAAACATTTCAACTCGATCCCTAGAGGCTTATTTATATTTAATCAATACTATACAGAGAAACTGGTCAAAGGTCGCTGAAGGGAAATTCTTAATTTACATTCTAAAAAAAAAAAAAGAAAAAAAAAAGAAAAAGAAAAAGCAAGTCATTCTGTAAAAGTTAAAAACAAACAAGTACTAAGGTAAGAATTAACCAATTCTTCATAATCATATGGTAATACTGATAGAGGTGTGTGCGTTAACTATTTTATCGTGTTAAATATAATATAACTTGCTTTATTTTTTCTTAAAAGTCATCATTGTTTTTTAGTAAAATTTATAGCGTGTCTTTAGATTAAAACCTCATTTTCTTTTTTTGTGTCCTTGAGGGCTTGTTCCTTTTCCTTTATCCTCCCAAAAAAGTATGGTGGATGATTTTTTTTTTTTTTTAATTTTAATATTTGAGAGAGAGAGAGAGAGAGAGGTATGGTGGATGAGTTAAATTAAGGACATACATACCCATTTCATATACAAGGCCAGAAAATGCGGAACAACCAGGACCTCCAGTGAGCCAAAGCACAAGAGGGTCATCTTCTGGACTTCTCTCAGATTCAATGAAGTAGTAGAATAGCTGCACCTCATCAGATTTGCCTACACCCACGTACCTAAAATACAAAAAAAAGCCCTTAAAAAGTTAGTGTTTCTTAATTAATAATAAGATTGAATGAAACTGTGATCACACAATTAGTCAGAACTCAGAAGTAAGAGAACTAATTGGCTCACACCCAGTTTCAAGTTTGAAAGGAAGATCGCCGGAAAAGCCCGGGAGGCTATTGATGATCGACTGTGGTGCAACCAAATTTGCAACAGCCAAGAAACAAACTATGCATAACCACATTGTGCTCATGCTGCTACTGGAAATGGTTAACTGGG
Source organism: Quercus gilva (assembly GCA_023621385.1). Lineage (NCBI taxonomy): Eukaryota > Viridiplantae > Streptophyta > Magnoliopsida > Fagales > Fagaceae > Quercus > Quercus gilva. The sequence continues at coordinate 61,489,315 of CM042481.1, forward strand.
TCTATTTTAATGTTTGTTTGCTAATATATATTGTTAGTACCAATGAGTCAAAGGGCATCCGACTTCTACCCAACTTGTTGAGCTTATTTTATTAGTTATACCTCAAAGTCAATTTTGAGATAGGTGGAGGAGATGCACACAAAACATGACTTCTACCCAATTTTAGGTATATTTTTTAGTCTACTGTCAGTTTTTAAATTGTGCAGCCTTAGACTTTAAGTCATGTTTTGTGTGCATTTTCGCGGACACACTATGTGCAATATATTTTCCCATTAAAATTTTAGGAATATGTTTTAATACATGGTTATATAGTGGTTTCAGCAAATAAAAAAAACAAAAAAAAAAAAACATGGTTATATAGTGGACGAGAGAAAAAACAAAAAACAAAAAGAGTCAGGTTGACATAAATAGTAGTAGTTACTTGTTAGGTGCTTTCGAAATATAGTGATGTGGTGCCAAGTGAGTCAATACTGTACCGAAGATTGCTTTAATTTAGCGTAGGAATGAAAACCAATATACTATCTCAAAATTACCACTACTTTAAAAATATTTATTTACACATTAATAAAATTATAAGTATATATATATATATATATATTATTTGCATATATATATATAAAAATTAAATTATTTGGTAAAAGCCATTATAAGTTAGGGATCTTTGCAATGCAAGTTACAATTTCATACATAATCCAATTATGCCTCGGCCATTTTCATAAAAATATGGCTTGTACAGCCTATAACATGTTTGTACAATTACTAGTTGGGCTTTTAAATTTTTAAAATAAAAAAAAAAAAAAAAAAAAAAAACAGAAAAAAAGACAATAAAAAAAATTAAAAAAAATATATATATATATATATATATATGTGCTAGAATGCAAACTACACCATGAAGTTTGGAGGTTTTTGAATTTTACATTATGAAATTTTAGAATTTAAATTTTACTACCTAAAGTTACATTTCGTTTGCATTAGTAGTCTCTCAATCTATATTTTATGTTAAGTGTCACCTCAGTTTACCACGTGTATTTAATTTGTCTAATAAAATGATGTCATGTCATTAATCATGCCACATCACTTAAATATCATCAAAATCCTTTTTTTTTTAATTATCTAAATAAATTCTCTAAAAATTTAAAAATTAATTAAACTTAAAATAAATAAATAAAACAACAAAAACATATCTAAAACTAAAACTGCAATAAAAACTAGCCTCATCACATGCGCTTCATGCGTGCGATGAGGCTTTCTTTTTTTTATTTTTTATTTTTTTAGTGTCATAATTTTTCATTCATTCTAGTTTAAAATTTACACGTTTTCTCATTAATATTACGCATTTAGAATTTATAAGTGAATAAAGAAATTTGAAAGTGATCGTATTTTTTAGGCAATGTTTTAGTGGGAGTTAAAGTTGTATTTTTACCAGATTATCCTTTAGTTTTGTCTCTACTTAAATATAAGACATAAGGGTATAAGCACATTTTTTAACAAAAAAAATGAAAATCTCAAACAGGAGAAACTCTTTAAATAATAGTATAGATAAGACAAAACATAAAACTAAAAAACTAAAAGTTGGAATAAGCAACAAACCGTTTCCCAAAAAGATTCAGAGTTTCAAATCCATAAAATTCAAACCCAAAAATTTCAGCCAAAATCATCCCAATTCAAACAACCATCAAACCCAGAAAAACCCATCAGACCCACCAATCCTTTGAACTCACCAACCCATCAAAGCAAAATTATTAAGCCAAACCCATCAAAATTTAGTAGTAGTACATTGTAGCTTATTCAAAGTTCGAACCCATTATCCCATAACAATCATTTGAGCTCTTTTTGACCGTCAAAATGGCAAAATATTAATTTCTCACAAACTTTCTAGTAAAATGCCTCATATTTGAGACTATTTAAGAAAATGTCTCTATTTTGAAACTCGATTTTTGGACAATCGAGTTATAGCGAACTTAAAACTTAAAAATAAAAAATAAAAAAAATTTTGAGAAATTTTTTTTTTTCCTAAGTTCAATTTCGCTATAACTCGATTGTCCAAAAATTAAGTTTTACATTTGAAACTCGATTTTCTAAAAATCGAGTTTCAAAATAGAGACATATCTCTAAATAGTTTCAGACATGGGGCATTTTGCTGGAAAGTTTGTGAGAAATGGGTATTTTGTCATTTTGGCATCTTTTCACTTATGGCTTTTATGTGGCTGTTCTTTTAGCTTTTGGTTGGGTTTCATGGTCTGATAAAAAGGGTTGATATGAGACTTTTTGTATGAGCTTTTCTTTTTGATCTGACTCTTTTGTTGGTGTTTATTTGTAAAGAAAATTTTCATTTTCTGGGGAAAACAATCGACCAATTTAGTGGTAGCTTAATTTTTCTTATTTTTTATTTATTTATTTTTAATTTAGTCATTTTTATTTTAGAAATTCTATTTTAATTTTTTAAATTTATTTTTAAGCTTATTTACTTACACGCAATAATAAAATTAAGTAAGAATTATGAACAGAAAAAAAAAAAATGTGTTTGTCTTTTATGCAAGTTACCATAAGATATTCTTCAACGAGGATTAGGATAATTGTGCCCAAGTAAGAATCTCCCATGACGTACAATGAAATTGTGATGAACTTGGGGTGAACCTTAAGCCACTGCATCACAACTCAAAAATTAAATGTATTGTCATCTAGCTACCATTGGCCAATTGAGCAAAAAATTTCTTGCTGTAACAAATCCCAGTTAGTTAATCATATTGAATGATGATTAAAGTTTTTATATTTGTATGACATTAGAATCCCATGTACCAAATTAAGTCATTTTATTATATAGTTTTTTATGACCTTCTGTAGAAATTCATAGAGTTCTGCTGCAGCCAATGTACCACTGATATTGTATCCTTCTAAACTTTTTGCATAAGAGAATTCAGTGCCAACCGGTTTGTCCACAAATATTATATTAGCAACCTGAAAAAATGAAGGCCACTTCTTTCTGTTTACATAAACACCTAATTAACCATCAAATTGACAACGTAATTTTCATGAAAACCTTATTATTCGAGGCTGCTGAAGTTTCATACCTTTGTCCATGAGTATGGGTTCATCTTCAATTTTGGCAAGTTAGTTTTGGACTTTGCATAGTCAAATGATAATGGAGCATACAGATATAATTTTTTGTAGCTCAGCTAACATCTCTTAGTGTTTCTAATTGAAATATTCAAGTTTCAGAAAATTAAGGCAAATAAAAATGTTTTTGCAGAAGAAAACAAATTTAGGTGAAGTGAGAGCATGTTTTGAGTGTGAATTGGTTCATGTTCTATCTTTTAAATTGATGTAAGCTTGTACACCTAGCTGGACTTGATTTGTTAAAAAAATTTGCGTTAAAAAAAATATTGTTCTGACATGAAAAAAAATCTATAAAATCAATAAAAATTTTATATTTTTTATGTGAGAATTTTTTTTCATAAATTTTTTTTCATTAGTTAATTACATACTTAATAGTACATTTTTAATGGAATTGGTTGAAACATACCCTTGTTCTGTTTTATCACTTTCTTTCTAAATAAGAATCTTTTTTATAAGTTAAATAAATAAGAATTGGACACTACTTTTATTAATTGACTAGCTTGTAACCTCATGCATATATATGAGTACATTTTAAAATATGCAATTAAATGCATATTATAATTCCTACATAATTAAATATTGTCAATATTTTATTTTGTTAACTCTTAAGAAAAAATTTTAATATTATTATTGGGTAGAAAATGCATGTGCTTGTTTATTTTATTTCAAGAAAAAAAATTTTATTTTAATTCTTAACTTATTTATGTTATAGCGATGCAATAAATTTATTCATGCATGCATTTTTCAAATAAGATATGAACAACCAATTTTTAGAATTTCTCAAAAAAAAAAAAAAAATTAGAGCATAGTATCCTTTGTTATTCAATTTTATATTTGAACTAATAATAAGTTTTTGTAAGAAAATCTAGGTTTTAAATAGATTGGAAGTAATTTCAAATGGGATCTAAATAGAATGAGCATGAAGTAGTTTTTGACGGACTTAAAATAGTTTTGAATAGTTGGAAGTATTACTCAGGTTTGACTTACCTCAAGTAAATTTTTAACAAGATATCTCATTTCGTTTTAAACGAAGTTACCACACATCTACTTACAAACCTACAATGGAGATTAAAACTCAATACCACCTTATTAAATTTCTAACAAAAACTTACAAAATAAACCCAATATGAAACTAATGCTACTTCTGCTCCAATTGCTTCTTTTCTTGCCGTGTCCATGGGCCTGTTGGCTATCATTCCTGCGATGTTGGCCCATTAGGCTTATTACCTTTTTCCTTGAACTACCACAACCCATTTACTTTACTTTTACCTCTTGTTGTGCCAATAGGTCTGCTAACTATCATTTCTGCCATGTTGGCCCATTGAACTTATTATCTATTTCCTTGGGCTTCCACTGCCCATTTACTTTACTTTTACCTCTTACTATGTCCATGGGCCTACTGGGCTATCATCTCTGCCATGTTGGCCCATTGAGCACCTCTTTTCTTGGGCTTTTACAGCTCATTTACTTTATTTTTACCTCTTGTTGTGCCCATGGGTCTGCTAGTTGTCATCCCTGCCATGTTGGCCCATTGGGCTAATTACATTTTTCCACTTCCTTTCTCTTTCATCTTTCCTTATTGTTAGGCTTCTTCTGTTGTTGGACCCTTTTATCAAAAAATGGGCCTCAACAACTACAAACATATATGCATGTAAACTTCAAAATTTAACTTAAAAGTAATCTTGAATTTTGGAGTTTATTATGTAATTACAATTATACATTATTTCTTATGCACATATTTTCATGAAGAATAGCAAATTATTTGTTAAGAACATGGGTTCTTTCATTATTTTATATCATCTTTAATCATTTTTTTTTCTTTTTAATGATTATAACTCTTACTTCTTCTTTTTTTCAAACATCTAATTACATTTTATAGATTTTAAACATAATCAAAATATTGATAAAATAGAAAATATTTTATTTTCCTTCTCAAAGGATGTTTGACATAAAATATATATATATATATATATTCCAAGTAAAAATTTTTCAATAAAGGAAATTCATAACAAAATTAAATGAAAAGACAAAAACAATTTTGATGGAAAAAGAGGGCAAATTTATTCCTATAAAGCGACCTTTGAGTTTATTGTGCGGCCCATATTGTTCTTTGGTATGGGCAAGATTGTCACCAAACTCACCATTAAAATTTTTTATTGGGCTGGGGTTGGGGGGGGGGGGAGGGGGGTTAATTAAGTAATTAAGCCCTAGCTTTGCAATTACTCCGAGTCACCATTTCCCACGATTAGGTCGGGTTAGGCGGGTCCAACATTTGGTAAGCAACAAACCAACAGTTTTAGTTTTAGATTTTTTTTTTTTTTTTTTTTAATATGATAACAAAACTCATGCCAAGCTTCTTTATTTTATTTTATTTTATTTTTGGTTGCTACCTAAGTTTATATCATAGTTTTGGATAATGTAGGTTGTGTTTGACATTGGCTTAAAAAACAAGTTTGTTTTTACTATTCAGTTTATTTTTGCTACTATTCATGGCCCTTTTAAACTCATGGATGACAAGAAATCTTAAATACAAACTCCCATTCCTTCATGGAAAGATCCATGAATCCATTTTATAATCAAATCATCATATTGCACTTTTAGTACCATTTATAGATCTCAATGTACTATTTCAGCTATTTTTTAACTTTATTTATAGTACTTTCAGCAAAAAAATTTCACTTTCAATCAAATAATCAAATAAGCTGTTCCCAAATGGACTAGTACTATGTATGTATACCTTTTCCCACATCTAGCTAGCATAAACACCATTTTTTTTTTTTTTTTTTTTTTTTGAAGAAAGTATAAACAGCGATTTCAAGTAGTGATAAGTATGCAAGAACCAAGTTTTGTCTGAATTTTCAATATCCCTTTACAAACCACGAATAGTCTGTTGGTACAAAACAAGCATGGAGTCATGGACACGCATCGTTTCATGAAAGATCAACCAAAATCCATTTGAGTATTGCATTAAACCTTTTGAACTCATGGATGACAAGAAATCTTAAATTACAAACCCCCATTCCTTCATGGAAAGATCCATGAATCCATTTTATAATCAAATCATCATATGTGTATATATACCTGCTCATGTCATGAGGCTGAATAGTTGGATTTATAACAGCTCATAATTAAATTCATATATTTTTTTTTTTTTTTGCTAATTTAGGTATGCAATTTACGAGTACCAAGCAATCTTTTAAATTTGTATTATAATTTCCTATGTTGGGCTAAATTAAAAAAAAAAAAAAAAAAAAAAACAATATTATAAGAGAAAACATAGTAAGTTAGGTCAAATCAAATTATCCTTGTATCTGAATTGGCACCTCCACATACATGCTTGGGGGTTTAGAAAGAAAATGGTTGGATCTGCGAAATTAGCAGTATATTATAATTATCTTTAAAAAAAAAAAAAAAATTGGAAACTGAAAGTTAAATGAAGATTGAGGTTAGACTTAAAATTAAGGCCCAACAACCAAGCTATGTTGAACTGGGCTTGCATATCATTCTTTCTTTCTTACATTTACAAAGTGTTACTGGATCAAATCCGACCATCTCATGCATATTGTTTGAGTTTAGGGGAAAATCTATCAAGAGCACATTGTATACCATAGCAAGTAGATTTACATACATCATATTTAAAGACTCAATGGAAGGAAACATTTGTACCAAAGTTTTAGGAACTTATTTAATTTTATTCATGAACATGAATCAAAAGATGGAAAGAAAAAGGTGAAGAAGTTGAATTTGTTGAATTTCATTATTTGATGTTGAATAGGCAACTAAAATGACTTGAAATGCTAGATGCAAAATAAGTCTATTAAGTTGAATGGATTAGTAAAATCCACTATCCACTATAAGGGATAGTAAGATAGCCACCTATCAATCATGGCGAGACATTCGTTGGGCTTGTACTCTGGAGCTGTGTGCCCCGCTCCCTACAAAGAAGCAAATGCTTGTGGTCAATTTTTCGCTATTACTTGGAACATATTCTTTTTATAATATATATATAAAGAATCACTAAATACTCATTCTTGCCTTTACTGTTGCAAATGTCAAGCAGTACTTTTTAGATGTATACTGCATTGTGAATCTGCACAATACAATTAAAAATAATCCATGAAACAATTATAAGCTTTATATTGGAATACAACATGTATTTAAACTTTAAAAGTTTAGAGGGATGGTCTTACCCTGCGATTTGCCCATCAACAAACCATGGCCTCCAATCATGGGCAATAGTAAGGTTTAGCAATTCTATCCATGCATGTGTAGCTATGTATGGAATAACCATGTCGTGATCACCACTGTGTTATTCGGAACAAAACAAGAAAATTATTGGGTTATAAATTGACCATAGTTAATTAATTTAGTTATTCAAATTGATTAACTATCCAAATTACATGTAATATTGTGTAGGCACGAACAAATCACCAATCTAAACTAGAGTGCAATGGAAATTAAATTGACACAATGTGTTGACTGATGGGGAAAAACTTCTCAAGGCAAAACCTCACTGGATGAATTTTAGGCCATCACTCCCAATAACTCACTAATCAAGAGAAAACGATTACAAGTATAAGGAATCTTATCACCATCTAGCCTATCCCTAAATACCAATTTATAGTTGAATCCTTACGCTAATCTCCAATATAGTAATAAACATACAATTACAACCACAAATTAAGCAATAATAACAATAGCTAATACATTTATAAGTTAAACGGGTCAAATGGATCAAATGGGTTTGCATATTAAACACGAACACAACTTGTTTATTAAAGGGTTAGCCATGTCGACCCGAATATGGCCCTAACTCGTTTAGCCTTAACCCATGACCTGTTTATAAATGGATTACTCATGTTGGATTAACAGGTTGTGTCGAATTTTGACACCCCTAAGGTCGGGTTTGATGCATTGGACTCATTAGGGTGTGGGTACTTGCACTAGACACAAGTTGTCCTAGTGCTTAAATTAGTTAAATATTTGTAAGGACCACTTATCTGATAGTTGATGTATTTTTGCCAGTATTTAAAATACTTCTATAGCCGTCAAATAACTAATTACTAAGAGTCCGAATATTGAGAACATACTTATAGTTTGATGTTCTCTGAAAGAAACTATCTTTCTCTAGGGACACCATCTACCGTTCTCTAGAATTTGGGGGTAGAATATATAGGGAGACTCTAGTAGGCTCTCTAGTGACCTAAAGGTGTTCCAAAAGGTGATGGGATTGTGAGGATGAGTTGTAAAGCAAGCAAAGAGAAAGATTTGGAAAGTAGGTGATCTGTTCTACCAAATTATGTGTCTATAAGACCCAGAGAATTTATTCAATAATAATTACTGCAAATTTGTTATGTTCTACAGTGCTAAAAGTTTGGTTAATTTCTACTAGAGTAATATCTTGTAAATCTTGGATTTTATAAATCCATTCATTTATATGGTCTAAAATGGATGTAAAATGAAGTCTATTAGCAGATGCAATACTGAACCCATGGATAGAAAGATCAAATCTGTAAATTATCTCTTCGTCGGTTCCTCACCTCATTTGCTCTGTTTTGCTTCTGTGTGCGTGTGTGTTTTTCGGCAGAACATGAACTTCTATTTTTCGCTCTTTTTAAGTTGATTGAAGTGATTAGTTTGACAACAACAGCCACCCGAGAGAAGGTTTAAATGACATGAAATTTTTCTGTCTTTGCATTGGTCAATTACCTGGATTTGTGACTAAAAGTTAATTCTAGGGACTGAAGGATGGTAAAAAAATTTGCCATATTACCTGTAAATTAGAACCTCGTAGCCTTTCTTGATAAGGTTCCGATGATAATTTAGACTACTTGAGACATCATAGTCATATGTGCTTGCTAAGCTCAGATTGCATCTCACCCACTCATTTATGCTTCCCTGATTGTCATTTTGAAATAACTTAATAAACTACTTTTGAATTCGACATATTATTTTTTACATTTTAAGGATCAACATACCTCCCGAATGTGAAGAGCCTCTTGAACAGTTTTATCATTTGCCCAAATGTACGAGTACAGATAGTTATATTCCTACAAAAGGAGTAATCTTAATAGTATATAGTCAGTTAAATTTTAATAGAATGCAGCATATAGCCTAGTCAAACAGATATATGTGCAAAAGGCCTCGGACCAGCTTTGATAATGACATTGTATGTGTGTGAGAAGAGGAAAATTTTTTACCCGACACCATGCTCTAGGTTCAGGAAGATGAGTAATTGATCGGAGGAGGTCTACAGAATCTTCTACTAGAGTATCTGGATCCCACTTTGATACCCTTGTTCTAGGTTTTGGGGATAAAAGCTGACATAGCTCCAATATTTGTGCAGTAAATATTTTCTCTGTACACTGCCAAATGCAAGAGGTATATCAATGTACATGCGACATGATACATGAAAGTCCAAACATACATTTCTTAGTGCTTCACATACTCTCCTCTTGTCAGGATGTAAGGAAAAAAAAAAACAGACATTTCTTATAAGAACCACAAGTAGTTTTTTCACTCACCTCAGTGAAGATACCAAGATCATCCACACATGCTGCATTGTTAGGATCTACATTCATATACTCGCCCTTGCAGTTGTTTTTAGTTGACTTGGGGAAAAAAAAAAAAAGAAAGCATCACATCTTTTAGTAGGATATTTTTGAAAGAGAGAATTCAACTTGTACGAAAGTAACATATTTTCCAGGAGCATCCTCAAAAAGGTACTCATGGACTCTGATATTCTATTTTTAAATCATTTGCCACATTTGTGCAAAATGCAAAAGAATACCCTTGGCCTGTAATTTAAGCCAAAAATCTCTAACCTTGGTCTCAAAGCAATTAACAGGGGCATTGTTTATCAACTTTTACTTGTCTAAGCTGGTTTAAAAATAAAAGATTAAAACGTCAAATTGTATGAGGAACAAGAAAGTCTTGCAAAATTGCATACAAGTTTGGGTCAATCGTTTAAACATGAGTTTTAAGGACATCTTGTGATTGTAATCTGTGAAGATATAATTATTATATAATGCGATGTTTGTTGTGATTAAATTCTTTAAAAAAAAGTCACTACCCACTAGCATAAGCACTCTCCCTACTGCATTTTACAAGCTACTCAGCCTTTTCTTTGATGCTTAGCCAATAGCCTAATACCATAAGAAGAACTCCCAAGATTCAATAAAAAAAACAAGAGCAGAAGGGAAAATCACCTCATATAGTTCATCTGATATAAGCGTCTTTAAGTGAGCAAATGGAATTCTTGCATTCAAATCATCATGCATATTTGTCAGTGGGTTTCCAATCGCATATCCCTGGCCCAAATTTAAAGCAAGATTTGATTTCTATATGAAGTAAAGGCCCCAAAACTATAGAAGGCCTTGATGACCAAGAACGAAACTAAAGTAATTGAAGTAATTTAAATTTTAATGTGCTTGAACTTGTACCTTGAGATTCATTCGCGGCTCCTGACCAACTTCATTACCTGCAACAAAATGACATAGCCAATTACCATGCTAAAATGTTTTCTTGTGCTCCATTAATCATCAAAATGATTTATTTGCCCCCTTGGTAATTTTTTGTTGCAAAATTAAGTATGAATTAAGAATGAAAAAAAATTTTAGGTGGTTGTCATTTATTCAAGTTACCATCTGATATTTTTTGTACAAGGATTGGGATAGTTATGCCCGAGTAAGAATCTCCCATGACATACAATGAATTTGTGAGGAACTTGGAGTGAACTCTAAGCCACTGCATCACAACTCAAAATTTAAAATGAATTGGCCACTTGAGAAAAAAAATTCTGGCTGTTAGCCTTTTATATTTGTATCAAACTATAGTTCATATGTACCAAATTAAGTCATGTTATTGTATAGTTTTTGATTACCTTCTGTAGAAATTGATAGAGTTCTGCTACGCCCAATGTATCACTGATATTGTATCCTTCCGAACTTTTTGCATAAGAGAATCCAGTGCCAACCGGTGCATCCACAAATATTATATTGGCAACCTGAAATATGAAGGCCATTACTTTCGGTTTACATAAACACCTAATTAACCTTCAAATTGACAACTAATTTTCATGAAAACCTAATTATTGGAGGCTGCTAAAGTTTCGTACCTTTGTCCAGGAGTATGGGTTCATCTTCAATTTTGGAGAGTTGCTTTTGGACTTTGCATAGTCAAATGATAATGGACCTAAAATAAATAAATAAAATCCTACAATTAATTTTTTTTTTTTTTTTTTTTTTTTTGCTAAAAGTCTTGTAACTCAACTTTCATTTTCTTTTTTGTGTCCTTGAGGGTTTGTTCCTTTTCCTATATCCTCCCAAAAAGGTATGGTGGATGAGTTTTTTTTTTGACAGAGAGAGAGAGAGAGAGAGAGAGAGAGAGAGAGAGAGAGAGGTATGGTGGATGAGTTAAATTAAGTACATACATACCCATTTCATATACAAGGCCAGAAAATCCGGAGCAACCAGCACCTCCAGTGAGCCAAAGCACAAGAGGGTCATCTTCTGGACTTCTCTCAGATTCAATGAAGTAGTAGAATAGCTGCACCTCATCAGATTTGCCTACACCCACGTACCTAAAATGCAAAAAACCCTTAAAAAGTTAGTGTTTCTTAACTAATAATAAGATTGAATGAAACTGTGATCACACAATTAGTCACAATTCAGAAGTAAGAAAACTAATTGGCTCACACCCAGTTTCAAGTTTGAAAGGAAGATCGCCGGAAAAGCCCGGGAGGCTATTGATGATCGACTGTGGTACAACCAAGTTGGCAACAGCCAAGAAACAAACTATGCACAACCACATTGTGCTCATGCTGCTACTGGAAATGGTTAACTGGGTCTATTTTAATGTACATGTTTGTTCGCTAATATTTATTGTAAGTGCTGGTTGTGGTTGATATAGTAGATATGGTACCAAATTAATTTAGTACCAATGAGTCAAAGGGCCTGCGACTTCTATCCAACTTGTTGAGCTTATTTTGTTAGTTATACTTGAAGGTCAATTTTGAGATATCTCCTCCACGGCTCCACCTATCATTTGTTCTGAGGGACGGACCTAACCCCCCCCACCCCCCCCCCCCCCCCCCCAAAACAAAAAAAAAAACTGACAAACTAAAAACTACAGAATAAAAAATAAATAGGGACTGAAAACCTAAATTTTAATTCTCAAAATTTTACCTAACCTCACTCTTCCTCTACTCAACCTCGTCAAGCATCAACGCCTCCCTCCTCCATCACTGTTGCTGCTGTTGCCTGCTGCACTTTTCCTCAGATCAGATCCGAACTGTTGCTGCTGCTGCTCCTCCTCGGATTCTTGATCACAGTCACACACGGTAAATCTAAGAAATTTCTCTCCTCTCTCAAGTTCATATTTTTGTTTTTTTTTCTTTGCTGTATTGCTCTGCCAGCCGATTAGCCCTCTACTCTGCCCTCTGCGTTTTTTTATAAACTGTGTTGACTGTTATTTGTGAGTTGTGGCTTTTTTAATTTTATTTTATTGATTGGTGTGTTGTGTCATGTGTGGACAGTGGACCGTAGACTAGTATTTTATGGCTTTTTGTGATTGTGTGGACCGGTTTCAGAGTTCAGACTTGTTTTTTTTTTTTTTTTTTTTTTTTTTTTTGGTTTTATTTATAAAGAAATAAAGTGGGACTATGGGACCAGGACAATAGAATGTGAGGGCTGAATTGTGAGAGTAGTCTGTGAAGACCAGTCTTTGGCAAATGTTAGGTCATAAGTGACTTTTTTGTGAGACCAATAGACCAAGACTTTGGTCTAACTGTTTTGATTTTATCAAAAATTTTGTCTCTGTCACTTTGTGTGATGTGAATAATATTAGTGTTATATATATATATATATATGAACCTGTGAACTTTGTCTTTGTCAATTTGTGTGATATGAATAATATTAGTAATATATATAAACTTGTGCTTGTCTGTTTGTGTGATATGGTGGTTTCATTTACAAAAACCACCATCACCACAAGCCCACCACCACTGCACTACACACACCTGACACCACCACCACCACCAGTAACTCATAATCTATCATCAACACTAATAAATAAATAAAAATAAAATAAAAAACCAGACTATCAACACCACCTTCTCCGACCATCAACACCACAGAACAAAAAAAAAAATAACAACCCACGATCCCTACCTCCACGGCTCCACCATCATCAATCACCACCCACGACAACCCCCACCTCCACAGCTCCACCATCATCAATCACCACACCACCACCAAACCAACCAATCCACACCGATCAACCACCACGCCTCCACCGCACTAATCAACCAATCTGCACCGATCAACCACCACACCATCGCATCAATCAACCACCACCCCACCGCCACACTCGATCAACCACCACGCCGAACCCAAACCCACACCACCACACTCGATCAACTAATCCGCACCGATCAACCACCACACTCGATCACCGTTGTCAGCCGACTGATCTGCACCGAGAAAGAGAAAAGGAAGAGAGTAGAGAAAGTGTGGTGGCTATGGGTTTTGGGTCTGAAGAGAGAAGGAAGAGAGAAGAGTTACAAGAGAGAGAGAGAGAGAGAGAGAGTGTGTGTGTGTGTGTGTGTGTGTGTTATCATTATTTAATAAAAAGTAGGAGAGAAAGAGAATTAAATAATAGTATTTAAGTTTAAAATTGTGCTACAGTGCAATTCTAAAGGTAGAATTGCACTGTAGCACAATTGAAAAAAATTTGCAATACTTGCCTTTTACCAGTCCAGATGTTGGGGAGATTTTGGGCAAAAATGCTAAATGCACCCTACATATGGCATATGGCATGCCAGGTGCGGATGATCTTAGTAATTAAATGTATTATTTATTATCAACTTAAGTTTTTTGGTTCGATCAAAAAAATTTTTTTTTGAAAGATGGTTTTATAAATAAATAAAAGAAAAAAAATTGAGAAAAATGGTAAATTGGTTATTTAGCAACATTATGGTTCAATTTTTTTCGTAATTACTAAAGTTATTGACTATAAGTAAATATATGTATTTATTGGATTGGAGGGTCTTTTCAACAAAATTCGACAAGATCAAGGGGAAAAAATTCCAACCCATCATATATGTAAAAAACCAACCCAACAAGTTAGATTGGTTTGGATCAATGTGTTGTATTTACATGTTTCATACCTTAAAAGGTTTTTATCAACTATTTGAGCACTAGTTATTTTTCAATAGATTATTACAATTCACATAATTAATAAAACTCAAAAATTAAAATATATATATTAAAATGAACTTACATATTTGTGGGTTGAGTTGAAAAAATAATCAACCTAGACCCAACCCAACTTAAAGCTAACAAAACATTCGAACCCAATATAACCCACCAACCCACGAAAAACCAAGCCGAAGCATTGTGTTGAGTTAGGTTGGATTAGTTTTGTCTAATTGGTGGGTTAGATTAACACTCCAAACAGTAAGTAGTTTTGTCTGATAATGTTTTTTTCTTTAAAAAAAAAAAAAAAGGATTTTGGGGGTATAATTTGGGTGAAACTTTTACTAACATGCTGTAGATGCTCTTTAAATATGTAAAAATGCACAAATATAAAACACACAAACAAATATTTGGAAAAGTTAAACCCCCCATAGTTAAAGTAAAAAATTAAATCATATAAAGTAAAAAATTATAATTTAGACTTAACCATTTCAGTGGAACAAAATTTACGGTTTATTATAGGTGTAGACATCAAAATTTAATGATTTATTCACAACCGTCCGATTGTCCATGTTAAAATATTTGTGATCAAATTAATTTCTAATTGATGACGTAGACGATCAGCTAATGAAATCAAGCTACATGGCAACATCAAATGAAGAAAGCCATATGGCAGCGTCAGAAGAAAAGACCTATAAAGAAAGTTCTTATTAAATAAAATACCAAATTAAATTCATAATTCAACTCTCAATAAATGTTGAGAGAAAATTCCAAATTAAATACTATTGAGTTGCCTATAAATAGAGACTTCTCATATGAGAAGAAGGAGAATACTTAGAAAGAAAAACATTACCAACACTCTGCCAAAATAGAGAGTCATCTCCAAAGTTCACAAAAATTCCATTGTTTATCAAGGCCTATTCCTACTTCTTCAAATCAAAGTGGGAATTCTCCTTTAACCTAATTCGAGATCAAGCCAATGACCCTTGCATCAAATCAAGCACGTTCAACTATTCATTCAACTTGGAGACATTAAAGCACGATTCAAGATCAAGCTTCATAGCCCCTTCAGATCGTAACGTTTCTTGGAGATCGAATCAGAGGAATTTATTGTACTCTTTCATTGTAAAGATTCGTACAGAGGATTGTACTCAGACATATACAAATCAAATACAAATTGATTATTTGTTACACTCTTTCGTGATCGTGTGATTTATCTTTTACGAAAATTGTGTGTACAATAGGCTGGGGATTAAATTTTTATTACTCTTTTGAATTTTAGAGTTTATTTTTTTTACTTTTAAAATTATAAGATTTAATTTATTATTTTTTAAAATTTCATGGTTTAATTTATTACTTTTAAAATTATATGAATGAGATGGGTGCTCGCTAGGATTAGGGCTAGGAATAAAATACTCACCCCATACTTGTCTCGTTGCCATTCTAACTCGCAACCAAATCCCACAAAGCCAATTCGGCCTGTGATTATCAAGAGAAAGAGAGAGAGTTACAATTTGTATTGTTATTGAGTACGGTAATATTTTGCAATTTTTTTTTATTAGTGATACAAAATTGGATGTAGGGGCCTTTTTTTTTTTTTTTTTTTTTTTTTTTTTTTTTAAATTTATTGATTTATAGATATAGTGCTGGTCGATTTGTTTAAAAAATGGATTTGGATTAGAGTGCCTGAGTGCTCGTAGCATTGGCAAAGGCAAATTTTTTCAAAAATTTTTTTTTTTTTTCAATTTACTCACTAGCTTTATATATAGCTAGAATGCATTTTGGCTGCCAAAGTTCAATATGGTATGTGGATTGAACTGCCAAGTGCAAATCCTCTGACTAAATCCTACATATCTAACCTTCATTTTTAATAATGAAAGAAGACAAATACTAACCTCTAGAATCTACTTAATGGTTGTATCAAATTATCAACAACAAATACATATCTTTGTTGAGTCTAACACCTACCACTATTCAAATTTTCAAAAACATCAAATTTATCCTTCAGCACAAACCGCACTTAAAACTCTGCGTGCTCATTTTCTCAAAAACTGATTTGTGATCAGTTTAATTGCCACAATGTAGCCTCACAGTGATTGTATTGTCAATATGCATGAAGGAGTATGGGTAATAAACAATAGATGGATACCAACCAGATATTGAGAAGGAAGTAGAAAAAAGACTTGGAGAAGCTGGGAAGCTTTTAAACAATATTAAGTACAGTCAGTGCTTCAGCCATCAAGACCAATTGGATTTTTTTAGAAAGTTTGGTAGCACTATTTAGTAGTAGCTCAAACATCAAGGATATAATAAATGTCCTTTATTGCCCACTTCTCCTTCCAAAAATGGAAAAATAGTGATGACTTGACGGACACTTCATCTCTCCATCATCTTAAATAGGAGAATATATCTTCAACAATCTTATAATAAGTTAATAACATTTTCAATAAACAACACTAAACATTTTATTGATAGTTTTATGGAGTATTATTTATCAGATTTTTTCTATTAAATATTATACTTTTGGTTTTGATATGATTAAAAATTTGATTCACGGTAAGTAATTAATGAAAATTTATTAAATAAAAAAAAGAATTAGGATGCTAGTTTAAAAATCTCTCAAAAAAAGGATGCTTGTTTTAAAAAAAATAGTTAATTTCTCTTTCTCCTCTTAATTATGGTGCGTTATAACTTACAATGTGCATAAACTTTAAAAATCAAGGGAGAATATCCTATATAATAGATGTATGTTTGGCATAAGCTATATCCTATATCATAGCTTTAGAATTTCACAAGTTGAAAAATTCTATTTTTTTAATTATTTTTTTTCTCAATTTAAAAAAAAAAAATTAAGTCTCAGCCTTTTTTATAAAAAAAAAAAAAAAAAAAAAAAAAAAAAAAAAACTAGCTTTCTTAAAAATAAGCTAACTTTTAGTTTGCGTTTGACATTTGATTATAAAATAACTTTTTGCTTATTTTAGAGTCTCACATTACTTTTTGTCTCAATGTTATTTTAAATAACTTAAGTTTCATCTTTTTGGAAATAAAGCTATTTTTTATCTTTTTGTCTCATATTATTTAAATAAGCTATCATAAATACAGAATTTTCAAACGGACAAATATAAAAGTTACCAAATACTATATTTTTTTGTTAAATATTATACAAATAAGTTACCGAAAATTATGGGTACTCAAAGGTACATACAACTTTAGAGAGGTTTATTATTATTGTTATTATAAATACCCAGGTTTTAAATTTCCTTTTACCAAAATAATTAATAAATTCACTTTTTTTTTTGGTGTAGGTGAAATTTGATTTGAATCTCTTATTTTACTATAACCACAAATTTTTATTATTATTAAAATTTGGAGTTTAAGAGAGATATTGAGATTTTACATTAAGGAGGAAGGTGTAATTTTGCTTTTTAAAAAAAAAACAAAAAAACAAAATCTAAAAAATAAGATGTACAGCTTTTTATACATTATATTAGATTTAGTCCCTCAAAAAAAAAAATATAAGATTTAAATAAGTTTTTTTTTTTTTTTTTTTTTTTTTTTTGAGAAGAGATTTAAATAAGTTGATTGATGACAATTTTGGCGTTAGTGATTGGACCATTACCCATTGATCATGGCCATGAATGCAGCACAAAGCGGGTGATGTTGATATCCCATATATGACGTACGTGCCATGGCATATCAATTTCCATGGTTACTATAACGCCACACCTCCCTAGCAAGCAAACCCCACACTGATTTTGCCTAAACGTGAGTTGAGAGTCTTTAACTTCTTTTAGAGTTGTGGATATGGCTGGGAAACTCATGAAAGCAGTGCAGTACAATTGCTATGGCAAAGGACCTGATGGCTTACAGGTCATTCTATTTCAAGTATTTTATTTCTTATTATATTATTCTTTATTGAAATAAAGTAATTGGTGGATTGCCGTGAGCTTAACTGGTTTGAATTAGTTTACATTAAAAATTAATTGGTATTTTTGGATTATGATAAAGAAAAATCGTCATAAAGTAGAACTAATAAGTTGAAATTTTACTATATCTAAATAAAAAATTGGTTTTTTAGTGATACTTTGTTAGTGCAGACATGTGGGAGGGTCAAGACGTAACCAAAAGTTATATAGTTTTGAATTAGACAGTTTCATGGAATCATAATTGAATATGGGTGGAGACCCAGTTGATAATTTTGTGAGATTCAGGTTGAAGAAAGGGCTTCATGTTCATTGTGTTTGTTGTCCTTTTAATTTTACATAAGGGTTGTTTGTTGGAGAATGAAAATGGTTTTTGTTATTTTTCTTAAATTTTAAGGATTTGGCTGTCATTCCTTTTAACTTATGGCATCTACTCTATGATAATTGCTCTTATGTCAAGATATCAATCAATTTTGGGGTGTAGGCAGGATTCAAACCCAAGTCCCTCGTTGGGCAAATTGGTTTTGGTTTACTTAATTGAGTATATGGAATATGTATAGAAAGTTGTACCTAGTGCAAAAAACTCAATTCTGTGTACAAAAATCTTATTGAAGTAGAAGGCTAGATGGGTAATGGGTTACAGTTTCAGCATACATGATTCTTTGTGAAGATAGACAGTGAGAAAATCACTTGTATTACCAAGGAAAACCAAAATGTCTGCATTTGAATATCAGGACCTTCTATTATGTGATTGTTTGATTTGCTAAAATCTTCAAATTTTGTTTCTAGTTGATATGAAGTTTAAGATCTGTTTTTAGGCTGTATAGGCAATAAGGTGAGTTGTCTTTTGCACTTTACTACTTGATTTACAAAGCAACAAAGCCATTGGCAATTTGACACATGGCCTTATTAAGATCACATGATTACTTCGACTGAATCTTTTGTGAATTTCATGCTTGTTTGCAGCATGTTCAAGTACCGATTCCCACTCCCAAAAATGATGAGGTTTTGCTGAAACTGGAAGCAGCAAGTCTAAATCCATTTGACTGGAAAGTTCAGAAAGGCATGCTGAGGCCCTTTCTTCCTCGCAAGTTCCCTCACATACCTGGTAAATCAGTGTGCTTTTGCTCCAATCCCTGACACCCACACCCCCACCACCCCCAAAACCCCACAAAGGTCATACCCAATGCACAAAATTCCCATTTTTTATGAGTTTGGTTGCAATAAGGATTTTTTTTAGACATTCTTTTACTTGGGAGATGCATGTGAGTATTTAGACCTCTTTGTATTTCAGAATCTTATATAATTGGGTCTTGAAGTTGGTTTTATATGCATGCAAAACTAATGAAATAGAAAACAGAAAGAAGGTGGGCAAAGGAGGAATAATAAAATTAATACCAACAAATTATTTTTTGAATTATTGGTATAATTTGGGTTTTGCAAACTTTTGAAAACCATTTATTCTTATCTAAAGAAATTTCTTGTCGGAACTTGGAACAGCTTCTGATGTGGCAGGAGAGGTTGTGGAGGTTGGAGTAGGAGTGACAAATTTCAAAGCTGGTGATAAAGTTGTAGCTGTGGTTAACCCAATGGTAAGTGGTTGTATATATCTTTTGGATTGTTTTCCTGTTAGCTTAGGCACTTCTACTTTTGGATAAAGGATAAAGTTTCCTTTCAGTTTACGAGAACCATGGTTCCTCTTGAGCTCATGCATTATATTTCTAAAACTTCGCAGTGTATTGTTTCTCCATTGTAGTGTAGACTGTAGACTTGAACTCATGCATGGTTGAATACTTGTACATAAGTTATTTAAACATTTTAATATTTTTGTTGTACTAGAAACTTAACCACACATCTTGTCAAACTAGCACAGTTTCATCACATGTGACACTTTGGCTCAGAACTTTGCCATAAGGGTATGCACATGTTAACATGCCTTTTATGTTCATGACAAAACCGTAGATTTCCTTGTCTTAATTTATACATTCTTAAATGTTTGTACTCGGTGATTGCAAGCAATGCTATCAAAACCAGATTGGACTGACTGGTCGAATCAATGAGCATCCCAGCCAAATATAGAGTTTGATTTTTCAGCTTTTTTTTCTTTCACCAAAGTGGACTAAACTTCACGCCACTTGAACCAGCAAGCTTCAAAGTAGCCTGGTGTAAACAAGGACAAGGTTAACTGAGTCTGAAGAGGAGGGGAACAAGTTATGAAGTCATTAGAGCTTAATGGTTTTCTATGTGTAAGTGCTAAAGTGACATGAAGAATAAACTTTTGCATAATCTGATCTTAAAGAACCCTTTTCTTATGGAAACATTATTATTAAGAAACTTCTCAATATTCTCCACATATTTTCTAAGTATTCGATTTTCAGATATGTGTGGTGTGCATTAGACACAGAGCTGGCTTCTTCCAAGAGTACCTAGTATGGGAGGTACTAGATATGGCCATTAGGCTTGACTGTGCTATTTTATCTAAACCAATTTTAGGTTTCCTCAGTTTATGAACCTGCTGATATAGTATGTGTCATCTATAGTATGTCATGCATTAATTTTCTAAATTTCTACAATCTTAATGTCTGTATGGTTTGTGGAATGTAAATGAATGACAGAATGGTGGTGGACTAGCAGAGTTTGCTGTGACCAAGGAGAACATTACAGTTGCAAGACCATCTAAACTTTCAGCAGACAAAGTAGTAGGCTTGCCAATTGCAGGTTTGACGGCTCACCAGGCTATAACACAATCAGCTGGTGTCAAGCTTGATGGAAGTGGAAAGAAGAAGACAAATGTTCTGATAACTGCTGCTTCTGGTGGTGTGGGTCACTATGCTGTTCAACTGGCCAAGCTTGGCAATACACATGTGACAGCCACTTGTGGTGCTCGCAACATTGAACTTGTCAAGAAATTAGGTGCTGACGAGGTTCTTGACTACAAGACCCCAGATGGGGCAACTCTGAGGAGCCCCTCTGGCATAAAATATGACGCAGTTATTCACTGTGCAACAGGCATTCCTTGGTCTACTTTTGAGCCTAATTTGAGCCCAAATGGGAAGGTAGTTGATATTACTCCTGGCCCTAGTGCCCTGGTGACTTTTGCCCTGAAGAAACTTACATTGTCCAAGAAGCAATTGGTGCCACTAATGGTAATTCCCAAGAGTGAGAACCTCCAATATCTTGTTAACTTGGTCAAGGAAGGGAAGCTCAAGACAATAATTGACTCAAAATATCCCCTGGGCAAGGCCAAAGATGCTTGGGCTAAGAGTATTGATGGCCATGCAACTGGGAAGATCATTGTGGAGCCTTAGGTAAATGTAATATCTTGTAAATGCATCTCGGGATGTTTTGTTTTGCCTTGAAATTAAGTTCCTTCGATCTGACTCTGCAAAATGATGATGTTTAGGTTATATGTTCTTGCTGTGGCTTTGGTCACGTTTGTTATTTAATACAGAATCTCTCACAGACCTTGGCTTGTCAATACAAACACAGAATTGAAACACAAAAGTAGTAGTTAGCAACAATTGTAGAGAAGGATCCTGCTAAATCATGTAGCAATTGGAAACCTTATAAAATACTATAGATCATAAATAAATAGCTCTCCAACGGTCTATTCACTCCGTCTTGAAAAGTGAGGCTAAATTTTAATATGCCCTAAAACAAAACAAACAAACAAAAAATTGAAATTTAACAACTTTTTTTTCATACATGTTGGAAACTTTGTAAAGATATCAAGAATTCAAGATCATTTCTTACTTTGAAAAAGTGATTCTCAACTGTCCACTCAAACAAAAACAATAACCTATGGGTTCTTTTTGGTTTTCTCCATTCTTGTTTGGTGTGTATGGACTATTGAGTATATTGGGTATATCATTTTAAAAATCAGATTAGTGAAAAAACCGGATTCCTAGTTTTTATTGGTTGAAATGCCAATTTTTATGGTTTTTACCCTACTAATTAGGATTTGGTTTCCGATTGAACCGGTTAATTCGGTTCGATTTTTAAAATCATGTTTAATATTATATAGTTGGGCTCAAACTCATTAACTAAAAATTTTAGGTTAAATCAAATGGGACTCTTTTCTTATAAAAAAATCAAATGGGACTCTTTTTATTGGCAAGGCAAAAGCCTTGGAGTGAAGAGCTATCCATCTCAATTCTCAATCACTTTTATAAATATGGGACAAATCAATTTTTAGTTTGGGACATTAATCCACGAAGTAAGTGGGCCAACTTGTAAGGGCCTTGAATACTCCTCATTAATTGTCTGTGAATCTAATTTACAATTGTCCATAAAACTTTAGGGCCCTCCATCCTAACAGCATGTCTGTCTTAGTAGTTTGTACTTTTGTACCATTATAGATTATCCATATATAGTAGGATGATTTTTATTTATTTATTTATTATTAAATGGTGAGAAATTACTACATTACTGTGCAGTCCTGGTTGCTCTAAACAAGTTTGGTGGTGGATGATTGGTCTATTAGATCTTTTCAGAAACACAAAACCTTAGAATCGTGACTGATTAGAATTAAGTTCAGTTTGACAAACTTGTACCATTGTTCATGCTAATCCATGGGGTAAAAAAATTCTATTATATAAGTCTTTATTTTGGGTTCAAAAGAACAAAGTTCGTTTGAAAGATTTTTTTTTTTTTTTTTTTAAATTAAAATTAAAAAATTCGGCAATTTGTTTAGATGAAAGAGAAGGAGAGAGGAGTATTGGGAAGGGGACGGGTAGGGTTTAATGAGCATTAATTAGGTTTTCTTAAGGGGAATCCCTCCTAACCCCTATTTTTTTTTTCATTTTTTGAGAAAGAGTAGAGGGAGGGTTTCCACTTACATTAAAATTATTTAAAAAGTAAAATATGATAGGATAATAAAGAATTACATCTATATCTCGTCCAGATGGGTCGTCCATCTCGAATGGTTAGCCAGACATCCAAGACGATCTCCTATTCGTCCAGAGCATTCGTCCTTGAGATGTTAACCAATTGAACAAACTCAACCAAGGCGAAAGAGTCGTCCATATGCGAAGCAGATGGACGACCAAACAACGACATGACATAAGGTCGTCCATATGGTCGTCCATAGACATTGCACATGGACGACTATACAACACTTAACAGATTTTGGAGCAAGTAACCAACTTGTGTTTATCACCAGCAATTTCTTCTAAGTATATAACTTCCATCAGCGGTTATCGCTTTTATAGCCGTTGGGGAAGTTATCTCCAGAACACCAGTTACTCCATAAATCTTGGAGAGGTTACTAAACCAAGTAACCGTCCCGAGATCCCCTATATAAAGGACCGGTCTGAAACAGGCAAAGGTATGAAAAAACTTCCCGAGAAATCACTCCCGAAAAGTTGGAAATACATTCTTCTTTCTTAAGAAAACTAACTTTATCATCGGATGATATTTGGCCGGTCCACCCCGGTCACCCTCATTGTTTCTTCTTTTCAGGCCTTCGCTACCGGCCTTCGCTACCGTCGTAGCCCACCGAAGCCGAAGTGTTCAACTATCTGATTTTGAACATCATCAGTTGGCGCCGTCTGTGGGGAAATCTGTAAGTTGTTTTACGATTTGGTTTTCTGCAACAAAAGGTTGAATGGTTCGGACTAGGTCGAGGGCTACAAGCCCAGGCCACCAGGGAAGCAGAGACGCTTCAAGCAACCCCCTTCACGATCGCCAATCAGCGCCTGTCATGCAGTCGCCTTCCATCCAACACATACAATCCATGGCGGCCGCAATGGCGGAGTTGACTCGCCAGAATCAAGAATTGACTAGGGAGATGGAGAGGCAGCGCCGTGAAGGACATGCCGAGAGATAGTCCCAAAGTCAAGAAGACAGAGGAGGAAATGCTGAACCAGAGGCTCAGTCACGAGGCACCACTTCACGAAGGGTGCCACACTTGGAGAAGGAAATGGACCAGATGAGGAAGGTTATGGACGAGATGAAGGAGAACATGAGAAGGGCAAATCCCGTCGAGGATTTGGTTCACCGAACAGATTCCCCTTTCACGGCTTCCATCAATGGGCATCCCTTGCCTACGAAGTTCAAAATGCCTTCCCTGGATTCATATGATGGAACGCGTGATCCTTTTGATCATATTGCTACTTTCAAGACTACAATGCATCTCCAAGGCGTTCCAGACGAGATTATGTGCAGAGCCTTCCCTACCACTCTCAAGGGACCAGCGCGAGTATGGTTCAGCAAAATACCCCCGAATTCTGTAAGTTCTTTCGAGGAGTTAAGCAAATTATTTGTCAATAACTTCATTGGAGGACAAAGACACAAACGTTCTTCGTCCAGTTTGTTGACCATAGAGCAAGGAGAAAATGAAAGCCTGCGTTCCTTCATCACACGCTTCAACAGGGAAGCCCTGACAGTAGACGAGGTGGACGATAAACTCCTATTAGCAGCCTTCCACAATGGGGTTAACTCGGACTTATTCATTCACAAGTTGTATGAGAAAGAGCCCCAATCCATGGCTAAACTCGTCCATTCAGCCCAAAACTTTATGAACGCAGAAGATGCCATCATAGCTAAGAAGAGGAAGAGAGCTGAAAGAATGGAAGTCAATCCCCCACGTCACTCTGATCAAGGGCCTCGTCCAAAGAAGGGACGAACGGAAGATAAGAAGGATCGAGACAGGGATAATAGGAAGGCAGGCCCATCAGCAAGGAGTCAGAATTACACACCCTTGAACGCCCCACTCGATCAAGTGCTCATGCAGATCAAGGATGATCCTTCCTTGAAGTGGCCAGAGAAGATGAAGGGAGACCCTAACAAGCGCAATAAGAATAAATATTGTCGCTTCCATAGGGATCATGGGCATGACACAGACGAGTGCTATGACTTGAAGCAGCAGATTGAGAATCTCATAAGACAAGGAAAGTTGAGGCATTTCGTTGGAAGGGATCATAAAGATGAAAAATTGAAAGCAAAGATGGAAGAGTCATCACGGCCCCCACTCGGAGAAATAAGGGTTATCATTGGTGGGACATCAACAGGACAATCTTCCAAGGCTAAGAAGACGTATCTCAAAGTAGTGCAAAATGTTCAACTCTCTGGACGACCCCCAGGGACGAGAGGGACGGACGAGCCAATCATCTCTTTCACAGACGAAGAAGCTGAGAGGATCCATCATCCGCATGACGATGCAATTGTCATTACCCTACTCATTGCAGATTATACGACCAGGAGGGTGTTGGTGGATAATGGCAGTTCAGCAGATATACTGTATTATCCTGCCTTCCAGCAGATGAGGATTGGACGAGATCAGCTTCGTCCAGCATGCTCGCCACTGATAGGATTTGGAGGAATGAAGGTGCAGCCCGTAGGTACCATTACCTTGCCTGTAGTGGTAGGGTCATACCCGCGGCAGATAACTAAGAAAGTCAATTTCCTTGTGGTGGATTGTTCATCCTCATATAATGCTATCATTGGAAGACCAACCTTGAACAGTTGGAAGGCGGTAACATCTACCTATCATCTATCAGTCAAATTCCCTACGGAGTGTGGAATTGGACAAGCACAAGGGGATCAGTTGGCAGCCAGGGAGTGTTATTTAGCCATGTTGGCTATGGACGAGCAGATGCAGACCATGAGTATAGAAGAAAGAAAAATTGTTGCAGAACCGATTGAAGTATTGGAAGATGTTTTGTTGGAAGATAATGATACAGAGAAATTCACTAGAATTGGAACAAGTATGAAGGAGAAAGCGAAAGAAGACCTCGTTCAGTTTCTAAAAAAGAACGCCGATGTTTTTGCATGGAGTCATGACGACATGCCAGGCATTGATCCGAGTGTAATCACTCACCGACTGAACGTGTCTTCCTCTTCTAAGCCTGTCCGTCAAAAGAAGAGGGTATTTGCCCCTGAACGAGAGAAGGCGATCAAGGAAGAGGTTCAAAAATTAACCATAGCACAGTTCATCCGGGAAGTCTATTACCCGGATTGGTTGGCAAATGTAGTGATGGTGAAAAAAGCAAATGGCAAGTGGAGGATGTGCGATGACTTCACCGACTTAAACAAAGCTTGCCCTAAGGATAGTTATCCTTTGCCTCGTATTGACCAACTGGTTGATTCTACAGCTGGCCATCAACTGTTGAGCTTCATGGACGCCTTCTCTGGATATAATCAGATAAAGATGGACGAGGCAGACCAGGAAAAGACATCTTTCATTACAAGTCAAGGTTTGTTTTGTTACAAGGTGATGCCCTTCGGTCTGAAGAATGCAGGGGCAACTTACCAAAGGTTGGTGAACCATATGTTTCGTCTACAGATAGGACGGAATGTAGAGGTATATGTGGATGACATGCTTGTGAAGAGCTTAAATGAGGGAAGCCACTTAGATGATCTTCAGGAAACTTTTGAAACACTTAGGCGGTACAAGATGAAGCTAAACCCAAGTAAATGTGCATTCGGAGTATCGTCGGGAAAGTTCCTAGGATTCATGGTTTCAGAGAGAGGGATTGAGGCAAATCCAGACAAGATCCAAGCCATACTGAACATGGAACCACCGAAGAACATCAAGGAAGTCCAATCCTTGACTGGACGTGTTGCAGCTTTGAACAGGTTTGTCTCAAAAGCCACTGATAAATGTTTACCATTTTTTAAGATTCTCAGGAAGGCATTTGAGTGGACGGACGAGTGCCAAAGGGCCTTCCAGGACCTAAAGCACTATCTCACTACAGCTCCATTGCTAAGTCCGTCCGTGCTAGGAGAAGAATTATATTTATACTTAGCAGTGTCCCCACATGCCGTAAGCTCAGCATTGATCAGGGAGGAAGAAAAGGTGCAAAAGCCTGTATATTATACCAGCCGGGCATTGAGAGGAGCGGAAGGAAGGTACCCATTGATAGAGAAGTTAGCCTTCGCGCTAATAACAGCTTCCAGGAAGTTAAGGCACTACTTCCAAGGTCATGTCATCATAGTCATGACTGATCATCCACTCAAGAAGGCAATGAACAAACTTGAAGCTGCAGGACGATTGATCCAATGGGCAGTTGAGCTCAGTGAATTTGATATTCGGTACCAACCGAGGAATGCAATAAAAGCCCAAGCCCTGGCAGATTTCATTGCAGAATTCACTCCAAGCTATGAGGACTTGAATGAGAAGGAAGACAGTAAAAAATGGGTCGTCCATGTAGACGGATCATCTACACTGTATACAGGGGGTATAGGAGTTGTTCTGCAGTCACCAGAAGGAGATAAACTGAAGTACAAAGCTCGCTTGCAGTACCAGACAACTAACAATGAGGTGGAATACGAAGCCCTTCTTAAAGGGTTGGAGTTGGCTAGATCTGTAGAAGCAAGCTCAGTACTCGTCCTGGGAGATTCACAGTTGGTCATAGGCCAAGTAAATGGAACATGTGAAGCCAAGGAAGACAGAATGAAGAAATATTTGAGAAAGGTGTTACGCCTTGTGAAGAAATTCAAGGAAGCTAATTTCGTTCAAATCCCGAGGGAAGAGAACACGGAAGCAGACACTCTAGCGAAGGAAGCCTCCGCCAATGAAGCCATGAACGAGTTAGATGAAATACAATATATGCCCAGCATAGACCTTCCAGAAATTCTGCAGATAGAAGGAGAGGAGAATTGGATGACTCCGATAGTCTCATACCTGAAAGACG
Source organism: Quercus gilva (assembly GCA_023621385.1). Lineage (NCBI taxonomy): Eukaryota > Viridiplantae > Streptophyta > Magnoliopsida > Fagales > Fagaceae > Quercus > Quercus gilva. The sequence continues at coordinate 61,517,185 of CM042481.1, forward strand.
GAAGGCTTCCAGAAGGGAAGGACGAAGCCAGGAAGCTCAGAGTTAAATCAGCCAGATACATCCTTATGGACGAAGTGTTGTATAAAAGAGGTTTTTCACAGCCATACCTGAGGTGTTTAGCTCCAGACGAGGCGAATTACATGCTGAGAGAAGTTCATGAAGGAGCATGTGGAAACCACTCAGGAGCTAGATCACTCGTCCACAAGGTCATTCGTGCAGGGTACTACAGGCCGACCGTCCAAGCTGATGCTAAGGCATATGTTAAGATATGTAACCAATGTCAACGTTTAAGCAATATTCCTAGACAACCTTCAGAATACCTCACCCCAATGATGGCCCCTTGGCCTTTTGCACAGTGGGGTTTGGATATTTTGGGCCCCTTTCCAACTGGAACCAGACAGATGAAGTTCTTGGTAGTGGGCATAGATTATTTCACTAAATGGGTGGAAGCCGAACCCTTGGTGAAAATTACACAACAAAATGTCAAAAACTTCGTCTGGAAGGACGTTATATGCAGATTTGGGGTACCAAGAGTAGTAGTATCTGACAATGGACGACAGTTTGACAACACCCCCTTCCGAGAATTTTGTGATCAGCTTGGAATCAAGAATCACTATTCCTCACCCTCCCACCCACAAGCTAACGGACAAGCAGAAGTAGCAAACCGATCCTTGTTGAAAATCATCAAGACTCGGCTTGAAGGGGCAAAGGGAGTATGGCCAGATGAATTACCAGGTGTTTTGTGGGCTTACAGAACAACAGCAAGGACTCCCACGGGAGAGACTCCTTTCAAACTGGCTTATGGGAGTGAAGCGGTCATACCAGCAGAGATACATATGGCTAGCCATAGGGTGATGAAGTACCAAGATGAGGAAAACAACGAGCAGCTTCGTCTTAACCTTGATCTTATAGATGAGGTAAGGATGGACGCGGAGCAAAGAACTGCAAGGTACAAAAATCTCATGGCAAGGCAACACGATGCCATGGTGAAACCCAGGCGCTTTAGCATTGGAGATCTCGTCCTTAAAAGGGTCTCTTTGGCAACCAAAAACCCAGCCCATGGGAAGCTGGGACCAAACTGGGAAGGACCTTACCGAGTTATCAACTCTAAGAGACAAGGATCCTACTATCTGGAAGCCCTGGATGGACGAAAGTTAGAGCACCCGTGGAATGTTGAACATCTAAGGAGATACTATCAATGAAGGGTAGTCATGGACGAGCCCTGACATGGACGAGACCCTTGGACGTTTGGACAACTGAAGTAACGCTTAATACTATTTTCTAGTATTTGCTTATTATTATTATGTTTTAAGTGTATAAGTATTTTACACTATTCATGGACGAGGTTATGTTGTATTATGTGTTTTAATTCCCTAAAAGCACAAGCTCTTAAGCATGTGCCATGATTGTGGACAAATGATTACATAGTATGGATTTCTAAATATACATATGGTGTGTTATAAATATGTATGATTGTATGGGAATCCTTCATTTTCTATATTCAAAATGATCCGCGGAAGGCGAAAAAACCAAGGACGAGTAAAATCCTTGGACGCAAGGAAGTATCGTCCAAAAGCTTTCCTTTAAATAAGGATAAAGCAAGAAAAATAAAAGCCAAAGACGAGTAAAATCCTTGGACGCAAGGAAGTATCGTCCAAAAGCTTTCCTTTAGATAAGGATAAAGCAAGAAAAAGCAAGAAAAATAAACAAGGTATGTCCGTCTAAACTCAAGACGAGACAAACCTGAAGTGCAATCGTCCAGCCCATGGACGAGCAATGTGCGTGTAAGAACACCACAGCCCCATAGACAAATTTAACCAACTTAACAATCCAGCCCATGGACGAGCATTTGTTGGGAAATTTTTATTAAGGACGAGTAAAAGACGTCATTCATGGACGAGCTCTACAACGAAAATAAACGTCTCATGATGTTATACACGAAGGGACTCGTCCATATGTTCAAGACGAGGCAAAACCTTAATAAAAAGGAAAATCCTGCAACCACAAAAATGGTATGGACGGTATGAATGAAGCTTGTTCGTAAAGTTAAAGAATATTCAAACACAATGAACAGTGAAAAAGAAAATCATTCATACATTCATAAAATCTAAAGGGTGGACGACCACCGTCCAAAAACCCTGGTATATTGCTCGTTCATAAAACTCGTCCATAATCTTGGACGAGGAAATTGTACTCAAATAAATTTAAAAAAAAAAAAAGAAAGAGTAAAAGCCCAAAACATTAGGGCACTTAAGCAAAAATATAAACTTTTTGAAACAAGGGAAGTCATTTTTTCGGATCGTCTTGGGTCACTTCATTGGAGTCGTCCACCACATTGACGTCCTCCGAACTCGTTGCTAGCACAGAACTTTCTGTAGCGAGAGGAAGCTTGAAGGAATCAAAGTTTAACTCAGGGAAGGCCTCCTTGGCGTCAGCACGGAAGTCTTCATAGCTAGCAGCATAGTGGCTGTCTAGACGATTCTTATATTTGTCAGACTTCTTGAAAGCTGCAATGGCTTCTTCACGAGCTTTTTCCAAGGACGAGGCAAATTCTGAAGCTTGTCCTTCTAAATATGCAATGCGTGTATCCTTTTCAACAGCATCTGCCTTGAGCTCTTCCACCTCGTTCTTCAGCTTCGTCTCACTTGCCAGCAAGCGGTTAAAGTCGTCCTTCAGCCTGATCACTTCCCCCTTCTTCAACAAAACTTCTTTGTTCAGCTCTTCACTCTTCTCCTTCGCCGTCTTAGCCTCCTCGGCGAGCTCCTTCGCTTGGCATGTGGCTGTGTAGAACTTTGACATAGCCTGTACATGGACGAAAGAAAGTTAGAAAATTCTACCTTTTTGAAAAATCTTTGAAAACACTCAAAGACGAATGAAATTCATACCTTGAATAAATCATGGATGCCAGAGCGTTCAAACTCCTTCACTGACATATTATAGCATTCATTAATTTCGTTGTCAGTGACGATGCCTTTGAACGTCCTCCATGCATAGTTCTCGTCCAGCACCAAGTTGGAAGGACGATCAGAAGGCTCTGACGAATGAGGTTTTCGAGGAGTCTTAGTTGGAGGGGGGATAGGATCAGCTGAAAAAGGGGGTATTACTTGGACGGGCTCCACAGTGATAGTAGGCTCGTCCAGATTCGCCGTCGGAGGGATGAACTTAGGGACCTTGGGAAGGGAGGTCTGAGTAGTTTTTGGCTTTTTAGGACCTCGACGACTAGGAAGGTCGTCCAAGTCCACAGTACTTGAAATCTTCTTTGACTTCCTCTTCCCAGCCTGTACAGGCCCTTTCTGGACGACTGGAGGCACAGAAGCTCCCTCGTCCCCACTAAGTATTGTCTTATCTTTATTCTCTCTCATTGTGATTATTCCTGTGACGAGGAAAATCAGTTAAAATAAAAAAAGAGAAAAAGAAGAACAGAAAGAAGTAAAAAAGGATGGACGACACTTACTTCGTCTAGTGGTTTCCTCGTGGCTTAGGTTCTCAGCAGTGGGCTCTGGACCAAGTCCCTAGGTAGCTAAGCTGCTGAAGGTGACTAGCTCGTGAAAACTCCTCCTAGGGAAGGCACGAACTTTGTCTATTCTATCTAGAACAGACCTGTCCAAACGTGGACGAGTAACAGCTACACCAATAAAAGAAAGGTGGTTAGACGACTGAAAGATAGAAAAAATACAAAAAAAAAATAAAAAAAATAACATAGAAAGAGAACATACCCTCAGGACGAAGGCGACCTATGGGGCTGGTAAAAGGAGGGAAGGGGGCATTACTAACTTCAGTTGGGTCCCCAGCCCAGTTTCTAGAAATGATAAAAAATTCTTGTTTCCAGAGCCTATCGGACGAGCTACGGCCCGTTATCAAACTATACTGTGGGCCTCTGGACGAGAACTGGTAGAAACCAGCAGATTTCTTTATTTCTGAGGGCTTATAACAATAAAGGAACTCGTCCACCGTTAAAGGACGGTTCCCTTCTAATGCCTCACGCCATAATACTTGCATGGCAACTATCGTCCTCCAACCATTGGGGTTAAGTTGGTTGGGACCAATACCTAACCTATGAAGGAGACCTCTACAAAATGAATTTAGGGGGAACCTAAGACCAGCTAGGAGATAAGATGAATACACTCCCAAACCAGAAGAAGGTGAACAACACCACTCTCCTTCCCTGGGCAGACGAGGTTCAAACTCAACAGGGATTTGGTATCTGTCAACTAAGGTTTTTAACTTAGGAATGTCTAAGGTGGACGCTACCTCAGGTGCACAGCTATAGATAACATTTTCTTCCTCCTCCTCGTCTTGAGGAGGGCTAGGTGACCTTCTGGACGAGCTAGCCCCAGCCCCAGAAGCCATCCTACGCTGCATTTCCTGGACTTCCTCTAAGGAAATACCAGGAACTCCGGATAAGTATTGCTCGTCCGAAGAACTACTACTAAAACTAGTACTACCCTCATCACTCTCATAACTCCCAGATGAGACGTCCTGATACTCGTCTATTTCTCTCTCTATGCTACTAGACGAAGACATAACTAAAGGAAAGATGAAAACAAAAACCTAAAGAGAAGAGTAAGTACCTGATAACTAGGACGAATGCTAGACGAGGGTCTTGGACGAGAGAGCAAAAGGAAGTTTATGATGAGGTGAAGGGCAAGAAAGAGAATGTGCTTATTTATAGGGCCCAGGAGTAGGGTCAGCGAAGCGACATCGTCCACTGAGAAGATGACACGTGGCAATTACATTGGAAAGTGTAAATCGATTTAACGGCTTAACGTGTTAAACCACGACACGTGGCGGTATAAAGGGGATAAAATCCCCATAATGTCCCTGGACGACACCCTGGACAAGGGGGCAACTGATAGGATAATAAAGAATTACATCTATATCTCGTCCAGATGGGTCGTCCATCTCGAATGGTTAGCCAGACATCCAAGACGATCTCCTATTCGTCCAGAGCATTCGTCCTTGAGATGTTAACCAATTGAACAAACTCAACCAAGGCGAAAGAGTCGTCCATATGCGAAGCAGATGGACGACCAAACAACGACATGACATAAGGTCGTCCATATGGTCGTCCATAGACATTGCACATGGACGACTATACAACACTTAACAGATTTTGGAGCAAGTAACCAACTTGTGTTTATCACCAGCAATTTCTTCTAAGTATATAACTTCCATCAGCGGTTATCGCTTTTATAGCCGTTGGGGAAGTTATCTCCAGAACACCAGTTACTCCATAAATCTTGGAGAGGTTACTAAGCCAAGTAACCGTCCCGAGATCCCCTATATAAAGGACCGGTCTGAAACAGGCAAAGGTATGAAAAAACTTCCCGAGAAATCACTCCCGAAAAGTTGGAAATACATTCTTCTTTCTTAAAAAAACTAACTTTATCATCGGATGATATTTGGCCGGTCCACCCCGGTCACCCTCATTGTTTCTTCTTTTCAGGCCTTCGCTACCGGCCTTCGCTACCGTCGTAGCCCACCGAAGCCGAAGTGTTCAACCATCTGATTTTGAACATCATCAAAATATAATACCACTGAAGTTTGGGATAAACCAATATTTCCAAATTGTCGAATTTTCATAATTATGAGGTATAAATCTTTATGAATTTATCATAAAAAGAAGAAGTTTAATTACTGTAAGAAAAAAAAAAGCACTAAATTATGATAAAACAATATAGCATTTTATTGAAAATTCATATGGCATTTTTTTTTATAAGTAAACAATTCATTAAAAAGCACAAGAGGGGCTTAATCCATGTACATGAGAAGTATACAAGAGTTACACCAACAATTAAGATCTAAAATTACAACAATCAACCATCTAAGAAAATTGACAAAGAAAAAAGTTCTGAAACATTCATCCTCTAAAATAAAGATTTGAAGAATAAAAGCTTCAGGTATAAAACAAATATTTCACACCCTTCAATACTCCTAGCATTTCTCTCTCTCCAAATGCACCACATGAGACAACGAGGGATTGCCCTCCAAATCTCTATACTATTGATGTTGACCAAACTAGCCCAGCCAACTTGCTTAAAGCTTAACTACACCACAAGGCATAACCCAATAAACTCCAAAGAGACTAGAAATCATATTTTATAGTTTGCCGGCAATGTCACAGTGAATAAGCAAATTTTTTGTAGTTTCTCTACTTGTCTGGCACATACAACACCAATCAACAACTTCATTCCTTTGTTTCCTCAGATTATATATCCGTAGTAAGGATTCTCCCCAGTGCTACTGTCCATAAAATGAAACCTACTCTAGTGGGGACTTTGGGCTTCCAAATACTTTTCTAAGAGAAAGACAAACCTCCCTAGGATGTAACATTGTTTAGGATGTAACAAAAATATTACCCATTGAAAGACACAAACTTTATGCAAATAAACATAAGGTTTGAATAAAACAGAGGTGGAAGCTTAGGAAGAAGGAAGTTGGCAGAGCAAGATAGGAGTAAATTTTCCTATTTAGGAAGGTGGCGGCATTTCATTGTTGCTGAGGTTAGAGAGAGAGACCTAAAGAGAGGCTGAGCTAAAGAGAGATAGAAACCGTTTAGAGTTTTATCGAAGGTAAAGAAGCAGTGTGTATGAAGTGAAGAGTTAAAGTCGAAGTCAAATGGGGAAAGAGTAGCATAGTTTATCCATACCTTCAAGTGCTTTAGTTTGTCCAGAAGTTTCTCATAAAGCTCTTTGATTCTTTCAAACTTCCCCTCTGATATTTCGAAATCAAAGTATGGCCGTCATTAAACAAATAAATTTATTATTACCAGTTATCTCAAAATCAACAATCAATATGGTTTAAAAAAATTGTGCCAAAACTTTGATACAATCAAGTCAAATTGCTATATTAGCGACCTAAAAAGTAGTCATCACATGCAGAAAATTTTAAGATATCAAATGGTAAAATAAAATTATAAGAAAAAATTTCCGCCATATAGGACACAAAAGAAATGAATTATTGTGGTAAAAAATCAATCATAGAAATAAAAATTTCAGTAACAATCTAATCTTATAGGATAAGTTTAATTCTATTATGCACGAGATATAATAGCACCCTCATTTCTTTAAAATTTTATCTCAACTAATGATAACCATAGCCTAGAAGAGCATAAAACAAATAATTTTATTAGAAAGAAGCATAGATAATTGAGAGAGAAATCATTAATCAAACAAAATCCTAAACAATAAAAAGAGAGTGAGACCTAAGATGTAAAACCCTTTTATTTTTCCCTTTGTCCCAATATCAAAAAATCTATATTAATTATTAAACCAAATTGAATAACTGAATAAAATCTTATAACAAAAAACAAAAAACAAAAGAAAGACATAATACCAAAAGGTCATATATCATTTCTAAACTTTTCAAGGGCTTCATACTCCTCCGTCTCCACCTTTACCTCTACTTTATCCACCACTTTTGTAACTTCTAAAACACCAAAATAACCCAAATTCTTAAAGAAATGTTGTTTAATGCAATTCCTTTTAAATTAAATCATTAAAATAATAGCAAATGACTAACAACAAAAGCCTTTTGAAAACCAATTTTAAATCAAAACCTTAATTCTAAATCTAACCCAATCTCCAAAATCAAAACCAACCAAAATGCCAAAAACTAAATCATATGAGACACCCAAATTAAAAATAAAAGTATCCTGTTTTTAAGCCTCTATATAATTTGATGAAGATTAAGTCTTTCAAACATGGAAAACTTATCTTGTCCACAATTATCTTATGGGTAAAATCTAATGGAACCCAACAATAATTAACTAACATTGACACCCAGAAATCTATAATATATTTAGAATCTTATACAGAAGCTTTGAATTAGAAGAACACAAATTAGTAAACAAAAGTGCCAAACTGGACACAAAAACCACAAGTATTAGTCTTACCTAAGTAGTCTGCAGAAAACCGTCATGAATCTATTGTTGCAACGATCCGTAATTCCTAGCATATAAACCCAACGACCCATCAACCATTTTACCTTCAATTTCCTGAACCTCTCATTCACATAACTTGAAAATGTCTTCCGAAGCTAAATACCAAAATGTTAAGACCAAGTTCAGGTTCAATACCCATAAAACCCTCTCATTCACAAAACATGACATTTTGATTCAATTCATCTCACATGACATTTTGATTCAATTCAACTTCTTTCTACTATATAAAACCCTCTCATTCACAAAACCTGAAAATTTCTTCCAAAGTTAAATACGAAAAAACTAAGGCCAAGTCCAAGTGCAATATCAATCCGACCTCCTAGTCTACCAAGTCAATGAAATCTCCTATCTATCACCTCACATTCATATGCCCATAATTCTTTTCCAAATAGGCATTCGAAACACCAAGCCACTTCTAAATCAAACCCAAATTCCTTGAACCCACAATTCATTCTGAATGATAAATTAGAAATTTGTAGAGAATCATAATCTAAAACTTCCTTATGAATTATAAAAAACAAAAACAAAACATCGTCCATCTCTCTACTGTAAGTGGGTTGTAAGTTGCCACCATTGTCCATCTCGTCCCTTCTCTTCTCAAAGAAATTGGGAAAGCAAACCATATCACATTATTAACGACTAGGAGCCCCAGCGCGATAGATGGGTAGTTCAATTTGGAGCCAAAACTGATCACCTTCCTGCCACTTGCTTAATATCTCTACTTTTTATGCTCACACACATCCCCTCTGCATTCCAGCATAGGATTTCAGATTGCAACCTTTTGGTCCCAATTTTTATGATCAAATATAAAAATTCTAACCTACACAAAACACATACAATTCCCATTCATTGCCTATTCTATGTTATTAAAGCTAAACTGGTTGCTTAGGCTGCCAGTGCCAAGTATATCATGTATAACACGTCATAACTTTTATAATATTTTTTGTAAATAATTTCACGTGCGCTTAATTAGCCCATTTAAGTTGAATACTTCAATGTTCTCTCACATAAGTAACTGAATCTGTTACCAGGTTTACCACAAGCATGGCCATCTAAAAATATAGGAGTTATTACCATAATTTATGATTAATTTCATTTTTATAGATTACAGGAAAACTGAAAACACACCATTTGATTTTTATTTTATCATTCAATATTATGATCATCAATTCTAACTTAAGAGATGCATGCACTTATTATTTATTCTTTATAGAGTGAAATTTTACAATACAAAAAGCAAAAACGTGAGAAAGCAAAAGGGATCATTATGAGGTTATCCAAAACTTGAAACACTGAGAACCAACAATATTACAAATATCCAACTAATCATATGTAGGAAATAGAGTTTTAAATGTTATTATCTCATAATTTTCTCTCTGAACTCTGCAACTAATTTACATTGAGCACAAATATGCAGTTACAACACAAAGTAGTGCCCATAAAGTCAAACATACACATCACAGTAATACAAAGCACAGAGAGAGGATCATGAATATGGGATTAAGGGTTCATTACTTGCATCCTTGTTTTTCTACCAAGTATTTGATATATCTAATAATACAAATTATAAGTGCTTTAGAATTTCCAAGTTTTTCTGCATATGCAATAGTCATGAAAAAAAGTTTCCAAGCTTTTCTGCATATGTAATAGTCAAGAAAAAAAATTTCACAGGAATGATAGAATTGTGTCTTCATGTGTGCGTGTGATGTGCGTGTTCGTGTTTGATGCAGCACTAGTAGTGCAAAGAGTAAAATAATGGGGGAAAGGGAATGAGTCACAAAAAAACATTGACAAGGCAAGTTAAGAGGGTAAGTTACAGTATTTCATTTAACATTTTTATTTCTATTTTCTAATATCCTGCCAAGTTTAAAATTTTTCCACATTTTCTCACTAGCCAAACAGGGAAATAGAGAACCCAAACATTAAAATTTTCCCAAATTTTCTCACTTGTATTAACTACTAATAATGCATGCAAGCAGAACATAACAATCAACCAAAAATAAACTTAAAAAAAAAAAAATTTAAATCAACATAATACAACAAAAATTTTAATATAAAAATAAATAAATAAATATTACTCAAAACCTAAATTAATACTCATACCCAGGTAAACCTTAATGCAATCTTTGGCATCGATTCCAGAATTTGAACAGACCCCCATGAACAAACACAAAGGAAACGGCATTAAAAATGTGAAATAACTGCTTCCGAAAACAAAACAAAAAAAAGCACGGAAAAGTGAAGTTGACTCACCTGACTCGCCTACCTTTCTTGGGCTCAGCGATGAACGGAAACAAAAACACAAACAAAAAAATGATGAGAATCAAATCAAAAACCCTAGCCCTAACAGAGAGGAGAGAAAAGAGAGCAATAGAGAGAAGTTTTCTTTTCTTTTCTTTTTTGTTTGTTTAGACAGAAGAGAGAATAAATATAAAGAGAGGAATTAATTTAATTTATAAGGGAGAACAATATGATGAATAAATTAAAATTTTGAAAGACAACATGGATGAAAAAATTGATTTGCAACCCCAAATTCAAGGCAAGCTAGAAATCAACTAGAGTAATCTATGTGTTAAACTCTAGGGGTCTATATATTCCTTTCAGCATTAGAGCTTTACATGTCGTTGGGACTTTCCTCCAAGGGCCGAATATACCGAAAATAATGTTACTTAAATGTAAATAAGCAGAATCTCACCAACATGTTTGACATAAACACAAGTCAAAAACATACCCAACAAAACTTTTTAAATGTAAATAATCAAGATCTCACCAACATGTTTAATATAAACATAGGTCAGACACTTACCCAACAAAACTTCCTGAGAGCAAAACCTTAAAGACACATAACAAAAGCAAACAACAACAAAATTACAACTCAACACAAAACCAGAACAAACAAAAAATCCTAAAGAGTGAAGAACAATTACATCTCTAAACAAGCAATTAACAACAAAATTACTAAATTTCAAAACGTAGTTTTATCAACATAGCAAATATTAACTTCTGGAACCTATAAATAGGGCCACCTACCAAAACCAACAACCAAATTATAGCACAGGTTTGGAACAAAGGAAGCAACCAAGACGACCAAATTTAGTAGTGAAATAATGTAGAAAAGCACATTTATGAGATAGTGGAAACTTAAGCAAACCTCAACTCCAAAAAAATCATGCTTTAAAATCAAAGAAGTTCGAAATTCAGATCTTTAATACTTTTCCTCTTAAACACTTTCAAGTAACTAAATAGCTTTCCTGCTAATTACACAAACTCCAACTGTTTACATAAGGAAACATCAGAAATCAAAAGAAACAAATCCAAATCTTAAATCTCACTCTACAACATCACACATTTTCAAAGAAAATAAAGGAGCTAGGACATAGCATACCTGAGGAAAACCTTGGGCTGCATCAACAACGCCTTCTCCATCGGCAATGTACATAAACGGCGATTTTAGAAGCAGAACAAAAAAGCCTTGGAATCATAATATACATAAAGGGTAGAGAGATATGAGGTCTGATGAAACCTATTCTGTCATGGTTAGGGTTTGTCTAGATTGATAGAACTTTATCCATGATAATTTGTATAAATTGGCGCACGTTTGTACAAACTATTTTCAGGTCATCTATCTAACTTCATTAACAATTTTATGAGCCAAGCTTGTAAAGAAGATCTTGGATTGAAGTTGGGATTAGCAAGTAAATATTCTGTTAGCAAGGGAAATGACATAGAAATAAGTATGAAAACATCTAAAATGCTGATACCGATCAAAATGAATATCTATAAATGAAGTAACACAAAATTTGGTCACAAACATATCCAACGAAATATGCGAGTAAAGGAAAGAAATTAAACTAAACAAAATATTAGAGGAAATGGAATTGATATTCAAATATTGTTCTGATAGTAGAATCCTAATTGTTCTTCAATATAGTAGTAATATGAAACACAAAGAAGCAGCAATATGAGCATGTGACAACTCACAATATTTCCACTAGCGGAAGCATAAAAACGTACCTAGATATGTAAGTTTTTCCATCTCAATGAGCAGCATATCTTTGCAGTGGATCACTTAAAACTTGATATGCTTCACATAATACTTGCAAAAATAAAAAAAATGAATTTGGAATTCAAAACATAATCTCTATGTACGGTTTTAATATTGGCAACAAAGTGCTATGGGAAGAATCACTGAGAAGGAAAAGAAAGCATGATTTCGTTTATTATGATTCATTTAAAATGAGGTATGTGCTTGAAAAATCAAGGAGGGGAGATCATGTTTTGCTCCCTATGATAATTACACATATCAGGCAAAAAACATGAAGAAATAGATGACAAAGCAAAACACTTTGCATCAAGCATAAGAACTTTTAATTCAAATTTAAAAACATCTGAAAAGAAATTTTTGGAAATCCATTTAAGCAAATTTATTATAATTTTTGGAAATCCATCATATATTTATGATGGGTGACTGTTTTGTTATGATCAAATTGGTCCCACTGATACACCAAGGGCCATTCATCATATTATAAATTATCTATAAAGAAAGGTGATTACTTCATAATGATCAAATTGGCCCCCCATTGAATTTAAAAAGATAGCAAAATCATTGTTGTAAAATAAAATTCAGCCAAGAACTAGATAGAATTCTAATAAGATTTTGTCTCACTAAAATATGATAAATGCTAAGTAAAGGTTCAATTCCCCAATCCACTCTATAATAATATTAATTCATCACATGAACCAATCAAGAAAGGGTGATAATATAAGATCACTTAAGCATGGAGTGGGAGCCTGTAACTAGATCACTTGCTGAAATATAAAACCATAGAGAAATATTTTGGAGAGGGAAATTTCAAACAATAAAGAGTAGCCCCTTTCGCATAACAAAAATAATAATAAACAATACAATAATGAGCACCTACTCCAGACTGATCAAGTATATCACTTCTAAGTTGAGTTACCATTATCTATCAAATCATGAAAGGAAAAAAAACATTTGAGAGGAAATTAACATAATCAAAATCACACAGGTTGCAAGAGAAAAAGATTTTTTATTCAGATAAAAGCAATTTGATTTCTTTTCTCCAACATGCTTTACTCTCTAAAGACATTGGCCCCAGCAATGATTTTTGACAAAAATAGATGCACTTCATCTACCATATACAATATCCAACAATAAGTAGGAATTTCAACCCAAAAATGGATGCACTACATCTTCCATATACAATATCAAAGGAATACCTCAACATGATTTCTGCTTTTGATTTCTGACACTGCTTCAACATAAATGTTGGCAATGGAGAAGGATCCACCAGATTATGCAATCACACAAAAACAGTTGTCAATATAAATATGGAGACTCAAACAAATACTTAAAAGAAAACCAATTCTAAACAGAACAAAAGAAGAAGATTAGGAAAGAAAATCTCAACCACAAACGAAAAAATTCCATAACCTAAAGAGAGAGAGAGAGAGAGAGAGAGAACAAATGGTGAATTATGAATAGCACACCTGGTTATATTCTCGCAAAAGGATACGGTTAGGACAAGGAGTTTTTATTGAATAATTGAAATACGAATGTGAAAGCAATGCGCCCAATAATTGAAATTATCAACACCCCATCAATTTCTGGTAATCATTCATAAAAAAAAACAACCAAACGTAACCCTAAATCTAAATCAAGTTAATTGAAATACCATACCTAACCGTTAAGTCTATAAAACAAAATTTAAAAACTTTACCGATTTCAGATAAAGACTTGTCTGGTGGTGGCAAAGTCTATAAGACCGTTGCTTATATATACGTGCATGTGTAGGGGTTTGTTTTTCAAAATAGAAAAAATTGAAAATTTGGCCATGCTTGATAGAATTTTGCCTCATGATATTTTGAATGCAACATCAAGTTTTCAGCATAATAATACTGCCAAGTCCTCTTAATTAAATTAATAAGTTTCTCTTTGATTATGAAAGTTCATAGCCATTACTTGATGCTCGGACATCTTTTTTTTTGCCAGAAAGATTTATGCTATTGAAGGAAAATTTTTATTTCTTTACAAAAAGTGGTCAACACTTCTTTTCCAATTATACAAAACTCTACCTGTTGAAGTGGGAAACCAAAAACATCCAGTCCCATTTTGTTTTTATGGGACATTGTACTGTTGGTGCTTGAAAACTAACAACACGCAAAAATTATATAAAACAAAGTGCATGATCAGAAAATTTCAGCCTATAATGAATATGAAAGAAATTCAATCACTTACAAAGAATCTTGAACTCCATATCCACCGATGAAACAACCATGTGCAGAACAGAGTAATCATGATCCAGTCTTTTAAAATTAAAGCACAAAGGTTGCTGTTAAGGAAGTTGAAACTCATAATGCTTGCTATTTGACAGAAATCAAAACCACGATGGTTCTGAGCAAATAAACATATCAAATGTAATGCAAATCTTGTGTTTAACGTTAAAAATTGAGCAAACCTAAAGTTTCCATGACCCCATACCTTTGAGCAGCTATGATGGATGAATTCAGGCCTGAAATTTTGTAGGGATGAATCAAAAATCAAATTAGAAATTTGTAGAGAGAAAAGAACACCAAAACACAACTAATTCTGCTTTTATCATCTACTCCTCTGCCTCCATCTCCCAATCTCATACTGAAACCCATAAATGATATCACTAGACAGAAACCCAAGCACAAACTCAGAGTAATATTTATTGAAGGACTACGAATCATACCTGTGTAATCGATTAGTGGAGAAGAGTGAGGATGATGAAGTCTTGGATTGTCGTAGGTTGGATGCTTGATTGTTCATGAGTGATACTAAAACATAGAAAGGAAAAATAGAGGGAGATTGAAGGCTAAGGACACCAAAGATTCAAGAAGACCAAAGAGATGATGTAGAAGCCCATACTGAGTAATAAGATGCCCAATCGCTGTTACTCCAAATAGGACATTGACTACCACATAAAACTCAAAATGAAAAACAAAAAATAAACAGAAATTGAAACAAAAAGCAAACACACATAATTTGGATATGTTGAAATAAGAAAATGAAGCTCAAGTAACTGACACAATCATGAAGTGAAGCTAAAATAACATGTGCAAAAATCCAACAAACTTAAATTGAACAAACCCATAAAATTAAATCCAATCATGAAAAAGAAGTAAAATCTGTACCTTGGAGTGCAGGGTGCATGGAGATATGGAGAAAAAAATGTGAAGTTGTGCATATTTGCATTTGTGAAAGTCAAAAACCAATTGATAACCAAAGTCCAAAATAACTACCAAATACACAGACAGACCATATACGAAAATTTTATATATGATTGAGATCAAATTCATTTTCAATTTAAAATTTGTAAATTTCAGTAAAAATTCCCTTATTCATGCCATTTTTTGCATACAAAATATGAAACAACAAAATCTAAACCCATGCACAAGACATTCATAATTGATAAATAAAAAAAACTTTCAAATAAAAAATAGGAAACTAACCAAACATATAATCCTATTGACCAACATTGAATTGGAGCTCACAAGTTTTCTCTTCAGCCACTGTCCAAAAAAGAATAAGCAATTGAGCAATCAGAATTAAGAAGCCTTCTATGCATTAAAAATTTATCCCTAAATTGAGCCCAAACTCCAAAGCCTACACTATAATTGATGTTATGGTCTTCTTTGAGCTCATTACTGTCTTTAGTATCATGTTCATTGACTAATTTGTGTGCTTTAAATAAAATCCAACAAGAGAATTCATATATGTATGTACGTATGCATAAAGGGAAAAACAAAACAAAAGGAAGAGAACTCTTACAGAAGAAAGATGTAGAACTTCCTTGTCTCTAGCGAAATCCCTAAAAATAGGTTTTTACTTAACTTATAAGTAGCATACACAAACTAATTTCACAATTAGTTTCAAGCAAATAAAAAAAATGTTTAATCTCATTCCACGTTCAAGAATATTTATATGTGAAAATTTGTTAAAACATTAAGGGTCTAACTGAATTAAGAGAAAACTTTTAGGAAAAAAGCGCACAGCAACAATTTTTCAAATTTAAAACACCCAAAAGAAAAAGAATAAAAAATAAAGATAAAAAACCTCTTTGAAGCTAAATTTTAAACAACTACATTCCTTAATCAACGTGGTTTGAAAATCTTTCTTCTCTTAACTTGCTATATCTCAATAAACCCACTTTTAAGACACCAATACCCAAAAAAAAAAAAAAAAAAAGAAAAAAAAAAAAAGAAAGGAAAGAAAGAAAATAAAAATCTAGCATCTTCAAAATAAACATTCCCATGTTTATTAAAAAAAATTAAAATGGGAGCAGTAGAATACTATTCATAAGAAAAAATATGATTTCATAACACATCACAAATTTTTGGGTTCCACTGGTAAAAGGTAAATAGATTCCAGAGCCATAGCACTACAAACTGGGTGCAACTGGGTGCATAGATTGTCGTATGCCCTATATGGCTTTAAATTGTTGTGGCTAAAAAAGGCCACAAGTAGTCCTATACTGTCAACATAACAAACATGTCGGTTATAATAGATTTGAAAATGCCATTTTCACTGGTCTTTATCTCATAGCACAACGAATTGTACATGAGAGGAAAAATTAGATTAAATCAATACTCAATAGTTTTCATCTTCCAAATACAAACCAAAAAGGAACATCTATAATGCAACTACATACTGTAACAAACCAATATTACATAATAACACTTATAAAGAACCTCAACCCGGAAAATTAAAGTATGATATGCAAACAAATATTTCATACCTGTTCAAGTTTTCATGAACTTTTGTACTTTATGCACTTAATTTGTACTTTGTCCCTGAGGTATACTTCCTGTATATTCAGGTCACACCCTTCTTCTTTTTATAATATATTTTTATTACTTATCAAAAAAAAAAAAAAAAACACAAATGTTGCATACCTGAAGCTGAGAAGGAAAATTTCACTCCATGAGCAATTAAAGATTGAATTAGGAATGAGTAGAAAAGGCATGCAAAAGAGAGCACTGTCACGTTGTTCTTTCATAAAGGGAATCCCATGAAAATATTAAACGAGCAATAGAAAAAGAAAAAGTAATCAACATATGTGCATTTAACCTCCATTAGTTATCTTGCCATTTCTCCTTAGAAATACAGAGATACGCAAAAAGGTAAGTAGGACATATGATGCCATAGCTGAAAGGAAACAAATATAGAACCAATTTAGCTCAAAATTATATATAAAGTTACTAAATTTCATAACTTTGTTTTATCAACATAGCAAAAATTAACTTTCTGGAGCCTATAAATAGAGCCACATTCAAAACCATTAATAGCACAGGTTAGGATAAAAAGAAGCAACCAAGATGACCAAATTTTGCAATGAAACATGGTAGAAAAGCGCATTCATAATCAAGTGGAAACCTAATAAGCAAACCTCAACGCCACAAAAGTCATACTTCAAAATTCAGATCTTTAATAATTTTCTTCTTATCCATTTTCTAGTAACTAAACAGATTTCCTGTTAATTACACAAACTCTAAACATAAGAAGATATCAGAAATAAAAAGAAAACAAATCCAAATTTTATACCTCACTCTTCACCATCATATGTTTTCAAAGAAAATAAAGGAGCTTGGATAAGGCTTGTGATATCTTACCTGAGGAAAACCTAGGGCTGCTTCAAGAACGCTTTCTTCATCTGCAATGTACATAAATGGTGATTTTAGAAGTAGAACAAAAAAAAAAACCTTGGAATCATAATATACATTAAGGGGAGAGAGATACAGGATCTAATGAAACCTATTCTGCCATAGTTAGGGTTTGTCTAGATTGACAGTAACTTTATCCATGAAAATTTGGATAAATTGGCGCTTTGGTTTGTACATACTATTTTCAGTTAATCTATCCAGCTTAATTTAACATTAACAGTTTTCAGAGCCAGACTTGTACAGAAGATCTTGGATAGGAGTTGGGCTTAGCAAGTAAATATTCTGATAGCAAGGGAAATGACAAAGAAATCAAGTATGAAAACATCTAAACTGCTGATATTTGATCAAAATTAATATCAATAAATGAGGTATCAGAAAAATATGGTCACACACATATCCAATGAAACATATGATTCAAGGTAAGAAATTAAACTTAACAAAATAATCACCTTATAAATGGACAGAAGGCCACAATGCAATAATACGCTTCACCAGCAAGATTTCCCATTAGCAATTTTGTAAAAATGAATTAGCACTCCAAAAGATAAAAAGAGAGAGATTATATATAAGGTAATTTTTACGCCATATGCACACACACACACACAAATATATATATATATATATATAACTCATTAGCACTCCAAAAGATTTATTTAAACCAAACAAAACAAGAGAGATTTTATATTCGTAAAATAGAGAGAATGGCACGGGATTAGGCGAAAATGAACAAAAATGAACCAAATTATGAATAGTGAAATTCAAACTTGAAATATTAGAGAGAGAGAGAGAGAGAAAGAGCGCTTACCTGTCTTGCGTTAGCCAAAAATACCAAAAATTATATCAAGGATAATTTATACTACTCATAATGTCAAATACATTAGTCGACCACAAATAATTGAAAGCCGAAGCACGTGTGTGTGTGTAAATAATAGAGAAAGAGGGGCCTTTGGTATTGAACAGTGAGTGATTGCTAGATCACCACTATCAAAGGAAATCAATACCTGAAAAAAAAAAAAAAAAAAAAAAAAAAAAAAAAAAAAAGAGGAGAGGAATACATTTGAAAACGAAAAACATCCCTTTTTATTTATGGGATATTGTACTGTTGCTGCCAAACAACTAACTCACCAAAATTATAATAAACAAAGGCCATGATCAGAAAAATTCAGCCAATAATGAATATGAAGGAAAATAAATCAGATGCAAAGAATCTTGAACTCCATATCCTCCAATGAAACAAGCATATGCAGAAAAGAGCAATTGTAATCCAGTCTATCAAAATTAAAGAAGAAAGGTTGCTGTTAAGGAAGTTGAAAACCATAATATGCTTCCTATTTGACAAAAATCAAAACCACAATGGCTCAGAGCAAATACCTCCGCAATATGAAACAGTAAACCCAAAATCCCAAATCAAAAACATACAAACAGAGCACACATTACACTCATTCACATCTACATACATACATGGCCACATACCCACAAGAATGGCAATACCGAAACCCCTGGCCAAACAACCATAAACACACACATGCGCGACACAACCAAGAGAGAGATCGCAAGAGGAAAAGAAAGTGTGAGAGAGAGAGAAATTGGGCGGGGACTACTCAATATTGTAATTTGAAAACCTAAAGAAAAAAAAGAGGAAAGATATGTTTGAGAGAGAGAGAAATTGGGTGAAGGGAAGCACTAATCTGAGTAACATATCTTCTCTCTGCAGGATTAGAAAACTCCATGTTCATAGCCTCCTGAATTGCAGACAAGAATTCTTGCCTGGCTTTTGCAGAAATAACAAGGTAATTTGGTCCATGAAGAGTGCTCAAGTCCACAACCTAAAATGAGGAAGAAAAAAAAAAGTTGAAAATTTGCCAAGGGACATCATTTACATTCGTACATAAGCAGATGAGTTATAAACGGTCAAAGACAGGAACCTACCTCTTTAGTTTATTCTCAGTAAGTTGTGAGTTTAAATAATTGAAAGAAACATTCAAAACAGCAATAAGTGACATCAGAATTGAATGAGGGCTCATTTTTGTTGTCTCTCTTTGCATGAAGTTTCATTTGTGAGATTACAACTAAATCAGGGTACAATACACCCGACTTACACTATTAAAATGTGTAACCCATTTTACTTTAATGAAAACAATACCATCATAATCTATTAAAATGTGTAACCCGTCCGCGTAGATCTCATTGTACACATTGTCCATGTAGATCTTACTGTACTTAATGCTGCCATGGAATTAAGAACACAATATTTCTCTGTTAACAATTTCCAGAAATCAAAACCAAAAAATGATAAGCATTTCAATGGTCTCCCAACCCAGACTTGGGAACTTGCACATAGATGAAATAAAAAGTATTAAGTACATACGTTGTAACAAGCCAAACAAAATATGAGTAAAAGAAAACTGAGGTAAGAATGACTTCTATGAAAGTAACCTAAATATTAAAGTTGGGCTCATTTTTAGGTTACTTTCATAGAAGTCATTCTTACCTCAGTTTTTTTTAGTAGCTGCCTATCTGAAAGTAACCTAAAAAGTATTAAGTACTTGGGCTCATTTTTTTTTTTTTTAAGTCAGTAGCTGCCTATCTGATAAGTTTACCAAGATAAATTTGGATACTTGACTTGTTAAGAATCAAGACTAAGTTCAAAATCATGTCTGTTATCATACAATCAAGAACCATGCCAGGGAAGTCAGGTTCTTCTCCACACCTTATGCAGTAAGTTAAAATGTTAAACAAGCAGCTGTGCAGTAGAAGTAATGAACATACACAAACACATGCTTGCACACACAAGCATTAATTGATTGCATATTGACACAAGCACAGAAGTGTTAACTAGTTGCAAATCAACACATGAACATGAGCACTATACGGTGCCACATTACCTATCCTTTTAGACTTGCAAACAGCCCAGAGAAATTTTGCCAGATAACCATAAAACCAAATATTGCAAAGAACGAGGATATCATATTCAATATTCATAACCAGACATTGCATTTACGACTCACTCAGGCAATACTCAGATTCCAGATTCTCAAGAAACCAAGCTGATCTTCAAAGAACCTCAGTTCAAAAAACTCTGTTGTCAACCCCAACATAACTTAACTATTTAACAGAAACTCAAATCAAGATTTTGTTATTTACCATCATATCCTTGTTGACTTTATTGAGAATACTAGCTCAAAGCCCCCCAAAAAAAAACAATATTAAAAGGTACCAAATTTAAAATTTTCCCACAATTTCTCACCAGCCAAACAAGGAAATAGATAACCCAAACATGCCTTTTAACTACTAATGCACACAAGCAGGAAATAACAATCAACCAAAAATAAACTAAAAAAAACAATAAAATCAACATAATCCAACAAAAATTTTAATATAAAATAAGTTAATTAATACTCAAAACCTAAATCATACCCAGGTAAACCTTAATGCAATCTTTGACCTCAATTCCAGAATTTGAAGCAGACCCAAATGAACATACACAAAGGAAACAGTATTAAAAATGTGAAATTGCCTCCTGAAAATAAAAACACATAAAATAAAAAAAATTTAATATAAAAAAATAAATTAATACTCATAACCTAAATCATACCCAGGTAAACCTTAATGCAATCTTTTGAAGTATTGAAGGAACTATTTGGTTCTACCTATATGCCATACCTTGAAATAACATACTTGAAGAGAAAATTACTTGAGTCACAGCCTTGAGAATAAAGCAATTAAGCATAGCACTTTTTCATGCCAAAACTAGAATGGCACCACGAACCATTAAGAGATAGTTCCAACATGAACATAATGACCTACTAATTGACATAAAATTATTAATAAGCTAAAAAATCATTTAGATTGCAACAGTGGAATCTAATTGGAGAAACTCGCAGCATGTTGCAGAATGTTAACATTGTTCCATCAATGCAAATATAACAAAATCTTTATCTTTTAGAAATCCATGAAAACAAAAGCTATGTCACTTCTAGAATATAAAAATGTTTTGGATGAATCAGATGAAAACAGCACCACATGTTCTACTCTCAGCCAGAAAGAAATACATTGCAAATAGGGAATGTTTGAGTTGCTAGAGATGCAATTACTGGCTTTCTAAATTGTCTAAGGACATAATACATGAATCACTGGGAAAAATATATTGCATGCCTTCATTCATTGTACAATCTTATCACCACCTTTCCATTTTCAGTATTTAATTGGGAAAAAAGTTAATTAACGCATTAAAAGTTTAAATAAAACACAGCAAAATTTCAAGCTCCAAAATTTCATACACAGTTTCATACCCAACTAGCCAAATTCTCACCAACAGCACAGCAAAAACATTGATCACCCTAAACCCAATCATCAATAATACATAGTTTAAATAAAAAATGGATAATTAAAAAAATTAAATAAAAAAAAATAAATATTTATATAAATAAATATATAAATATTTATGTAAATAAATAAATAAATAAATATATATATATATATAATGCAATCGGATCGGGATGTGGATCGGAGGCACGGTGAACCGGAGAAGGAAAACTCACAGTGGGTGTGCGTTTGTGCTGGATCAGTGTGGTGGCTGGATCGAAGGCACGGTGCGAAGGTTGCGCTCTCTGGGTTTCTCGGTGTGGATGTGGATCGGACGCACCTTTGAGTGGTGGAACGGAATTTCCTCGGCAAGATGAGCTCTGGGTTTCTCAGTGTGGATGTGGACCGGACGCACCATTGAGTGGTGGAACGGTGTTTCTCAGCGAGGTGGTCTCTTCTTTCTCGGCGTGGAGCTCTAGTCTCTTCTTTCTTAACTTCTCTGGCTCTCTCTCTTTTGTGCGTGACCCGAAATGGTTTGAAGTGAAAATGAGAGTGTAAAACCATTTCCGGGTCAAAGGAGTAAATTTCGGTCAACTAAAGCATATTTTCAGGAAATTTTTATTTCCCTTGACTTCCAAACAGTGGGGTCAGGTGGTAAATGGTTTCTTGAAATCATTTACCACCAAAACAAACGGAGCCTTAAGGACACCAAAGACTCAAAAAGACCAAAGAGATGATGTAGAAGCCCATACTGAGTAATAAGATGCCCATATGCTGTCATTCCAAATAGGACATTGACAACAACATAAAACTCAAAACTCAAAATAAAAAATAAATAGAAATTGAAACAAAAAGCAAACACACATCATTTGGATTATGTTGAAATAAGACCATGAAGCTAAAATAATTGACACAATCACGAAGTGAAGCTAAAATAACATGTGAAAAAATCCAATAAACTTAAATTGAACAAACCTATAAAATTAAATCCAATCACAAAAAAGAAGTAATATCTGTACCTTGGAGTGCAGGGTGCATGCAGATTTGGAGAAAAAAATGTGAAGTTGTGCATATTTGCATTTGCGAAAGTAAAAAACCAAGAGATAACCAAAGTCCAAAATAACTACCAAATACACAAACAGACCATATATGAAAATTTTATATATGATTGAGATCATATTAAATTGCATTTTAACATTTGTAAATTTCAGTAAAAAATCCCTTATTCATGCGATTTATTGCATACAAAATGTGAAACAACAAAATCTAAACCCATGCACAAAACACAGAAATGAAATGAGGGCCCATTTTTGTTGTCTCACTTTGCATGGAGTTTCATTTGTGAAATTACAACTAAATCAGGGTACAAAACACCCGAATTGCTCTATTAAAATGTGTAACCCATTTTACTTTAATGAAAACAATACCATCATAATCTATTAATATGTGTAACCTGTCCATGTAGATCTTATTGTACTTAATGCATCCATGCAATTATGAAGACAGTATTTCTCTGTTAACAATTTCCAGAAATCAAAACCAAAGAACGATAAGCATTTCAATGATCTCCCAACCAAGACTTGGGAACCTGCACATAGATGAAATAAAAAGTATTAAGTACATACGTTGTAACAAGCCAAACAAAATATGAGTAAAAGAAAAGTGAGGTAAGAATGACTTCTGTGATAGTAACCTAAATAATAAAAACTACTCAAACTGTCCAAATTCACGAATAAGACTGAGAAGCTACAGCATCATGATAATCACAGAATGTAGCACGGCCAGTTGGAATGTCAGGGAGAAGACCAGAGAAAGCTCTAAACAGAATGGATTTATAAAAGTAGGCAGGCAATAGTCGCGCTAGAAATAGAATACAAATCATTTATGTATAAATAAGAATGTGACATAAGAAAGAAAAAAAAAATAAAAAAAAAAGGACAAATTATTTGGTAAGCAGATGGTTGAAACCAAAGCAACAGCTGTAGAAATTTATAGAAACACTAACCAAAAATTTGTGTTAGTAGCAGGCTCCAAAAACTACAACTAATGAAAAGTACAAAAGAAGAAAGATAATATAAGAGATGTACCTAGGAGAAATACTGTACCGGGACCAAAGGCTTGGTGCAGTCCAAGAACCTAACAAGGTCAGTAGCAGGCTCCAAACACAGGTTTTGCAATGAATTACAAGAAAGATTCTTTCAAACAAAAAAGCAAACATGTGGTATGAAACACCATGATACATATAAATAGAACCTCCTGGAAGTTCAAGTCTCCTAGCCAGCATTTTGGGGCTAGTACCAAGGGTATTTCTCCCTACAAAATTACCAAGTGCGTGTTATCTCCTGTCTCACACACATAGTCAGGTGCACAAACAGCCCTGGACAGTCGTCTTAGCCACACACACCAAAAAAAAAAAAAAAAAACTTATAAGATCCACCGATAGATAAAGTACACATCACTTAATAATTGTTTAGAGAAATCAAAGTAAAAAGCTGCTACAATAAACAAAACCAAACCTGAAGCAACACAACACACAAACCCCAATGATCAAGGTCATTCAGGGAAAAGTCTATAATTTACTGAACAATGGGACTCAGTTAGGGAAATATTCCAACAACAAAAACAGATCCATATTTCCATCCTTGTCCTCTTAAAGAAACCCCTATACAGAGACGAAGAATCAAATACTTGAAGACCTTAGTACTTCAACACATATCATGAATCAAATAAAGATGAGTTCATATTATAAAGAACCCACTTCCCCTTTGCCAGAAACTATGAGACAATGCACGCCAACATAAGCTCAACATATTACAAAGAAAAATTAAAGTATATAATGAAGAAAAGTTTTTTTTTTTTTTTTTTAAAATCTGTAGCTGCCTTTCTGATAAGTTTACCAAGATAAATTGGATGCTAGACTTGTTAAGAATCAAGCCTAAGTTCAAAATCATGACTGTTATCATACAATCAAGAACCATGCCAGGGAAGTCAAGTTCTTCTCCGCAGCTTATGCAGTAAGTAAAATGTTAAACAAGCAGCTGTGCAGTAGAAGTAATGAACATACACAACCACACATGCTTGCACGCACAAGCATTAATTGATTGCATATTGACACATGCACAGAAGTGTTAACTAGTTGCAAATCGACACGTGCACATGAGCACTATACGGTGCCACATTGCCTATCCTTTTAGACTAGCAAACAGCCCAGAGAAATTTTGCCAGATAACCATAAAAGTAAATATTGCAAAGAACGAGGATATCACATTCAATATTCATAACCAGACATTGCATTTGCGAACTCTTTATGACTCACTCAGGCAATACTCAGATTCCAGATTCTCAAGAAACCAAGCTGATCTTCAAAGAACCTCAGTTCAAAAAACTCTGTTATCAACCCCAACATAACTTAACTATTTAACAGAAACTCAAATCAAGAATTTGTTATTTACCATCATATCCTTGTTGACTCTATTGAGAATAATATCTCAGCCCCCCCAAAAAAAAAACAAAATTAAAAGGTACCAACTTTAAAATTTTCCCACAATTTCTCCCTAGCCAAATAGGGAAATAGAGAACCCAAACATTCCGTTTAACTACTAATGCATTCAAGCAGAACATAACAATCAACCAAAAATAAACTATAAAAAACATTAAAATCAACATAATCCAACAAAAATTATAACATAAAATAAATTAATTAATACTCAAAACCTAAATCATACCCAGGTAAACCTTACGGCAATCTTTTGACCTCAATTCCAGAATTTGAAGCAGACCCACATGGACAAACGCAAAGGAAACAGTATTAAAAATGTGAAACAAAAACACAAACAAAAAAAATGATGAGAATCAAATCAAAAACGCTAACCCTAACAATAACAGAGAGAAGAGAGAAAAGAGAGCAATAGAAATTTTTTTATCTCTTTCCAAAAAGTTGTCAACACTTCTTTTCCAATTATACAAACCTCTAAAACTTGACGTGGGAAACCAAAAACATCCAGCCCCATTTTTTTTATGGGACATTGTACTGTTGCTGCCTGAAAGCTAACAACATGCAAAAATTATATAAAACAAAGTGCATGATCAGAAAATTTAAGCCTATAATGAATAATACAAAGAATCTTGAACTCCATATCGACCAATGAAGCAAGCATTTGCAGAACAGAGTAATCATGACCCAGTCTTTTAAAATTACAGCACAAAAGTTGCAGTTAAGGAAGTTGAAAATCATAATGACAGAGAGCAAAACCACGATGGTTGCGAGCAAATAAACATATCAAATGTAATGTGAATCTTGTGTTTAAGGTTAAAAATTGAGCAAACCTGAAGTTTCCATGACCCAATGCCCTTCAGCAGCTGTGATGGATGAATTCAGGCCTTAAATTTTGAAGAGATGAATCAAAAATCAAATTAGAAATTTTAGAGAAAGAATACCAAAAGCACAACTAATTACGCTTTTACCATCTACTCCTCTGCCTCCATCTCCCAATCTCAAACCGAAACCCAAAAATGCTATCATTAAACAGAAACCCATGCGCAAACTCAGAGTAATATTTATTGAAGGACAACGAATCACACCTGTGTTATCAATTAGTGGAGAAGAGAAGGGATGATAAAGTCTTGCGTTGTTGTAGGTTGGATGCACGATTCTTCAACAGTGATACTGAAACATAGAAACGAAAAATAGAGGGAGATTGAAGGTCAAGAACACCAAAGATTCAAGAAGACCAAAGAGATGATGTAGAAGCCCATACTGAGTAATAAGATGCCCATACGCTGTCATTCCAACTATGACATTGACTACCACATAAAACTCAAAACTCAAAATAAAATATAAATAAAAATTGAAACAAAGAACAAACACATAATTTGGATATGTTGAAATAAGACAATGAAGCTTAAGTAACTGACAATCACGAAGTGAAGCAAAAATAATATGCAAAAATCCAACAAACTTAAATTGAACAACCTATAAAATTAAATCCAAACACAAAAAAGAAGCAAAATATGTACCTTGGAGTGCAGGGTGCAAGCAGATTTGGAGAAAAAAAAATATGAAGTTGTGCATATTTGCATTTGCAAAAGTCAAAAACCAAGAGATAACCAAAATCCAAAATACCTACCAAATACACAAACAGACCATATACAAAAATTTTATAAATGATTGAGATCAAATTAATTTTTATTTCAAAATTTGTAAATTTCAGTAAAAATTCCCTTATTCATGCCATTTTTTGCATACAAAATATGAAACAACAAAATCTAAACCCATTCACAATTGATAAATAAATAAATAAAAACTTTCAAATAAAAAATAGTAAACTAACCAAACATATAATCCTATCGACCAACATTGAATTGGAGCTCACAGGTTTTCTCTTTAGCCAGTGTCCAAAAAAAAAAAAGAAAAGAATAAGCAATTGAGCAATCAGAGTTAAGAAGCTTTCTATGCATTAAAAATTTATCCCTAAATTGAGCCCAAACCCCAAAGCCTAAACTGTAATTGATGTTATGGTCTTCTTTGAGCTCATTACTGTCTTTAGTATCATGTTTATTGACTAATCTGTGTGCTTTAAATAAAATCCAACAAGAGAATTCATATGTATGTATGCATAAAGGAAAAAAAAAAAAAACAAAACAAAACAAAACAAAAGGAAAAGAACTCATATTGAAGAAAGATGTAGAACTTCCTTCTCTCTAGCAAAATCCCTAAAAATAAGTCTTTACTTATTTTATAGGTAGCATACACAAGCTGATTTTGAAATTAGTTCCAAGCAAATAAAAAAATGTCTAATCTCAATCCACATCCAAGAATATTTATATGTGGAAATTTGTTAAAACACTAAGGGTCCACTTGAATTTAGAGAAAATTGTTAGGAAAAAAAATGCATACCAACAATTTTTCAAACTTAAAACACCAAAAAGAAAAAGAATAAAAAATAAAAATAAAAAGCCTCTTTCAAGCCAAATTTTAAACTACACTCCTTAATCAACATGGTTAGGAAATCTTTCTTCTCTTAACTTGCTATATCTCAATAAACCCATTTTAAGACACCAATACCAGAAAAAAAAAAAAAAAAAAAAAAAAAAAAAAAAAAAAGAAGAAGAAAATGAAAAATCTAGCATCTTCAAAGTAAACATTCCCATGTTTATTAAAAAAAATCATTATGGGAGTAGAAGAATACTATTCATAATAACAAATATGATTTCATAACATGTCACAGATTTTTGGGTTCCATTGGTGAAAGGAAAATAGATTCCAGAGCCATAGCATTACAGACTGGGTGCATAGATTGTCCAGTGCCCTATATGGCTTTAAATTGTTGTGGCTAAAAAAGGCCACAAGTAGTCCTATAATGTCAACATAACAAACATGTCGGTTATAATAAGATTTGAAAAAGCCATTTTCACCAGTCTTTATCTCAAAACACAATGAAGGGTCTTAGGTTTGATTTCACTATGAGTGGTTGCTAGCTCACCCCTATCAAAGGCAATCAATAAATTTATAGATATAGAGCAAAGCAAAAAACTGCACCTCCTTTTGTAGGAGTAAATACCTGAAAAAAAAAAAAAAAAAAAAAAAAAAAAAGGGCATTTTGACGAAGCTGGCCTTCAAAATTTCCAATCAATTTACTGGTATTGCTGCCAATGAGACCGTATTTGGCATTAACAAATAAACATAGTACTTGGGATCTCATTGATAAAATATATCTTTGAAAGAAGAAAAATAGCTTATGTCAAAACGTGACTGATCATGTAATATTATTGCAGACAAATGGCCTACATAGAGAACAGAGAAATTAAAAACCCAGACTCAAATAACTGAGAAATCAAAACCAACACAGACCCACGGGAAATCACCTAAAGAACAGAGAAATCAAAACCAACCCATACCCATGAGAAATCAACCCAAAGAACAGAGAAATCATATCCAACCCATACCCATGAGAAATCAACCCAAAGAACACACAGAGAAATCAAAACCAACTCAGACCCGTGAGAAATCAAACCAAAGAACACAGAGAAATCAAAACCCAAAACACAAACCACAATCCAAACCTACAGAAATCAAATAGCACAAATAAGTCCACAAACCCAAGATTTATGAGACGAAAAGAGATAGAACACTAAAAAAAAAAAAAAAACCTGTAACTATGGCAAGCCTTACTTCTCGCAAACCCATTTTCACAACCTCCGCAATACGAAACAGTAAACCCAAAATCCCAAACCAAAAACAAACAAACAGAGCACACATTACACTCATTCACAACTACATACATACACGGCCACATACCCACAAGAATAGCAATACCCAAACCCACGGCCAAACAACCATAAACACACGCGCGCAACACAACAGAGAGAGAGATCGCAAGAGGAAAACAGAGTGAGAGAGAGAGAGAGAGAAATTGGGTGGGACAATTCAATATTGTAATTTGAAAACCTAAAAAAAATAAATAAATAAATAAATAAAACTGTAATGATATGTTTGAGAGAGAGAAATTGAGAGAGGGGAAGCACTAATCTGAGTAACATATCTTCTCTCTGCAGGATTAGAAAACTCCATGTTCATAGCCTCCTGAATTGCAGACAATAATTCTTGCCTTGCTTTTGCAGAAATAGCAAGGTATTTTGGTCCTGAATTGCAGACAATAATTTGGTCCACAACCTAAAATGAGGAAATAATAAAAGTTAAAAATTTGCTCAGGGACATCATTTACATTCGTACATAAGCAAATGTGTTATAAATGGTCAAAGACAGGAACCTACCTCTTTAGTTAATTCTCAGTAACTTGTGAGTTTTAATAATTGAAACACACATTCAAAACAGCAATAAGTGACATCAGGATTGAATGAGGGCTCATTTTTGTTGTCTCACTCTGCATGGAGTTTCATTTGTGAGATTAAAACTAAATCAGGGTACAATACACCCAAATTGCTCTATTCAAATGTGTAACCCATTTTACTTTAATGAAAACAATACCATCATAATCTCAACAATCAGGAACAGAAATATTAAAATCGGGAAAGCAAACCATATTACATTATTAACGACTAGGAGCCCCAGCATAATAGATGGGTAGTTCAATTTGGAGCCAAAACTGACCACCTTCCTGGCACTTGCTTAATATCTGTACTTTTTATGCTCACACGCATCCCCTCCCCATTCCAGCATAGGATTTCCGATTACAACTTTTTGGTCAGAATTTTTATGATCAAATATAAAAATTCTAACCTACACAAAACACAAACAATTCCTATTTATTGACTATTCTATGTTATGAAAGCTAAACTGGTTGCATAGGCTGCCAGTGCCACCAAAAGTATAACATGTATCGTCATGACTTTTATTATATTTTTCGTAAATAATTTCACGTGTGCTTAATTAGCCCATTTAAGTTGAATACTTCAATGTTCTCTCACATAAGTAACTGAATCTGTTACCAGATTTACCACAAGCATGGCCATCTAAAAATATAGGAGTTATTACCATAATTTATGGTTAATTTCATTTTTATAGATTACAAGAAAACTGAAAACACACCATTTGATTTTTGTTTTATCATTCAATATTATGATCATCAATTCTAACATAAGAGATGCATGCACTTATTAAATTATTCTTTAAAGAGAGAAATTTTACATTACAAAAAGCAAAAACATGAGAAAGAAAAAGGGATCATTATGAGTCCATCTAAAGCATGAAACACTAAGAACCAACAGTATTACAAATATCCAACTAATCATATGTAGGAAATAGAGTTTTCAAATGTTATTATTTCATAATTTTCTCTTTTTAACTCTGCAGCTAATTTACATTGAGCACAAATATGCAGTTACAACACAAAGTAGTGCCCATAAAGTCAAACATACACATCACAGTAATACAAAGCACACAGAGAGGTTAGGGGATATGGGTTTAAGGGTTCATCACTTGCATCCTTGTTTTCCTACCAAGTATTTGATATATCTAATAATACAAATTATAAGTTCATTAAAATTTCCAAGTTTTTCTGTGTATGCAATAGTCATGAAAAAAAAATTCCGAGTTTTTTTGCATATGTAATAGTCATGAAAAACCATTTCACAGGAATGATAGAATTGTGTCATGTGATGTGTGTTCGTGTTTGATGCAGCACTAGTAGTGCAAAGAGTAAAATAATGGGGGAAAAGGGAATGAGTCACAAAACTCCATTGACAAGGCAAGTTAAGAGGGTAAGTTACAGTATTTCATTTAACATTTTTATTTCTATTTTCTAATATCTTGCCAAGTTTAAAATTTTTCCACATTTTCTCACTTGTATTAACTACTAATGCATGCAAGCAGAACATAACAATAAACCAAAAAAACAAAAACAAAAATTTAAATCAACATAATCCAACAAAAAATTTAATATTAAAAATAAATAATGAACATAATCCAGCAATAAGTGACATCAGAATCAAATGAGGGCTCATTTTTGTTGTCTCACTTTGCATGGAGTTTCATTTGTGAGATTACAACTTAATCAGGGTACAATATACCCGAATTGCTCTAATAAAATGTGAAACCCGTTTCACTTTAATGTAAACAATACCAGCATAATCTCAACAATCAGGAACAGAATTATAAAAATCCAGAAAGCAAACCATATCACATTATTAAGGACTAGGAGAGGAAAGGCCCAGCATAATAAGTGGGTAGTTCAATTTGGAGACAAAACTGACCAATTACATCCTAAAAAGTTCTCAACAACATTAAAACCCTAATTCAAAAATGAGATCTGGTAGAAGTATAAAAATAATTAATTCTGAAACAATTTTCGTTCTGCTCCCTGCATCAGTGTGTGTTCGTGTGGGTCCTTGTCCAACTGTCTTTGTGGATGAACATACATATGTATGCACAAAAATTTATACAGATACTGTGAGTGTGCATGAGGGGGAGAGGAGGACGAGACGTTCATAGCATAAGGTGTTGGCATATCAACAAGACATTTATTTCTGTAAAAAAGAAATATATCCTTTCTTCCCTTGACAAGACAAGTTAAGAAGGTAAGTTACAGTATTTCATTTAACATTTTTATTTCTATTTTCTAATATCTTGCCAAGTTTAAAATTTTCCCACATTTTCCCACTAGCCAAACAGGGAAATAGAGAACCCAAACATTAAAATTTTCCCACATTTTCTCACTAGCCAAACACTTTCTCACTTGTATTAAGTACTAATGCATGCAAACAGAACATAACAATCAACCAGAAAAACAAAAAATTAAAATCAACATAATCCAACAAAAATTTTAATATAAAAAAAAAATAATTAATACTCATACCCAGGTAAACCTTAATGCAATTTTTGGCCTCGATTCCAGAATTTGAAGCAGACCCACGTGAACAAACACAAAGGAAACAGCATTAAAAACGTGAAAAAAAAATTGCTTCTGAAAACAAACAAAAAAATCACGGAAAAATGAAGAAGACTCACCCGACTCGCCTTCGTTTTTTGGCTCGGCGATGAACGGAAACAAAAAAAATGATGAGAATCAAATCAAAAACCCTAACCCTAACAGAAAGAAGAGAGTAAAGAGAGCAATAGAGAGGAGAGAAGAGAGAATAAAAATTAAGAGAGGAATTAATTTAATTTAGGTAAACTACTTAATTGGTTCCTATCCTATTCATTATATTTCAATTTCGTCCCTAACCTTTCAATTGTGTCAATTTAGTCCCTATCATTATTTTTTGGATGAAAATTTATGATGTGTCTAATGGTCAAAACAAAAAATGAGCTTCCGTTGATGAGACAATAAACTTAAATTTTATTTTGGCCATTTGTCATGTTAACAATTTTCATTTAAGATATAACATCAAGGACTAAATTGACACGACATTGAAAGGTTAGGGATCAAATTGACACAATTGAAAGGTTAGGGACTAAATTGAAATATGATGTAAAGGTTAGGGACCAAATATGTAGTTTACCCTTTAATTTATATGAGAGACGTGAATTTTGCTTTTTGGGAGTGTAGAGAGAGAGAGAGAGAGAGAGAGAGAGGGGAGGGGGTTTTGGAAAGAGAGCCGTTGGAGTTGGAACTTGTAATGGGCCCACAATCTTTGTACTATTTTTTTGAAAATATACACAGTCCCAGAGTTTGTTGTTTTGGTTTTTTTTTTAATGGAGAAAAGTGATGTGATAGGAAGTGGAAGTTTGAGGCCCGTTTGCTAAACAAGCATTTTGAGTTTTTAAATAACATTTTACATATTTTTATATCTTTTTTTACTTATACATATTTTAAAAATTTACAAATAACATTATTCAAACTTCTCTACCAAACAGACCCTGAGAAACTAATGGTGGTTTTGACTTCTTAGGAAAGTTTTACTTTTAGGTTGGTTTTTTTTTTTTTTTTTTTTGGTTTAAACTTCTATTATTCAACCTAATAATTTTTTTTTTTTTTTTGAGAAAACCGACCCCAAAACCAGGGGAAGGGAGGAACTATTCATTAACAACTTCTACTAAGTAGTCAGCAGCAAAAATTACAAGAATTTCCTCAATCCAAGTACAGAGAGGATCAAAATTACAGGCTGCTCTTGCTAAGTTATGGGCAACTTTGTTTCCCTGTCTACAAGTGTGCCTAAAAACCACCTGCCTGAAATGAGAAACTAAGGCCTTTATGTCTAAAAGGATATGTCTGAAGCTTGCAGTTGAGTAAGCATCACCCTTCATAGCGCGGATGGTAATTTTAGAGTCACCTTCTAGGATGATGTGGTCAAAGGTGAGCTCTTGTGCAAAGATAAGAGCCCTCCTCGCTGCCAACACTTCCACCATCTCCACCGAAGTGGGTAGAGGAATAACTTGTGTTAATGCAACCATAACTAGACCATGGTCGTTGCGGATGATGATACCCAAACCAGCTTCATTCTTTTCCTGAAAGACGATGCCATCAAAATTGATTTTGAACCAATCTATGGGGGGAGGCTCCCATTTAGTTTGGGGGCGGGTAGAAAGATGGGATGGTTCAACCATATGGGCCTGTTGAAATTCCAGAAGAGTATCATGTGCCAAACAATTTTAAGCACGCATTTTTAGTTTTTAAACAACATTTTACACATTTTTATATCTTTTTTTGCCTACACATATTTCAAAAAATTACAAACAACATTACTCAAACTCCTCTACCAAACGAGCCCTAAGAAACTAGAGAAATTGTGGTTTTGACTTCTGAGGAAAGTTTTACTTTTAGTTTTTTTTTGGGTTTAAACTTCTATTATTCAGCCTAATAATTTTAGTATAATAGTACGGTAATTTTGATGATTTATTAGGGGTGTTTGAGAGAGTAGTTTGAATTATGTTGTTTAAGTGTTTTTGATATATGTGTGGGTGAAAAAGTGTGTGAAAAAGTGTGTAATGTTGTTTAAAATGTGTAGTTTTGTGTTTGAACATGCTTGCCAAACAGGCCCATTTTGTGTTGCGAAATACTACTTTTTACTGTTTACTTCCCTCAATTTAAGTTATCTGTAATTTTCATTTTGGTGCTTAACTATAATGTCACTATCCATGTTAAAATATTGACATAAAGCATTCGCATCAATAATCTACAAACTATTTTATTTTACCATTTCAAAATCTACTTTTTCATTTATACCATAATTTTTACAATACTCCCAACATCTCAACTTTTATTTTCTCATTCTACTCATTAAAATAATATTTCTACACAATAAAATAATATATCTCAAAATCACCATCATTTACAATACAACACATTATTTACATTTTCTCTCTCATTCTTTCTGTTCAACAACCGCAACATTTACTGAAACCACCATCACCACAAGCCCACCACCACTGCACTACACACACTTGACACCACCACCACCACCACCACCACCACTAGCAACTCATAATCTACCATCAACACCAAAAAATAAATAAAAATAAAATAAAAAAACCAGACCATCAACACCACCCTCTTTGACCACTAACACCAAAAAAAAAAAAAAAAAAAAAAAAAAAAAAAAAACAGCAACCCACGGTCCCAACCTCTACGGCTCCACCATCATCAATCACCACCCACGGCAACCCCCACCTCCACAGCTCCACCAAAACAACCATTCCGCATCGATCAACCACCACGCCACCACCACACCGATCAACCAATCTACACCGATCAACCACCACACCACTGCATCAATCAACCACCACACCACCACCACACTCGATTAACCACCACGCCGAACCCAAACCCATACCACCACACTCAATCGCCACCATTAGCCGACTGATCTGCACCGAGAAAAAGAAAAGGAAGAGAGTAGAGAAAGTGTGGTGGCTATGGGTTTTGGGTCTGAAGAAAGAAGGAAGAGAGAAGATTTACGAGAGAGAGAGAGTGTGTGTGTTATCATTATTTAATAAAAAGTAGGAGAGAAAGAGAATTAAATAATAGTATTTAAGTTTAGAATTGTGCTACAGTGCAATTCTAAAGGCAGAATTGCACTGTAGCACAATTGCAAAAAAATTTGCAATACTTGGCTTTTACAGGTCCAAATGTTGGGGAGATTTTGGGCAAAAATACTAAATGCACCCCACATATGGCATGTGGCCAGGTGTGGATGATCTTAGTAATTATATGTATTATTTATTATCAACTTAAGTTTTTTGGTTCAATCAATAAATAAAAAATAAAAAATAAAAAACTTAAGTTTTTTGAAAGATGGTTTTATAAATAAATAAAAGGAAAAAAATTGAGAAAATGGTAAATTGGTTATTTAGTAACATTATGGTTCAACTATTTTCGTAATTACTAAAGTTATTGACTATAAGTAAATATATGTATTTATTGGATTGGAGGGTCTTTTCAACAAAATTCGACAAGATCAAGGGGAAAAAATTTCAACCCATCATATATGTAAAAAAACCAACCCAACAAGTTAGATTGGTTTGGATCAATGTGTTGTATTTACATGTTTCATACTGTGGGGTTAAAGAAATTGGCAGCCCCGACCCATTTTGTACCGAGCCCAAGGCCCACACCGAGGAGGAAAAAACACCCGAGGATGAACGAAAAGAGTCTATGTTGCCAAGAAGCATTGCCAAGGACAACCCTGTCCTCGGCCAATCAAGATTATAGAAGGAAAGATCATAGAAGGCAACCCTATCACCTCCATATTAAATGCCCACAGCTAATATTCTGGCCGCATTAATGAAGAAATGACCCCTGAACAGTACTGTCTTGGTTGCTGCAACCCACAAAAAGTTGGTGAAGGCGGCTGATGGGATAGACACTCAAGTAGTGACCTGCATGATCAACAAATGGAGGGTTAAGATTAACTGAAAGGGGGTATATAATGTAGGAAATCCTCTAGGAATGGAGGGGGGATGAAAAGCATCGAATACTGTAGCAGCTAAAACCTTTGTAACCATTCATTGAAGAAGTAATAAGAATTATCAACCCCTAAAAAGAGGTCCGAGGAGTAGAATTTCACGCTTTAGTCCATGTTCTTGTTATCCAATCCACATGCAACCACATTTAGTTGTTGTAATCCTCACTAGGGCCTAGTTCTTAAACCCACTCTCTACAAATTTATTGTATTGGGCCAGTTGGGTCTGAGTCCACTCATCCAATAAGAGAAGTGCTCAAACTCTGTCCCTACAATTGGCACCGTCTGTGGGAAGAACTTATGTGTTAGTAAGGGCAACAATCAAGCATGGTAGGATCGGACCCTCATCAAGCAGGCTCCCATTAGCCTGAACCAGCTAGACCCCAACAACAGGGTAACTTCACTAACCCCGAGCACGATCGAAATGAAGAGAATGGAAGGTTTCAAGAGGGAAGTGTGCACACCACTCAAACTAGCAAAAGTCATTCTCATATGGGCAATCACATGCTCCAGAGACAAAATAACAACCAGGCTATGCAACAAGAAAAAGTTAGGAGTCACGTGACCCAAAGGCAGGATGATAAGCAAGCCATGCAGTGAGAGATAGATGACTTGAAGAGAAAGCTGCGCCATGCACAGCAAAGGCGGTCTCATTCTAGCCCTGACATGCCCTCTAATGGTGAAAGCGATGATGAATACAGGTGAAGATCGAGGATCCCCACAAGCGAGACATTCTCTCACGAAGAAGAGCACTACAGGAGGCGTAAACGCAAAAGCCCATCCCCAAGGGGCTTGGGAAACGATGCAATGCGCAGGGCACTGGATTAACTCTCCAAATCACCTCACACACACCACATAGAAAGGGCTACACTTCCTCGACGATTCCAGCAGCTAACCTTCGCCATTTACAACGGCAAAACAGATCCCGTGGAGCATGTGAGCCAATTTAACCAAAGAATGGCTGTCCATTCTAAAAACGAGGCATTGATGTGCAAGGTTTTCCCATCTAGCTTGGGACCAGTGGCAATGAGGTGGTTCAATGGCCTGAAGACGAATTCCATAGATTCGTGTAGGCAGCTAACGCAAGCCTTTGGCTCCCGTTTCATTACAAACAGCAGAGCTCCTCGACCCTTGAGTGCGTTACTATCTTTATCCATGCACGATGGAGAAACTTTAAAGGCCTACTTGGACATATATTAGGAGATGTATAATGAGATGGATGGTAATTTAAATGAGGTCGCTATCAGCACCTTCAAAAATAGTCTCCCTACCAAGCACGGCTTAAGGAAATCTCTGACGGGCAAGCCCTCCACCAGCGTGCGCTAGCTAACGGATCTGATCGATAAGTATAAATAAGTAGAGGAAGACCAACCGCAAGGCAAGGGAAAAGAGAAGGTTATCCCTCAAGAGAGGAAGGATTAGACCGGTATAACAACAATCGCCCGAGGAGAGATTTCGTAGGGCAATCTAGAGCGTCCAACACATAGACTGTCAATGCTGTATTCCGAGAACTAGTACATCGAGTGTTGGAGAAGATCAAGAACGAGCCATACTTTAAGTGGTCGAATAAGATGGTGGGAGAGTCCACGAGGCGCAACTAGAACTTTTATTGTCAATACCACCAGGACCACGGACATACCACGAAGGACTGCAGGAACCTCCGGAACTATCTAGACCAACTAGTCCGAGAAGAAAAGCTGAAGCACCTTCTGCATCATTCAGTGGTCATCAAGGCCAGACCCATCAGGTACCCCAGAAAGATACTGCCCTGAGGCTACCTATGGGGACGATCAATGTAATCTTGGCCGCTCTAGGAAGAATAGGCACGCGCCTTTCATGAGTGTTATCTGTGGCTCAGCTGCCCGCTGAGAAGTCCCAGCCACAACCCAAGAAGGCTAGATTGAATTTCCACTCGACCTTGAGTTTTTCTAAATAAGATAAGCTTGGAACCACCCAGCCCCATGCCGACGCTCTAGTGATTACTCTCAAAATAGGGGACTACGATGTGAAAAGAGTAATGGTGGACGATGGCAGTGCGGCCGAGGTAATGTACCCCGACCTTTACGAAGGGCTGAGGCTAAAACCGGAAGACCTAATGCCCTATGGCTCTCCTTTAATGAGCTTCGACGGGAAGCTTGTTATTCCAAAGGGCATGATTAG
The DNA here is from genome assembly GCA_023621385.1 of Quercus gilva. Lineage (NCBI taxonomy): Eukaryota > Viridiplantae > Streptophyta > Magnoliopsida > Fagales > Fagaceae > Quercus > Quercus gilva. The sequence goes on from CM042481.1 coordinate 61,555,658, forward strand.
GCTACCCATCCAGACAGGCCCAGAGATAGTGGAGGTGAACTTTATCGTGGTGGACCCCTACTCCCCATACACAGCCATCGTCGGTAGGCCTTGGCTCCATGCCTTGGGGGTTGTTGCCTCCTCCTTGCATCAGAAGGTGAAATTCCCATCAGAGGACCAGGTTCTTAAAATCCGTGGTTGCCAATCCACAGCAAGGCAGTGTATGGTGACCGCCATTTCACATCGGCTTGATGCAGAGTCCTTGGTCTCTGTCGAAAAGAACTTATAGCAATCAAAAACCCCAGTGGCTCCACTTGATGCAGCGGCCGAGGAGGCAAAGTGCAAAGATCTAAAGAAGGTGGTCATTGGTGATGATTGGAAGAAGTTCTTTTAGGCTGGGGCTCAGCTGCCTATTCAGGAGAAGGAGGAGTTGATCGAGTTTCTCAAAAGAAATATTGACGTGTTTGCATGGGATGCCTGCGATGTCCGAGGGATTGATCCAGCCTTCATCTGTCACCACCTCAATGTCAACCCGTCCATCACTCCCAATAAGCAGCCACCCCAGTACCCATCGAGGGAGCACGCCGATGCGATTAGGGACGAAGTGAACAAGCTTAAGCATGCGGGGGCTATCAATGAGGTTTTTTACCTCGAATGGTTGGCCAACACCTTGGTAGTCAAGAAGAAAAGTGGTAAATGGTGGGTTTATGTAGACTTCACGGACCTAAATAGGACGTGCCCAAAAGATTCGTTCCCCATGCCTTAGATAGACCAATTGGAGATGCAACTGTAGGCCATCCTCGGATGAGCTTCTTAGATACTTTTCAAGGCTACCATCAAATACCACTTGCCTTGGAATACCAGGAGAAGACAGCCTTCGTTACGCCTGTTAGGAACTACCAATACAAGGTAATGCCGTTCGGTCTGAAGAACGCGAGGTCCACGTATCAAAGGATGATGACGAGGATGTTCGAGCTACAGTTGGGCAAGTGCATCGAAATCTATGTTGATGATATGGTGGTGAAGAGTAAAGCGATGTCCGAGCACCTAGGGGACCTCGGCAGCACCTTTGACGTTTTAAAGAAACACAAGCTGCGCCTAAATGCTTCCAAATGTTCATTTGGCGTGGGATTAGACAAGTTCTTGGGCTACATAGTTACTCATAGGGGAATTGAGGTTAAGTCTGACCAGATCAAGGATATTAATGATCTGAAACCACCGTAAAACCCTAAGGAGGTCCAAAAGCTTACTGGAATGATCGCAGCTTTGAATAGGTTCATTTCCAGGTCGACGGAGAGGTGCAGACCATTCTATCTCTTGATCAACAAGTGGAAGAGGTTTGAGTGGTCCAAGGATTGTATCGTAGCCTTCCAGCAACTCAAGGAATACCTATCTCGGCCACCTATCATATCTAGTCCTGAGGCCGATGAAGTCCTATACACAGACATTGTTATGATCCTTCATGCCATAAGCTTGGTGCTAATACGGGACGACAATGGCATTCAAAAGCCAGTCTATTACGTGAGCAAGTCACTACATGAAGCTGAGGTCAAGTACCTACCCTTGGAGAAAGCCATACTAGCTGTGGTTTACGCTACCTGAAAGCTTCCCCACTATTTCTAAGCCCACACAGTAGTTGTTCTAACCCAACTACCCTTGAAGTCTGTACTTCGGATTGCTAATTACACTAGAAGGATCGCCAAATGGAACATAATTCTAGGAGTTTTTAACGTCAAGTACATGCCTCAGACCTCTATAAAAGGCTAGGTCTTGGCTGATCTGGTGGCCGAGTTTGCTGAACTGCTAGTAGAAGCAGTAGCAGAGGAGCGAAATATAGACGGAAAATCAATTAGGGCAATCTCTATTCTAGGGCCCCCTTGTTGGAAGGTGTACATTGATGGCGTAGCAAATCAAAGGGGTTCTAGAGTAGGGCTAGTCCTAGTGTCCCCTGAGAAGACTATCATAAAGAAATCCCTAAGGCTTGGATTCTCGGCCACAAATAATGAAGCCAAGTATGAGGCATTGTTACAAGGGATGGTCATGGTGCAGAAAATGGGAGGAAAAGCAATAGAGATGTTCTCGGACTCGTAATTGGTAGTGGGCCAGGTAAAGGGAAAGTTGGAAGCCAGAGATGCGAGGATGCAAGAGTACTTAAGCCAGGTCAAGCGCTTGCAGTCAGACTTCGACCTTTTCAGCTTGTCGCATGTCTCCAGAAGTGGAAACACCCATGCGGATTCATTGGCCACACTTACTACGTCCTCGGCAAGAGATCTGCCTCGGGTTATTCTTGTTAAGCATCTGGAAAGAGTAAATAGGGTGGCAATAGGCACGGTTCATATCCATCAAGTTGGAGTGGGTCCTAGCTGGATGGACCCTATAGTGAGATTCCTCAAGGATGATGTTCTGCCTGAGAAGAAGTCAGAGGCTGAGAAGGTACGAAGGAACGCTCCTCGGTTCTGATTGTCCGAAGACCGCAAATTGTATAGGCGCTCCTATTTTGGGCCATATTTACTGTGTATTCACCCTAAGGCATTAGAATTACTACTTGAGGAGTTGCATGAGGAGATCTGTGGGAGCCATACAGGGGGGAGATCTCTGTCGCACCGAGCCATTACCTAAGGATATTGGTGGCCGGGGATGCAGAAAGAAGCCCTTAAGTATGTTAAGAAGTGTGACTAGTGCCAAAGGTTCGCCCTAAACATTCATCAGCCAGGATGGGTCCTTAATCGTTTGTCTTGCCCTTGGCCGTTCGCCCAATGGGGCTTGGATATTGCAGGCCATTTCCCCAAGGCGCTAGAAAATAAGAGATATCTGTTGGTTGACACAGATTATTTCACCAAATGGGTCGAAGCTGAACCCTTGGCCAACATTTGAGATGTCGATGCTAAGAAATTCGTTTGGAGGAATATTGTTACACGGTTCGGGGTCCCTCATACCCTTATTTCAGATAATAAGCTTCAATTTGACAGTAAAGCCTTCAGAAGATACTGTTGTGAACTGGAGATCACAAACAGGTACTCAACTCCAACTTACCCTCAGGGAAATAGGCAGGCCGAGACTGTCAACAAGGTTATAGTCAATTGGCTTAAGAAGAGACTGGATGACGCTAAGGGAAGATGGGTAGAAGAGCTATCACACGTCTTATGGATTTATCGGACCACACCACAGCGATCCACAGAGGAGACACCTTTTGCCATGACCTATGGAGCTGAGGTTGTTATCCCTCTAGAGGCAAACTTCCCAACGGTGAGGACGAGCTCCTTCACCCCAAGCAGTAATGATGAACTACTAAGGAAGAGCCTAGATATGATTGATGAACGAAGGGAAAGGGTAATGATCTACTTGGCCTATTACCACTAGAAGCTCAAACAGGGATATGATGCCAATGTAAAGCAAAGACCATTAGCAGCGGGGGATCTAGTGTTGAGGAAAGTTGTGGGGGCTGCCAAGAATGCTTCCTAGGGAAAGCTGGAACCCAATTGGGAAGGGCCATACCGAATTACTTCAGTAGCAGGGGTTGGTGTGTACTATTTAGAAGACTTAGATGAAAAAACTGTACCACGTCCGTGGAATGTAAATAACCTGAAAATGTATTATTATTAATGAAAGCATTCCTCTATTTCAAATTCTAAGTTTATTATGATTGTATGCCATACGTTTTGACAACAAGAACCTAAGTACTAGACAGAACCAAGGTATTGCATGGTCCTCGGACTCAAACTTATAGGGAAACAAGTTACTCCAAGAAAAATTCAAGTGTTAAACAGAATCAAGGTCTTGCATGGTCCTTGGACTCAAACCTTTGGGGAAACTAACTACTTCAAGAAAATCTAAGTGTTAGACAGAACAAAGATCTTGCATGGTCCTCGACTCAAACCTATGGGGAAACTAACTACTTTAAGAAGAATCTAAGTGTTAGACAGAACCAAGGTCTTGCATGATCCTCTAACTCAAACCTATGGAGAAACTAACTACTTTAAGAAGTATCTAAGTGTTAGACAGAATCAAAGTCTTGCATGGTCCTCGGACTCAAACCTATGGGCAAACTAACTACTTCAAGAAGAATCTAAGTGTTAGACAAAACTAAGGTCTTGCATGGTCCTCGGACTCAAACCTATGGAGAAACTAACTACTTTAAAAAGAATCTAAGTGTTAGATATAATCAAGGTCTTGCATGGTCCTCAGACTAAAATCTATGGGAAAACTAACTACTTTAAGAAAATCTAAATGTTAGACAGAATCAAGGTCTTGCATGGTCCTCGGACTCAGACCTACGGAAAAACTAACTACTTCAAGAAAAATCTAAATGTTAGATAGAACTAAGGTCCTGCATGGGTCTTAAACTCAAACCTATGGGGAAACTAACTACTTCAAGAAGAATCTAAGTGTTAGACAGAACCAAGGTCCTGTATGGTCATCGAACTCAAACCTTTGGGGAAAATAACTACTTCAAGTAGAATCTAAGTGTTAGACAGAACCAAGATCTTGCAAAGTCCTCGGACTCAAACCTATGGGAAAGTTAACTACTTCAAGAAAATCTAAGTATTAGACAGAATCAAGGTCTTGCATGGTCCTTGAACTCAAACTTATGGGGAAATTAATTACCTAAGTGTTAGAAATAACCTAAGTCTTGCATGGTCCTCAGACTCAAACCTATGGGAAAACTAATTACTTCAAGAGAATCCAAGTGTTAGACAGAACTAAGGTCTTGCATGGTCCTCGGACTCAAACCTATGGGGAAACTAACTACTTCAAGAAGAATCTAAGTATTAGACAGAACCAAGGTCTTGCATGGTCCTTGGACTCAAACCTATGGAGAAACTAACTACTTAAGTGTTAGGTAGAACCAAGGACTTGTGTGGTCCTCAGACTCAAACCTTTAGGGAAACTAACTACTTCAAGGAGAATCTACGTGTTGGACGGAACCAAGGTCTTGCATGGTCCTCGGACTCAAACCTTTGGAAAAACTAACTACCTAAGTGTTAGACAGAACTAAGGTCTTGCATGGTCCTCGGATTCAAAGCTATGAGGAAACTAACTACTTCAAGAAGAATCTAAGTGTTAGACAGAACCAAGATCTTGCATGGTTCTAGAACTCAAATCTATATGGAAACTAACTACTTCAAGAAGAATCTAAGTGTTAGACAAAACTAAGGTCCTACATGGTCCTCGCACTCAAACCTATGGCGAAACTAACTACTTCAAGAAAATCTAAGTGTTAGACAGAATCTAGGACTTGTGTGGTCCTCAGACTCAAACCTTTAGGGAAACTAACTACTTCAAGGAGAATCTACGTGTTGGACGGAACCAAGGTCTTGCATGGTCCTCGGACTCAAACCTTTGGAAAAACTAACTACCTAAGTGTTAGACAGAACTAAGGTCTTGCATGGTCCTCGGATTCAAAGCTATGAGGAAACTAACTACTTCAAGAAGAATCTAAGTGTTAGACAGAACCAAGATCTTGCATGGTTCTAGAACTCAAATCTATATGGAAACTAACTACTTCAAGAAGAATCTAAGTGTTAGACAAAACTAAGGTCCTACATGGTCCTCGCACTCAAACCTATGGCGAAACTAACTACTTCAAGAAAATCTAAGTGTTAGACAGAATCTAGGTCTTACATGGTCCTCGGACTTAAATCTACGGGGAAACTAACTACTTCAAGAAGAATCTAAGTGTTAGACAGAACTAAGGTTTTGCATGATCCTCGGACTCAAACCTATGGGGAAACTAACTACTTCAAGAAAATCTAAGTGTTAGACAGATCCAAGGTCTTGCCCGGTCCTCGGACTCAAAACTATGGGGAAACTAACTACCTAAGCGTTAAATAGAACCAAGATCTTACATGGTCTTCGAACACAAACCTATGGGAAAACTAACTACCTCAGGAAAATTTAAGCGTTAGACAGAACCAAGGTCTTGCATGGTCCTCAGACTCAAACGTATGGGAAAACTAACTACTTCAAAAAGAATATAAATGTTAGACAGAACTAAGGTCTTGCATGGTCCTCGGACTAAAACCTATGGGGAAACTAACTACATCAAGAAGAATCTAAGTGTTAGACAGAACCAAGGTCTTGTATGGTCCTCGAACTCAAACTTTTGGGGAAAATAACTACTTCAAGTAGAATCTAAGTGTTCGACAGAACCAAGGTCTTACATGGTCCTCGGACTCAAACCTATGGGGAAACTAACTACTTTAAGAAGAATCTAAGAATTAGACAGAACCAAGGTCTTGCATGGTCCTCAGACTTAAACTTATGGGGAAACTAACTACTTCAAAAAATTCTAAGTGTTAGATAGAACCAAGGTCATGCATGGTCTTCGGACTCAAAACTATGGGGAAACTAACTACCTAAGTGTTAGACAGAACCAATATCTTGCATGGTCTTCGGACTCAAATCTATGGGGAAATTAACTACTTTAGGAGAATCTAAGTGTTAGACAGAACCAATATCTTGCATGGTCCTCAGACTCAAACGTATGGAAAAACTAACTACTTCAAGAAGAATTTAAATTTTAGACAGAACTAAGGCCTTGCATGGTTCTCGGATTCAAACCTATGGGGAAACTAACTGTTTCAAGAAAAATATAAGTGTTAGACAGAACCAAGGTCTTGTATGGTCCTCAGACTCAAACCTGTGGGGAAAATAACTACTTCAAGTAGAATCTAAGTGTTAGACCGAACCACGGTCTTGCATGGTCCTTGGACTCAAATTTATGGGGAAGCTAACTACTTCAAGAAAATCTAAGTGTTGGATAGAACCAAGGTTTTGCATGGTCCTTGAACTCAAACCTATGGGGAAACTAATTACCTAAGTGTTAGACAGAACCAAGGTCTTGCATGGTTCTCGGACTCAAACTTCTACGGAAACTAATTACTTCAAGAGAATCTAAGTGTTAGACAGAACTAAGGTCTTGCATGGTCCTCAAACTCAAACCTATGGGGAAACCAACTACTTCAAGAGGAATCTAAGTGTTAAACAGAACCAAGGTCTTGCATGGTCCTTGGACTCAAACCTATGGAGAAATTAACTACCTAAGTATTAGATAGAACCAAGGTCTTGCATGGACTTCAGACTCAAACCTTTGGGGAAACTAACTACTTCAAGAAGAATCTAAGTGTTAGACGGAACCAAGATCTTGCATGGTCCTCGGACTCAAACCTATATGGAAACTAAGTACCTAAGTGTTAGACAGAACTAAGGTCTTATGTGGTCCTCAGATTCAAACCTATGGGGAAACTAACTACTTTAAGAAGAATCTAAGTGTTAGACAGAACCAAGGTCTTGCATGGTCCTAGGACTCAAACCTATAGGGAAACTAACTACTTCAAGAAGAATCTAAGTGTTAGACAGAACTAAGGTCTTGCATGATCCTTGGACTCAAACCTGTGGAGAAAATAACTACCTAAGTGTTAGACAGAACCAAGGCCTTTCGTGATCCTCAGACTCAAATCTTTGGGGAAACTAACTACTTCAAGAAGACTCTAAGTGTTAGACAGAACCAAGGCCTTGCATGGTCTTTGGACTCAAACCTATGTAGAAACTAACTACTTAAAAGTGTTAGATAGAACCAATGTCTTGCGTGGTTCTCAAACTCAAACCTTTAGGGAAACCGGCTACTTCAAGAATAATCAAAGTGTTAGACAGAACCAAGGTCTTGCATGGTCCTCGGACTCAAACCTATGGGGAAACTAACTACTTTAAGAAGAATCTAAGTGTTAGACAGAACCAAGGTCTTGCATGTTCCTCTAACTCAAACCCACGTTGAAACTGACTACTTTAAGAAGAATCTAAGTGTTAGACAGAATCAAAGTCTTGCATGGTCCTCGGACACAAACCTATGGGCAAACTAACTACCTAAGTATTAGATAGAACCAAGGTCTTGCATAGTCCTCAGACTCAAACCTTTGGGGAAACTAACGACTTCAAGAAGAATCTAAGTGTTAGACGGAACCAAGATCTTGCATGGTCCTAAGACTCAAACCTATGGGGAAACTAACTACCTAGGTGTTAGACAGAACTTAGGTCTTGTGTGGTCCTCGGATTCAAACCTATGGGGAAACTAACTACTTCAAGAAGAATCTAAGTGTTAGACCGAACCAAGGTCTTGCATGGTCCTCGGACTCAAACCTATAGGGAAGCTAACTACTTCAAGAAAATCTAAGTGTTGGACAGAACCAAGGTCTTGTATGGTCCTTGAACTCAAACCTATGAGGAAACTAATTACCTAAGTGCTAGACAAAACCAAGGTCTTGCATGGTTCTCGGACTCAAACCTCTACGGAAACTAATTACTTTAAGAGAATCTAAGTGTTAGACAGAACCAAGGTCTTGCATGGTCCTCAGACTCAAACCTATGGGGAAACTAACTACTTCAAGAGGAATCTAAGTGTTAAACAGAACCAAGGTCTTGCATGGTCCTTGGACTCAAACCTATGGAGAAATTAACTACCTAAGTATTAGATAGAACCAAGGTCTTGCATGGACTTCAGACTCAAACCTTTGGGGAAACTAACTACTTCAAGAAGAATCTAAGTGTTAGACGGAACCAAGATCTTGCATGGTTCTCGGACTCAAACCTATAGGGAAACTAAGTACCTAAGTGTTAGACAGAACTAAGGTCTTGTGTGGTCCTTAGATTCAAACCTATGGGGAAACTAACTACTTTAAGAAGAATCTAAGTGTTAGACAGAACCAAGGTCTTGCATGGTCCTAGGACTCAAACCTATAGGGAAGCTAACTACTTCAAGGAGAATCTAAGTGTTAGACAGAACTAAGGTCTTGCATGGTCCTTGGACTTAAACTTGTGGAGAAACTAACTACCTAAGTGTTAGACAGAACCAAGGTCTTGCATGGTCCTCAGACTCAAATCTTTGGGGAAACTAACTACTTCAAGAAGACTCTAAGTGTTAGACAGAACCAAGGTCTTGCATAGTCTACGGACTCAAACCTATGGAGAAACTAACTACTTAAAAGTGTTAGATAGAACCAATGTCTTGCGTGGTCCTCAGATTCAAACCTTTAGGGAAAGTGACTACTTCAAGAAGAATCTAAGTGTTAGACAGAACCAAGATCTTGCATGGTCCTCGGACTCAAACCTGTGGGGAAACTAACTACTTTAAGAAGAATCTAAGTGTTGGACAGAACCAAGGTCTTGCATGGTCCTCTAACTCAAACCTATGGAGAAACTAACTACTTTAAGAAGAATCTAAGTGTTAGACAGAATCAAAGTCTTGCATGGTCCTCGGACTCAAACCTATAGGCAGACTAACTACCTAAGTAGTAGATAGAACCAAGGTCTTGCATGGTTCTCAGACTCAAACTTTTGGGGAAACTAACGACTTCAAGAAGAATCTAAGTGTTAGACGTAACCAAGATCTTGCATGGTCCTCAAACTCAAACCTATGGGGAAACTAACTACCAAAGTGTTAGACAGAACTAAGGTCTTGTGTGGCCCTCGGATTCAAACCTATGGGGAAATTAACAACTTCAAGAAGAATCTAAGTGTTAGACAAAACTAAGGTCTTGCATGGTCCTCAGACTCAAACCTATAGGGAAACTAACGACTTCAAGAAGAATCTAAGTGTTAGACAGAACCAGGGTCTTACATGGTCTTCGGACTCAAACCTGTGGGGAAACTAACTTCTTCAAGAAGTATCTAAGTGTTAGACAGAACCAAGGTCTTGCATGGTCCTTGGACTCAAACCTATGGAGAAACTAACAACAAAAGTGTTAGATAGAAGTAAGGTCTTGCGTGGTCCTTAGACTCAAACCTTTAGGGAAACTAACAACCTCAAGAAGAATCTAAGTGTTTGACGGAACCAAGGTCTTACATGGTCCTCGGACTCAAACCTATAGGGAAACTAACTACCTAAGTGTTAGACATAACTAAGGTTTTGCATGGTCCTCGGATTCAAACCTATGAGGAAACTAATTACTTCAAGAAGAATCTAATTGTTTGACAGAACCAAGGTCTTGCATGGTTCTAGGACTCAAACCTATAGGGAAACTAACAACTTCAAGAAGAATCTAAGTGTTAGACAGAACCAAGGTCTTACATGGTTCTCGGACTCAAACCTTTGGGGAAACTAACTACTCCAAGAAGACTCTAAGATTTAGACAGGACGGGGAAACTAACTACTTTAAGAAGACTCTAAGTGTTAGACAGAACCAAGGTCTTGCATGGTCCTCGGTCTCAAACCTATTGAGAAACTAACTACTTAAGTGTTTGATAGAACTAAGGTCTTGCGTGGTCCTCAGACTCAAACATTTAGTGAAACTAACTACTTCAAGAAGAATCTAAATGTTAGACAGAAGTAAGGTCATGCAAGGTCCACGGACTCAAACCTATGGGGAAACTAACTACTTTAAGAAAATCTAAGTGTTAGATATAACTAAGGTCTTGCGTGGTCGTTGGTCTCAAAACTATAGGGAAACTAACTACTTCAAGAGGAATCTATGTGTTAAACAGAACCAAGGTCTTGTATGGTCCTTGGACTCAAACCTATAGAGAAACTAACTACCAAAGTATTAAACAGAACCAAGGTCTTGCATGGTTCACAGACTCAAACATTTGGAGAAACTAACTACTTCAAGATGAATCTAGGTGTTAGACGGAACCAAGATCTTGCATGGTCCTCGGACTCAAACCTATGGGGAAACTAACTACCTAAGTGTTAGACAGAACTAAAGTCTTGTGTGGTCCTCGGATTCAAACCTATAAGAAAACTAACTATTTCAAGAGGAATCTAAGTGTTAGACAGAACCAAGGTCTTGCATGGTCTTAGGACTCAAACTTATAGGGAAACTTACTACTTCAAGAAGAATCTAAGTGTTAGACAGAACCAAGGTCTTACATGGTCTTCGGACTCAAACCTATGGGGAAACTAACTACTTCAAGAAGAATCTAAGTGTTAGGCAGAACCAAGGTCTTGCATGGGCCTTGGACTCAAACCTATGGAGAAACTAACTACTTAAGTGTTAGATAGAACCAAGGTCTTGTGTGGTCCTTAAACTCAAACCTTTAGGGAAACTAATTACCTTAAGAAGAATCTAAGTGTTAGACGGAACCAAGGCTTTGCATGGTCCTCAGACTCAAACCTATTGGGAAACTAACTATTTAAGTGTTAGATAGAACCAAGGCCTTGCGTGGTCCTCAGACTCAAACCATTAGGGAAACTCACTACTTCAAAAAGAATCTAAGTGTTAGGCGGAGCCAAGGTCTTGCATGGTCCTCGGAGTAAAACCTATGGGGAAACTAAGTACCTAAGTGTTAGACAGAACTAAAGTCTTGCATGGTCCTCGTATTCAATCCTTTGAGGAAACTAACTACTTCAAGAAGAATCTAAGTGTTTGATAGAACTAAGGTCTTGCATGGTCATAGGACTCAAACCTATAGGGAAAATAACTACTTCAAGAAGAATCTAAGTGTTAGACAGAACCAAGGTCTTACATGGTCCTTTGACTCAAAACTTTGGGGAATCTAACTACTTCAAGAAGGCTTTAAGTGTTAGACAGAACCGAGGTCTTGCATGGTCCTTGGACTCAAACGTATGGAGAAACTAACTATTTCAGTGTTAGATAGAACCAAGGTCTTGCAAAGTCCTTGGACTCAAACCTATGGAGAAACTAACTACTTAAGTGTTAAACAGAACCAAGGTCTTGCATGGTCCTCAGATTCAAACCTATGGGGAAACTAAGTACCTAAATATTAGATAGAACCAAGGTATTGCATGGTCCTCAGACTCAATTCTTTGGGAAAACTAATTACTTCAAGAAGAATCCAAGAGTTAGACGGAACCAAGATCTTGCATGGTCCTTGGACTCAAACCTATGGGGAAACTAACTACCTATATGTTATACAAAACTAAGGTCTTGTGTTGTCTTCGGATTCAAACCTATGGGGAAACTAACTTCTTCATGAAGAATCTTAGTGTTAGACAGAACCAAGGTCTTGCATGGTCCTAGGACTCAAACCTATAGGGAAACTAACTACTTCAAGAAGAATCTAAGTGTTAGACAGAACCAAGGTCTTGCATGGTCCTTGGACTCAAACCTATGGAGAAACTAACTACCTAAGTGTTAGATAGAACCAAGGTCTTGCATGGTCCTCAGGCTCAAACCTTTGGGGAAACTAACTACTTCAAGAAGAATCTAAGTGTTAGATAGAACCAAGGTCTTGCATGGTCCTTGGACTCAAACCTATGGAGAAACTAACTATTTCAGTGTTAGATAGAACCAAGGTCTTGCGTGGTCTTCAGACTCAAACCTTTAGGGAAATTAACTACTTTAAGAAGAATCTAAGTGTTAGACGGAACCAAGGTCTTGCATGGTCCTCGAACTCAAACCTATGGGGAAACTAACTACCTATGTGTTATACAAAACTAAGGTCTTGTGTTGTCCTTGGATTCAAACCTATGGGGAAACTAACTTCTTCAAGAAGAATCTTAGTGTTAGACAGAACCAAGGTCTTGCATGGTCCTAGGACTCAAACCTTTAGGGAAACTAACTACTTCAAGAAGAATCTAAGTGTTAGACAGAACCAAGGTCTTGCATGGTCCTCGGACTAAAACCTATGGGGAAACTAACTACCTAAGTGTTAGACAGAACTAAGGTCTTGCATGATCCTCGGATTCAAACCAATGAGGAAACTAACTACTTCAAGAAGAGTCTAAGTGTTTGAATGAACCAAGGTCTTACATGGTACTAGGACTCAAACCTATAGGGAAACTAACTACTTCAAGAAGAATCCAAGTGTTAGACAGAACCAAGGTCTTACGTTGTCCTCGGACTCAAACTTTTGGGGAAACTAACTACTTCAAGAAGACTCTAAGTGTTTGACAGAACCAAGGTCTTGCATGGTCCTTGAACTCAAACCTATGGAGAAACTAACTACTTAAGTGTTAGATAGAACCAAGGTCTTGCGTGGTCCTCGGACTCAAACCATTAGGGAAACTAACTACTTCAAGAAGAATTTAAGTGTTAGACAGAACCAAGGTCTTGCATGGTCCTCAGACTTAAACATATGGGGAAACTAACTACATTAAGAAAATCTAAGTGTTAGATTGAACCAAGGTCTTGCGTGGTCCTCGAACTCAAAACTATAGGGAAACTAACTGCCTAAGTGTTAGACAGAACCAAGATCTTGCATGGTCTTCGAATTCAAAACTACTGGGAAACTAACTACTTTAGGGGAATCTAAGTGCTAGATAGAATTAAGGTCTTGCATGGTCCTCAGACTCAAACTTTTAGGAAAACTAACTATTTCAAGAAGAATCTAAATGTTAGACAGAACAAAGGCCTTGCATGGTCCTCGGACTCAAACCCGTGGAGAAACTAACTACTTCATGAAAAATCTAAGTGTTAGACAGAAACAAGGTCCTCTATGGTCCTCGGGCTCAAACCTTTAGGGAAAATAACTACTTCACGTAGAGTCTAAGTGTTAGACAGAACCAAACCGATGTCTTGCATGGTCCTCGGACTCAAACCTTTGGGGAAAATAACTACTTCAAGTAGAATCTAAGTGTTAGACAGAACCGAGGTCTTGGTCCTCGGACTCAAACTTATGGGGAAGCTAACTACTTGAAGAAAATCTAAGTGTTAGACAGAACCAAGATTTTGCATGGTCCTCGGATTCAAACCTATGGGGAAACTAACTACCTAAGTGTTAGACAGAACTAAGGCCTTGCGTGGTCCTCGGATTCAAACCTATGGGGAAACTAAGTACCTCAAGAAGAATCTAAGTGTTAGACAGAACCAAGGTCTTGCATGGTCCTAGGACTCAAACCTATAGTGAAACTAACTACTTCAAGAAGAATCTAAGTGTTAGACAGAACCAAAGTCATGCATGGTCCTTGGATTCAAACCTATAGAGAAACGAACTTCCTAAGTGTTAGACAGGACCAAGGTCTTGCGTGGTCCTCAGACTCAAACCTTTGGGGAAACTATCTACTTCAAGAAGACTCTAAGTGTTAGACAGAACCAAGGTCTTGCGTGGTCTTTGGACTCAAACTTGCGGAGAAACTAACTACTTAAGTGTTAGATAGAACCAAGGTCTTGCGTGGTCCTCAGACTCAAACCTTGAGGGAAACTAACTACTTTCAGAAGAATGTAAGTGTTAGACGGAACCAAGGTCTTGCATGGTCCTCGTTCTAAAACCTTTGGGGAAACTAACTACCTAAGTGTTAGACAGAACAAAGGTTTGCATTGTCCTCGGATTCAAACCGATGAGGAAACTAACTATTTCAAGAATAATCTATGTGTTTGACAGAACCAAGGTCTTGCGTTGTCCTAGGACTCAAACCTGTAGGGAAACTAATTACCTCAAGAAGAATCTAAGTGTTAGACAGAACCAAAGTCTTACATGGTCCTCGGACTAAATCCTTTGGGGAAACTAACTACTTCAAGAAGAATCTAAGTGTTAGACAGAACCAAGGTCTTGCATGGTCCTCGGACTCAAACCTACGGGGAAACTAACTACTTCGAGAAGAATCAATGTGTTAGATAGAACCAAGGTCTTGTATGGTCCTCGGACTCAAAACCTTTGAGGAAAATAACTAGTTCAAGTAGAATATAAGTGTTAGATAGAACCAAGGTCTTGCATGGTCCTCGGACTCAAACCTACGGGGAAACTAACTACTTCGAGAAGAATCTAAGTGTTAGATAGAACCAAGGTCTTGTACAGTCCTCAGACTTAAACCTTTGGGGAAAATAACTACTTCAAGTAGAATATAAGTGTTAGACAGAACCAAGGTCTTGCATGGTCCTCGGAGTCAAATCTACGAGGAAACTAACTACTTCGAGATGAATCTAAGTGTTAGACAGAACTAAAGTCTTACATGGTTCTCGGACTAAAACCTTTGGGGAAGCTAACTACTTCAAGAAGAAGCTAACTACTTCAAGAAGAATCTAAGTGTTAGATAGAACCATGGTCTTGCATGGTCATCGGACTCAAACCTACGGGGAAACTAACTACTTCGAGAAGAATCTAAGTGTTAGATAGAACCATAGTCTTGTATGGTCCTTGGACTCAAACCTTTGGGGAAAATAACTACTTCGAGTAGAATATAAGTGTTAGACAAAACCAAGATCTTGCATGGTCCTCGGACTCAAACCTAAGGGGAAGCTAACTACTTCAAGAAAATATAAGTGTTAGACAGTACCAAGGTCTTGCATGGTCCTTCAACTCAAACCTATGGGGAAACTAATTACTTAAGTGTTAGACAGAACCAAGGTCTTGCAATGTTTTCGGACTCAAACTTCTAAGGAAACTAATTACTTCAAGAGAATCTAAGTGTTAGACAGAACCAAAGTCTTGCATGGTCCTCAGACTGAAACCTATGGGGAAACTAACTACTTCAAGAGGAATCTAAGTGTTAGACAGAACCAAGGTCTTGTATGGTCCTTGGACTCAAACCTATGGAGAAACTAACTACCTACGTATTAGACAGAACTTATGCCTTGCATGGTCCTCAGACTCAAACTTTCGGGGAAACTAACTACTTCAAGAAAAATCTAAGTGTTAGACGGAACCAAGATCTTGCATGGACCTTTGACTCAAACCTATAGGGAAACTAACTACTTAAGTGTTAGATAAAACTAAGGTCTTGTGTGGTCCTCGGATTCAAACCTATGAGGAAACTAACTACCTCAAGAAGAATCTAAGTGTTAGACAAAACCAAGGTCTTGCATGGTCCTAGGACTCAAATGTACAGGGAAACTAACTACTTCAAGAAGAATCTAAGTGTTAGACAGAACCAAGGTCTTGCATGATCTTTGGACTCAAACCTATGGAGAGAATAATTACCTAAGTGTTAGACAGAACCAAGGTCTTGCATGGTCCTCAGGCTCAAACCTTTGGGGAAACTAACTACTTCAAGAAGAATCTAAGTATTAGACAGAACCAAGGTCTTGCATGGTCTTTGGATTCAAACCTATGGAGAAACTAACTACTTAAGTGTTAGATAGAACCAACGTCTTGCGTGGTCCTCAGACTCAAACCTTTAGGAAAACTAACTACTTCGAGAAGAATCTATGTGTTAGACGGAACTGAGGTTTTGCATGGTCCTTGGACTCAAACCTATGGGGAAACTAACTACCTAAGTGTTAGACAGAATTAAGGTCTTGCATGGTCCTCGGATTCAAACCTATGAGGAAATTAACTACTTCAAGAAGAATCTAATTGTTTGACAGAATCAACGTCTTGCATGGTCATAGGACTCAAACCTATAGGGAAACTAACTACATCAAGAAGAATTATAGTGTTAGACAGAACCAAGGTCTGACATGGTCCTCGGACTCAAAACTTTGAGGAAACTATCTACTTCAAGAAGAATCTAAGTGTTAGACAGAACCAAGGTCCTGCATGGTCCTCGGACTCAAACCTATGGGGAAGCTAACTACTTCAAAAAGAATCTAAGTGTTTGACAGAACCAAGGTCTTGCATAGTACTCGGACTCAAACCTATGGGGAAACTAACTAATTTAAGAAAATCTAAGTGTTAGATAGGACCAAGGTCTTGCGCAGTCCTCGAACTCAAAACTATAGGGAAACTAACTGCCTAAGTGTTAGACAGAACCAAGATCTTGCATGGTCTTCGAACTCAAACCTATGGGGAAACTAACTACTTTAGGAGAATCTAAGTGTTAGATAGACCAAGGTCTTGCATGGTCCTCAAAGTCAAACGTATGGGAAAACTAACTACTTCAAGAAGAATCTAAATGTTAGACAGAACTAAGGTCGTGCATGGCCCTCGGACTCAAACCTGTGGGGAAACTATATACTTCAAGAAAAATCTAAGTGTTAGGGAGAACCAAGGTCATGTATGGTCCTTGGACTCAAACCTTTGGGGAAATAACTACTTCAAGTAGAATCTACAGAACCAAGGTCTTGGTCCTCGGACTCAAACTTATGGGGAAGCTAACTACTTCAAGAAAATCTAAGTGTTGGACAGATCCAAGATCTTGCATGGTCCTTGAACTCAAACATATGGGGAAACTAATTACCTAAGTGTTATACAGAACTAAGGTCTTGCATGGTCTTCGGATTCAAACCTCTAGGGAAACTAATTACTTCAAAAGAATCTAAGTGTTAGACAAAAACAAGGTCTTGCATAATTCTCAGACTCAAACCTATGGAGAAAGTAACTACTTCAAGAAGTATCTAAGTGTGAAACAGAACCAAGGTCTTGCATGGTCCTTGGACTCAAAGCAATGAAAATACTAACTACCTAAGTGTTAGACAGAACCAAGGTCTTGCATGGTCTTCGGACTCAAACCTATGGAGAAACTAACTAATTTATGAAAATCTAAGTGTTAGATAGAAATAAGGTCTTGCGCGGTCCTCAGACTCAAAACTATAGGGAAACTAACTACCTAAGTGTTAGACAGAACTAAGATCTTGCATGGTATTCGGACTCAAACCTATGGGGAAACTAACTACTTTAGGAGAATCTAAGTGTTAGATAGACCAAGGTCTTGCATGGTCCTTAAAGTCAAACGTATGGGAAAACTAACTACTTCAAGAAGAATCTAAATGTTGGACAGAACTAAGGCCGTGCATGGTCCTCGGACTCAAACCTGTGGGGAAACTAACTACTTCAAGAAAAATCTAAGTGTTAGACAGAACTAAGGTCTTGTATGGTCCTTGGACTCAAACTTTTGGGGAAAATAACTACTTCAAGTAGAATCTACAGAACCAAGGTCTTGGTCCTCGGACTCAAACCTATGGGGAAGCTAACTACTTCAAGAAAATCTAAGTGTTGGACAGATCCAAGATCTTGCGTGGTCCTTGAACTCAAACCTATGGGGAAACTAATTACCTAAGTGTTATATAGAACTAAGGTCTTGCACGGTCTTCGGATTCAAACCTCTAGGGAAACTAATTACTTCAAAAGAATCTAAGTGTTAGACAAAAACAAGGTCTTGCATGGTCCTCAGACTCAAACCTATGGAGATAGTAACTACTTCAAGAAGTATCTAAGTGTGAAACAGAACCAAGGCCTTGCATGGTCCTCCGACTCAAACCTTTGGGGAAACTAATTACTTCAAAAAGAATCTAAGTGTTAGACGGAACCTGGATCTTGCATGGTTCTTGTACTTAAACCTATGGGGAAACTAACTACCTTAGTGTTATACAGAACTAAGGTCCTGCATGGTCCTCGGCTTCAAATCTATGGGGAAACTAAATACTTCAAGAAGAATCTAAGTGTTAGACAGAACCAAGGTGTTGCATGGTCGTAGGACTCAAACCTATAAGGAAACTAACTACTTCAAGAAGAATCTAAGTGTTAGATAGAACCAAGGTCTTACATGGTCTTTGGACTCAAACCTATGGGGAAACTAACTACTTCAAGAAGAATCTAAGTGTTAGATAGAACCAAGGTCTTGCATGGTCCTTGGACTCAAACCTATGGAGAAACTAACTACTTAAGTGTTAGATTGAACCAAGGTCTTGCGTGGTCCTTAGACTCAAACCTTTAGAGAAACTAACTACTTCAAGAAGAATCTAAATGTTGGACGGAACCAAGGTCTTGCATGGTCCTCGGACTCAAACCTATGGGGAAACTAACTACCTAAGTATTAGACAGAACAAAGGTCTTGCATGGTCTTCGGATTCAAACCTACGAGGAAACTAACTACTTCTAGAAGAATCTAATTGTTTGACAGGACCAAGGTTTTGCATGGTCCTAGGACTCAAACCTATAGGGAAACTAACTACTTCAAGAAGAATCTAAGTGTTAGACAGAACCAAGGTCTTACATGGTCCTCGGTCTCAAACCTTGGGGGAAACTAACTACTTCAAGAAGAATCTAAGTGTTAGACAGAACCAAGATCTTGCATAGTCCTCGGACTAAAACCTATGGGGAAACTAACTACTTCAAAAAGAATCTAAGTGTTAGACAGATCCAAGGTCTTGCATGGTCCTCGGACTCAAACCTATGGGGAAACTAACTACTTTAAGAAAATCTAAGTGTTAGATAGAACTAAGGTCTTGCATGGTCCTCGGACTCAAAACTATAGGGAAACTAATTGCCTAAGTGTTAGACAGAACCAAGATCTTGCATGGTCTTTAGACTCAAGCCTATGGGGAAACTAACTACTTCAGGAGAATCTAAGTGTTAGACAGAACCAAGGTCTTGCATGGTCTTCAGACTCAAACCTATGGGAAAACTAACTACTTCAAGAAGAATCTAAATGTTAGACCGAACTAAGGTCTTGCATGGTCTTCGGACTCTAACCAATGGGGAAACTAGCTACTTCAAGAAAAATCTAAGTGTTAGTTAGAACCAAGGTCTTGTATGGTCCTCGGACTCAAACCTTTGGGGAAAATAAGTACTTCAAGTAGAATCTAAGTGTTAGACAGAACCAAGGTCTTCGTCCTCGGACTCAAACCTATGGGGAAGCTAACTACTTTAAGAAAATCTAAGTGTTAGACAGAACCAAGATCTTGTATGGTCCTTGAACTCAAACCTTTAGGGAAACTAATTACCTATATGTTATACAGAACCAAGGTCTTGCATGGTCCTCGGATTCAAACCTCTTGGAAAACTAATTACTTCAAAAGAATCTAAGTGTTAGACAGAACTAAGGTCTTGCATGGTCTTCAGACTCAAACCTATAGAGAAACTAACTACTTCGAGAAGAATCTAAGTGTAAACAGAACCACGGTCTTGCATGGTCCTTGGACTCAAACCTATGGAAAATCTAACTACCTAAGTGTTAGGCAGAACCAAGGTCTTGCATGGTCCTTGGACTTAAACCTATGGAAAAACTAACTACCTAAGTATTAGACAGAACCAAGGTCTTACATGGTCCTCTGACTCAAATCTTTGGGGAAACTAACTACTTCAAGAAGAATCTAAGTGTTAGACGGAACCTAGATCTTGCATGGTCCTCGGACTCAAACCTATAAGGAAACTAACTACCTAAGTGTTAAACAGAACTGAGGTCTTGAATGGTCCTCGGATTCAGATCTATGAGGAAACTAACTACTTCAAAAAGAATCTATGTGTTAGATAGAACCAAGGTCTTTCATGGTCGTAGGACTCAAACCTATAGGGAAACTAACTACTTCAAGAAGAATCTAAGTGTTAGACAGAACCAAGGTCTTACATGGTCTTTGGACTCAAACCTATGAGGAAACTAACTACTTCAAGAAGAATTTAAGTGTTAGGCAGAACTAAGGTCTTGCATGGTTCTCGAACTCAAAACTATGGGGAAACTAACTACTTCAAGAAAATCTAAGTGTTAGACAGAACCAAGGTCTTGCATGGTCCTCGGATTCAAAACTATGGGGAAACTAACTACCTAAGTGTTAGACAGAACTAAGATCTTGCATGGTCTTCATACTTAAACCTATGGGGAAACTAACTAATTCAGGAGAATCTAAGTGTTAGATAGAACCAACGTCTTGTGTGGTCCTCGGACTCAAACCTATGGGGAAACTAATTACTTCAAGAAGAATCTAAGTATTAGACAGAACCAAGGTCTTGCATGGTCTTCAGACTTAAACCTATTGGGAAATTAACTACCTAAGTGTTAGACAGAACCAAGATCTTGCATGGTCCTCGAACTCAAATCTATGGGGAAATTAACTACTTTAAGAAGAATCTAAGTATTAGACAGAATCACGGTTTTGCATGGTCCTCGGACTCAAAATTATGGGGAAACTAATTACTTTCAACGAAGATGTAAACAAACACAAGCCCATGAGCTTCACTTAAGGCATTCTAGGGCATGTTGAACTTAACTCCCCTGCATGATCAGAAGCTAACTGTTTTCTTATGGTCAGTAAATTTTTAAAACATATTTATGAGTAACTTTACATATTGCGCTATGGCATTTGATCTTAGGATTTAAAAGTTTATCTTTACAAATGCTGTGTGCTTAGCATTTTATACCATTCATTATAACCAATCCATGAAGTACAAGATGCATATTATTAGGTCATTCCCTTTATAGCCTATTCAGCGAAGGCAAATCATAGTAATAAGATAGCTCAATTACTAACCAGAGTTTAAGTGGAAGTTATCACTATGGACTTTATATTTTGTGGCTGTTGATTCAAAATGGATGGCAAGTCACACCGTTGAGATTGTTTAGCTAATAATTAAAGCCCAGGTTATATAAGTAGCAGAACTTATCACAATAGCTATAAACACATAATATAAAAAAGAGGTTTCATACATTTAATTTAAAAGTAACATTACAATGTTTTTTTTTAAAAAAAAAAGAACAAAAACAACAAAAACAAAAAACAAAACATAAGACAAAAGTACAACAGAGATGGCCTATTTCTTCAATTTGATCTTCATTCCCTTTTTGGGAGGCCGATATGAAGTGGTCCCAGGGTCTTCGGAACTTCCACCTGGGGGAACAGCTTGCAAAGGCACCACAAGGAGAGCTGTCTCTTTAGCTTAGGGGGCCTGGGCATTAGCAGAAGGCTTTGCAGCATCCTAGGGCGCCTCCTAGTTAGGGCCTTTGTTTGTTTCAGTTACCCCAGAAGGCTTAGCTTCATTGGCAGGCTCATCAAGAGTAGCTGAAGCAGGAGCAGCGTCAGGATGTCCAGCTTCAACTACCTCGAGGGAAGTACCAGACTCGGAGCTAAGAGGGCCTGACTCTCGGATGGCAAGAAGGTAGTAGATATTCTCTACCTTCCAAAGGTCAGAAGAAGCCTCAACTCCAGCTCGTTGAAGGGCTTCATTCCAGACCTGGAAGCAGTAGAGCTTGCACACCCCAGGTATCTGAGCTTTAAGAGTGGCCTGGATCTCAACTACTCCCATGTCAAAGGCCTCTTCCTCGGCTTTTTCCTTGGAGCTCTCAGCCTCAGTCCGAGCAAACTCTGCCTCTACCTTAGCCCTCAAGGCTTCATCTCTGGCAAACTCCACGACTTTCCTGGCCTCCTCTGCCTCGGCCAGCTTCTCCTTTCAGATCAGCGATTTGCTCTTTGGCAATCTTCAACTGGTCTTCGGCCTCTCGTAGGTACTTCATTTGGTCCTTGGCCTATTTCTGAGTGCCAGTTAGGCTTGCTTCGGTGCTATCCCTGGCCCTGGTCATCTCTTTTAGATCTTTCCTCGCTTTCTAGAGATCGGCCTTAGATTGTTTGAGGGTCCTTGTGGCATCCAGGTGCTTATCACGCTCGAGGTCTAGGGCCTTACTTTGCTCATGGGCTGCCTCTTCCAGCCTGTAAGTGGCCTGGATAGCCTGTCAATTGAAATAAGCACGCGATTAGTTGGAAACCAAAGAACAAAAGTCAGCAGAGTCACAAGTGTTAGATGTCTTACCATGCCCAAATACCTTTTTAGGCTGAGGAAGACCTCCTGCCTCTTTAAGTTCCCCAACTCGGCCATATCACCAGGGAGTAGCAAGGCCCTTTCCAGCGCGTCAGCCACGTAAGCACCTTTACCTTCTCGGAATTCTCTGAGGGAGGCGTTGTCCGTAAGAGGCTCCCCATAAAGCATTGGGGTAGGAAGCCACGCTTGGGGCTCGGACAGCGTGGCAACCTCTTGGCCCTGGTGCCTAGTCTTTTGTTGCTTGGAAACCCGTCGAGCTTCATCTTCCTCCTGGGAGGAGCGAGACTTATTAGCCTCCATGGGTCTTTTGCCTCTATCCCTCTTATGTTTGGGATCAGTGTGCTCGGGCCTTAGTGGCAGATTTGGTTAAGGAGGAGGAGGTGGAAGCTTTGACTGGGTGGAAGACGATCTGGTCTAAACTAGCAGAAGCTTGGGAGGAGGAGGAGGAAGTTTGGATTGTTGCTTCCCCAGCACATCCTTCCCCGGTTGGCCCTCTAGTAAGTCGAACAGACTGGTTTGGGGTTTTCTCTTAAAGCCCATCTTAACCCGAGAAGAAGTCCCTGCTGATAAGAGGTCTGCTTCAATTAAATAGGGGTCACCCAAGTCACCAGAAGAATCCTCGGATAGATGGACTTAGTCGAACGCACCAAATTCGTCATCGGATGGACCCAGATCAGCAACTTCTTCTTCTCTTTCTGGACTTCCTCCCTCAGCCTCTGTAGCTTGGTGGGATGAAGAAGAGCCCGCCAACGGAATACCTACCGGAATGGGAGACCCTTCAGGAAGCAAGAACCCTTATTCTGCTACGGTGATCTTATGAAGCCTAGGATCCTTGGCTCTGATCACGTACCTCGGAGCCGAGAACGACTTCTGGATCGGATTGTACCCGAAGATCTTGTGAGTGGCTTTAACTTGGTTGTCAGCTTCGTTCACAAATATCTCCGCCCTGAGTACGGTTTCCAAGTCTTCCTTGTTGACCAAATGGAAGTGTCGTTCGAAGGCATGTGGATCTGCAAAAAAGGAGAGCATATTTGTATTAGCAACCAAACAAAGCAAATTGAGATAACATTAAAAAAAAAAAAAAAAAAAAAATCAGCCCTTTTCCTACTCTAAATATCTCACCTGGTGCCTCCTCCTAGGTCGGACAATGAAGGTCGTCGTGCCACTCCTCAGACACGATGAGAAAATCCTTATTTAACCCCTTGCTAAACTTAGGGAGGCATTGAATAAACCGAACCTTATCATCCATCGTCTTCATATAGTAGGATTTACCCTTCAGGTGTTGAAGGTTGTAGCACAAGTTTACATTGTGGTAGGTTAACCTCAGCCCCATCTTTTCGTTCAAGGCGTCCACACAACCTAGGATCCTGAACACGTTGGTGGCGCACTGGGTAGGAGCTAATCTAAAGTGCCTAAGCTAATTCCTCATCACCGGTCCCATAGGGATTCTCATACTGCCTTCAAGGAAGGCGATTATGGAAACCACTACTTCACCCTCCTTCCTCCTGATAAGCCACTCCCCTTCTTCACAATACCTCAGAGCCACATTATTAGGTATCCTATAATCAGCGATGAATTTTTCCATCGCCTCCTCAGACTCAACTAGCTTCTTAAACCTACCCATCCCTAGGAACGGCTAAAGGACTTAAGAAAAGACGAAAGAAAGGGAGAATAGATCTTCAAGCTTGTCATGAATGATTGATAAATAGTCTTGTTGGTCTTCATACTTGCATAGACTTGTGTCTATATCTCTTCCCACTTTATTTTTTTTGTTTTTGCAAAAGAGCTCACCAAATGTAAATCTCCAAATGAAAAAAGATATTGACCTGCAAAAGCCTGTTGCACATACTAGTATTTGACTAGGAAAAAGGGAAAGTGACCCTTTTAATGTATTTGTATGGTGCTCAAAAAGCCAAAGGCTAACTATCAATGTTGAAATATCAAAAATTTCAAGCACTGATCTTAAAAAGATATGTACTATCCAAAAATGGATCAAATGTTATGATTTATGCAGAAGCCAAATGAAAAACTTCTAAGTTGTGTAATCAATTTGTGGGAGGTCATATATACTCATTTCTATAATAGAGATAGTCCACTTGATTTCGTATCAGTTATGTATGCCTCGATTGAATTGATCATTGAAGCTTCAGTCTAGTCTAAGGACTATTTCACATTTGATACTCACACACAACACATAAGACTTTGACTCAATTAATGCTTATCTAATTTGTGTGATTGTACATGTTCAAATGTGATGTGTATGCTCTTGTACTTGTTGATTAAACACAAAAAGATTTTTGAGTGTTTTATATGTTTTTTAAAGTGATTTTATACTTTCGTGTCTTTAGTTATTGTTCAAAATGCATTTTTGTGTTTTTCTTCAAAAACTGGTTCAGAGGTTGTTTCGCGAGAAGCTCGCAACTTAGAGCTTCTTGCGAAATGAGCTTGATGGAAATAAATTTTTCATCTCTTTACACAGAAACTCTCGCAACTGTCTCGTGACTATTTTGCGACCAACAGCTTCTCGCAAAATTCTGTTTGGCAAAAATTGGATTTTTTCAAAATCAAATAGAAGCTATCATAACTGTATCGCTACTGTCTCGCGACTTAAAGCTTCTCGCGAAAGTTTTCAAGCTTCAGTAGTCTTTCTTGCAATTGTCTCGCGACTGTGTCGCCACTGTGCAACCCCCGAAAAACACGTGTTTTCAGTTTTATATAACAGATGTGACAATTTTTCAAATCACTCTCATTTCCCTCGCTCAACCTCTCTCGAACCTTTTTCAACCCAAAATCAATTTTACTCAAACCCCATCACTCTCGAGCATATTTTCTGCATTTCCGATCTCAAGGTATGTTTTCTAAAATGTTTTCTTCATGTTTTTCTTAGACTATGCAGAATTTTTTGTTAGGGTTTCAAAATTTTGGGGATTTTTTGAAAATGGGTTGGGGTTCTCTAGTTTTTCCATTTTTTTTCAAAATCTTTGATTAGGCTGAGTCCCATTTGGTATTTCTAGATCTGTGTTGGCCCCATGAGGCATTTTAACATGTATTGAGGCTAGATTTCACCATGTTCATGCATTATTCCTATTATATTTGCTTTGTTGCATGTTAGGTATTTGTTAAAATGTTCGAGTCACATTTTTGTTCTAAATTGGACTCAAGTGGATTCCAATTTCTGGGTTTATACTTATTTAACCTTGTTTAAGTTGTTGTGGTCACTGCTTTTGTGTTTTACACTCTTTGCCCATATTGTACGCACTAGGCACACACCTAGGCACCCCCTATGCATCTCATGCTGCACTATCATGCATCAGCACATGCACACATCTGCACACACATGCACAGTTACTTAGTTTCATGCATTATATTTATGTTTTCTTGTTTTATGTGTTTTAGCATATTGTTTATAGTTGGTTATGCTCTGTTTTAAGCTTTTTTACCTTTGTTTTGGGACTAACTTGAATCTAATCAAGTTTTGTGTTCTGTTTTGTGTTTGTACACATGTTTCCTGTATGCTGTGTAATTGTGCAGATGTCTCCAACCAAGCATGCAACTACGAAGAAATCATCTTCAAAATGTGCACGCACTGATTCTGATCATTTCAAGTCAGCAGAAGCTAATATGAAGTACAATGACTATTATAAGCATAGAAAAATCATCATGGAAAGGGTGGTTCAACTGGAATCTCTAGAGGGCACCTTCATACCTGATATATTCAAAAAAATGAGATCACATCAGAAGAAGATCACATCAACTGCTGGGTAAGAAGGAAAGAGTTTTTCATTACTAAGGATAGCATTTAGGACTTTCTTGAAGTTCGTCCTTTATCTCAGCCTATCACTACCTAATATGAGGATAAATTAGGCTCTATTGCAGAGATGGTGAAGATACTTGATGGGACACTAACTAAAAATGCCATGAACACAATACCATTTTCACCAGAGATGAGGACTTTGGCCTATGTGATGATTCACAACCTGTACCCAGTGACAAACCTCACCACACTGTCTGCTCCGAGGACCTTCTTCCTATATGATTTCTTCATTCACAAAGAGATTGATATTTGTGGGCACATATTCCATTTATTGAAGAAGAGCATTCGTAAGCAGAACTCCAGGACTATCATGCCCTTCCCCACTCTCATTATGGGCCTTATTGCAAAGAAGCGGCTCAAACTTCCTAGTGGCCTCACGGTAGTTTAGAAAGACTACCCCATTAGTGCTCATACATTGACTAGGAGCACAACCCATATCAGAGGCTCTAAGACTGGTGTACATACCATACCACAACCACGTGTTAAGTAGGAGGAAGGTGACATAGAGGATGAGATAGAGTGCTTTACTACTTCTCCAGAGTCATCTAATCAGCCCTCAGCTCAACCATCATCGTCTGCACCAGCTCGAGGACCGGACAGACTTGATCATCTTATAGCTAGAGTTGAGCAGATGTACACTTTGCTAGATTCACATGTACAACATACGGCAAACCATTTTGCTTATGTTCAAGGACAGATCACAGCTATATCTACTCAGATAGAGGAGTTACCCCTTGGTCATGGTTCTGACTCAGAGTTTGAGGCATTCTAGCCCGTTGGCCATTCTGGTAAAAAAGGGGAAGACAATTTTGAAGGGGAGTTGAGAAAGAGCTTGCACAGTGCTAAAGGGAGCATAGATTAGACATAGAATCTTTGGTTCATACGGGCGGTTTAGTTTATTTATGCTTTGGTTTAAACTGTTTCAGCCTTTATTTCTTTTGTTTACAGTTTTTACTACTACTGTTTTTGGTTTAAGCTTTAATACTCTGGTTTTAATTTCAGTTTAATTTCAGTATTTTGTGATTATCTCTCTGCTTTGTAGCATATTTGTTTGTACTTTTAAGATGTTGCTAATATGTCTTAAGTACCTCACTCTTGTGCCCTTGTAGGATCTTGTTTCCTAAATGCAAATACTTAGTGTATTTTGCATTGGTTGAGTGTTGGACATGCAATTGATCCTTGGGATTGTTCTTAATTGCATTGCGTGTCCGGATGAGCATTTACTTGCTAAATGTTCATTGTAGTCATTCTTTAATGACTGTTGTTTTTGTATGATCAAGATATGCTTACATGTTTTTAAAGTATTTACAAACTTGATTGCATTTTACTTGTTCATATACGTACCTTGTGTTCAACTTGTCATAAGCTTAATGAAAGTTTTGTTTGTGTACAAGTGTTTTAGGTTACAGGTATATATACGTGCAAGTACTTCACAGCTTTTAGATTAGGTGTGAGTGAGTTTTGCTATTATTCCCAAACTCACGCTTAAGTCTAAAGTCCATTTTAGGGGTTTTGTCACGGAATAGCCAAAGGGGGAGATTGTAAAGTTGTTATTTACAACTATGTATTTTGTTGGCTTTTATTCCGTGCCAAATTTGATTGTAATTGTATTCAATCGTTTATACCCTGTATTTATTGTGGGATTTGTTTGTAAGGGTTGTGTGATAGAGAGAGAGTGTGTGAAGACTCAAGCTAATTGAATACTGAAGTGTTTTTGCGGGTAGCTCACAGCTAAGCATCCTGCGAAGTGACCCATGTGCCTTGGACGTGCTAGAATGCGAAGAGTCAGGCCAGGATGGAGACAGTTGTGTCTCGCGAGTACCTTGTGGTTAAGGCCTTCCCGCGAGACACCCGCGAGACATTCTGTTCTGCTAGCTTGTCCATTCTGATACACACTTTCTATGCCTACACTATTTATATCCACATTACCCACAAATGTTGAGGAGTGCTTCTGAGAGAAACCTTAGCTAAACACCTTGAGAATTAGAGATTGTCATACCCACAATTCTCTGCACATTTTGCTTGTGGTATTTCCTTAACTCCTACCTCTCCATTTCCATACCATTGAGAGGTTGATAGCCCAAACACTTACCACACCCTTTTAAAGTGTCAAGTGACGTTTTGGTGCTGTTAGGAAGCATTGGAAGAAGCAAGGATGGCAGATGCAACATGGAGCTTGTTGCGGGATCCAGAGAACTAGACAAGACACGGTTCTGAGAAGCCTTGTTGGATTAGGAGCTTGGAGGGCTTAGGTACATCGGGTAGATTAGGCTTGGAGGGTCTCTTGCTAACCCATGTATCCCAACTGATATTCTAGTGGATCGATTACCGCTTGGAGAGCGGCGGAGAGGTTTTTCGCCGAGTTCTTCGGTTTCCTCTTTGATAACACATCAGCGTGTTATCTTGTGTTTGCATCCTTCTTCCCTACTCTTTTACATTCCATTTTACTACTATGTTGCTTAGATTATGTATTAAAGTAGCTTGTTTGTTTATCCGCTTACATTTACACTATTCCGCACTTAGTATTAAGTTAGTGTAAAATCTATCGAGCCGTAATTTTGATTTGGGGGTCTAAACAGCTCATGTGTTTTCAACACATTTTCGAGCATTCAATGCCTTTATATAGGAGGCATATGAGTGCAGTACAAGTAAGAGTGTAGTACAAGAATATGTGCTGTACAAGCAATCTAGTTGGGCCTAAAGCCCACAACACTATACATGTTAACAGCCCCTTTTAAACTCAAGGTGGATGTGAGACCAACTTGAGGTTGTCAACCAAAGTACGAAGGCATCCCTTAGGATGTGACTTAGTGAAGATATCTGCAAGTTGATTATTATAGGAGATTGGGATCAGCTTGAGAGCACCATGGACAAGATGATAACGGATAAAATGACAATCGATCTCGATGTGTTTAGTCCATTCATGGAAGACATCATTGTGAATAATATGAATGGCACTCTGGTTGTCACAATAAAGAGAAGTAGCAGAGGATGTAGCTACACCTAAGTCTTTGAGAAGCCATCGTAGCTAAAGGAGCTCATATGTGGTATCAGCAAGGGTACGATATTCTGCTTCAGTACTGGAGCGGGCCATATGAGTTTGTTTCTTACTTCGCCAAGAAATCAGAGAAAAACCAAGAAGAAAGCAATAACCAGTGATGGACCTGCGATCAGTGAGATCTCCTGCCCAATTAGCATAAAAAAATGCACAAAGAATAAAAGGAGACTGAGCAGAGTAATAAAGACCATGAAAGAGAGTGCCCTTTAGGTATCGAAGTATGCGTAGAATAGTAGCATAGTGAATCGATTGTGGAGCAGACAGATACTGGTTCACCTAGTGAACAGCATAGGAAATGTCTAGATGAGTGATAGTGAGATAAACTAGGCTGCCAACCAAGCGTCTGTAAAGAGAAGGATTAGACAATGGTTCCCCCCCTGAGGGAGTCAGATGGGCATTAAGCTCAACTGAAGTGTCAATAGTCTTGCTATCAGTGAGTCCAACTCGAGACAAGAGTTCAGAGGCATACTTGGCTTGAGTAATATAAAGTCCATCTGTAGAATGAGTGATTTCAAGACCCAAGAAGTAGCTGAGATGTCCAAGATCTTTCATCTTAAACTGCTGACTGAGAAAATCCTTGAGTTCTTGAATGCCATTGAGGTCATCACCAATTATGATCATATTATCCATATACAGGAGAAGTAAAATAGTGCCATTGTCAGTGTGACGAAGAAATAAGGTAGAATTATAATGACTGACCATGTAATCCAAGCGAGAGATGGTAGAGCTGAATTTGGCAAACCAAGCTCGTGGAGCTTGTTTAAGGCCAAAAAGTGCATGTCAAAGATGACAAACCTTGTTTAAGTCAACAGAAAGACCAGGAGGAGGTTGCATATAAACTTCTTCACTTAAATCCCCATTAAGAAATGCATTTTAAATGGGAGGTAGAGTGAAGACAGGGATTGAACTCAGGATCTCTTGCTCTGATACCAAGTTAAATTACCGATTGTCCCAAAAGCTTAAATTACCGATTGTACAGTACAAGTAAGAGTGTAGTACAAGAATGTGTGCTGTACAAGTAATCTAGTTGGGCCTAAAGCCTACAACACTATACACGTTAACATTATTATTATTATTTTTACAATTGCACACATTAACAAATAGGATGTTAAAGAGCTCAATGTAACTGCACAGGCAATCAATTTTGTGCTAATGAACCAGTACATTACCACTATTTTTGTATTGAGGGATACCATCTGGATCGTGACGCATGTGTCCCTACTCAAATTATCACTGGTAGTTAACGTCTCAGTTGGTAAGTACATATTAATTTTTTTTATCTGAGGATCCTTTCTATCGTATCATCAAATTGAGTCAAATATCAAATATGACTTTTATTTTTTATTTGAGATAGAATTCTACTTTGGCATAATTTAAGTGTGTGTGAAACTCCCTCTTAGAAACTTGAACTGTAGCTCTTGCTCCTCTCCCTCCATATCTTATAAACACTTATACTTGTGGAATGAGTATCACTCCCACGCGTGCAGTGGTAATATCAAATATAATTAATGTTTGAAAAAAATTGTGCCCCTACAATCTTTCATAAAAAAAAATTTTATCTGAAATTGAGTTTTAATTAATGTAGGATCATATATAGAATGATTTTCTACTCTTGATCACAAGAGAATAGGAGAATTTCCTTTTCTTTATTTTTATTTTTTTGGGTTCTGAAAAAAAAAAATGGTCACAGTTGGTATGGAAAAAAGAAAGGAAAATTTTCAACTTGTTTAAACTTTTTCTTTAGTCTCCATTTTCCAAGTTCTGGAAAATTTAGACTTAATCAATTCCTTTGAACTTGTAAAAACCTTTTCTTTAGTCTCCATTTTCCAAGTTTTTGAAAATTTAGACTCTATCAATCAAGCATCATAAAAATTCCATTGAAAAATTCTAGTGAAATAAAATAATTCTACAACTTGATTCCTTGTGGGAGAGAGTTCTGAATTCACCTATTCACTATAAATAAAGTATGAAAACAAATAGACAGTTATTATAATTCTATTTTTTTCAATAGTAGGTGTTTGCGCAGGTTTAATAATCATGCTTGTCTGTAGCTCTTGGATGTACTTGATAATCAAACTTAAAGAAATGTTATGTCTGCCCTAGTGCTTGTGCAGCCGCCACAAACCCTAGTCCAGTAGTATACCCTGTTTATCATTCCTTTGGAACGATAATAATTGTTTCCTCCCTCAAGTAACACTGTTGCTTAGTAAGGCTTGCTGGTTTCTCCTTCGTGGAAATTGGGATACACTCTCTCTAAATCTTAAACTATAATTCTCTTGTACTCTTTTTCCCTTTATTGTTTTTATTTTTCTTTTTATTTTTCTTTTTATTTTTTATTTTTTATTTTTTATTTATTTTTTTTATTTTTTTTTTCAGGTTTCCTTCTCCTATGAATTCCCTTTAGAAAGAATGGAGAAAGATGTCTCTCTCTGATAAAGAGAAGAATTTCGTCAACCTGGATAATCCTAAAGTGAGCCCTAATGCAATCTTGGCTGCCAAATTTTTTACAAAGCACGCTCTCAATATTGATGCTATTGTTCAAATTTTTAAGCCGATTTGGAAAACTTGCAAAGACTTTCATAAGTTGGATACTGATGTGGACCGTGTGCTGTTGAGTGAACCCTGGTCTTTTGATAGACATCTTATTTTGTTCACAAGACATGTTGAAGGAGAATCAGATGGTTCAGGTTTACCTGGCACTATTAATTTTTGGGTTCAAATCCATAATCTCCCTTTTTGACTTTTGACAGTGGAGGTAGCGGAAAACATCGGTGCAACTCTTGGAACTTTAGTAGAGATGACAATTTTTCCCTGCTTCGCTTGACCCGCCCCTTCCCGCTTCTCCCCACGCAGGTTCTGCCCACCCCACAAAAGTGGTGGGCGGGGATGGGGCATGATTTTAGTCCTACGCCATGGGGTGGAGCGGGGCAGGGATGGGTTTAGACATTTAGACCCAACCTGCCCTGCCCTGTACTAATAAGGGTTAAATTGTAAATTTTCTATACCCTAAAACTCTGTTATTTAAACAAACATATTATTAGCTTATTTTATTCTACCCAACAAGGCTTTCTACCTCTCTTTTTTCTCTAACAATGGTGGAAATAAGGGACCAATTTTAACATTTTCTTTTGTCTTTATTATAAAAAAATTTATATACTATTGAATAAATGATTTTGTATTATAAGATTTTTGTTTTTGCTGTGATATTTTCTTGTTAAACACTTAAATAATGTTATTCAATTGTTGCTAAAAATTAGTTTTATTTGATGGGATAAAATTATTTGTAATTTCAACTATATTTTTATTAACAAAACAAGTTTTATTCAAAACAATTGTAATAGTTATGGGAAAATTAATAAGAAGTAGAGTTTTACGAGGTGGTGGGGGGGGGGGGGGGGGGGGGGCGAGAGGGCTTCACGGGGCACCATGGGGTCGAGATGGGGCAAGAAAATTTTGAGCAAGGATGGGGTAAGACAAAACCATGCGGGGCTGGAGCAAAGACCCCATCCTTCAGACCTACACTGCCTCATTGCCATCCCTAGATTTGGTTCCAACCCAAGGCAAATCTGAGATTACCAGGGGCAATTTTATGAGAGTGAGAGTGGGTCTAAACCCTGCTCAACCTTTATGCAAGGGTCGAAGGGTGGTTTTCGGCGCTAGTCGTGATAGGTGGGTGTCATTCAAATATGAGCGTCTCCCAAATTTTTGTTATTGGTGGTGTCTTTTCTCCCACAATGTGAAGGATTGTGAGCAATGGATTAGTGGTAATGGCACTTTAGAGACTGATTCTTAGGAATTTGGGGATTAGTTGCGAGCTCCTTTTTTCAATCCTTTGAGGAAATCGGTAGTCACTGTGGCTGGATTTGAGAACTCAACACAATAGGGAGAATATGTGCCTCCTAAGTAGCCCCATATGCGCCCAGTGGTGAACCCAGGTCAGGCAGAGAACTACTAGCCATCTCCTGCAACTGATTCTATCTCTACTCCTCCCCTAATTAATTCAAAAATTCCAAAAGATCCACAAGAACCTCATCTGTCCCATGTAGTGTTAACTTTAAACACTTATGGTAATATTCCAACTTCATCTGACACTATATCTTCTATGATGTATTTTGATTCTCAAATCCAAGATATTGATCATGAGCTGACCAAGTTTGATAGCCCAACAATTCCTTCCCCATGTGATGTGGTTAACCCAGAACCTAGGGCACTTAATCACAATTGGAAAAGACCTTCTCCTAATTCAGAAGGCATCTTGGGTTTACCCAAGAAACGACAACATGTTGTTCAGATCGATGTAGTCCCTCAAACGCTATTAGTGGAGGCTGGGTCCCTACCCCACCAAAATCAATGAATTACTTAGTTTGGAACTGTCGTGGGCTTTGGAAACCATGTACAGTAAGAGAGCTTGTGGAGTTTACCCAAGCAAAAGATCCCTCTGTTGTCTTTATAGCCAAAACATGGACAGATGAAGATAATCTAAATCGCGTTCTTCATAATCTTGATTTTGACCAAAAGTGGGTTGTTCCTCAAAGCTCTAGAGGTGGTAGTTTCACTCTATTTTGGAAAGATTCAGTAAATGTTGTTTATCTGTAATATTCATTATCTCTCTCATAGCAAGTAGATCCCCTAACTATGTGCGACCTACATGTTATGAGAGGGGAAATTACACATATACCAATTGCATAATATAATTATTGGACTAAATTGAAAACTTAGACTCTTGAATTTGGGGTAATTATAAATTTTTTTTGTTGTAATATAAAATATTTTATTCACTTTCTTAATTATACATATCTTTTTTATTGAGAACCCTTCTTTACATACCCTTGCCCATGATGATGTTTTCGTTAAATAAATAAATAAATAAATAAATAAAAATTAAAAAAAAAACTCCTAAAACTACCGTTGGAACTAGTTGATCCTATATATTAAATTATGCCAGGTGGATTTAATTATTTGATGTAATAAACAATCTTATAAATCTTTTATCAAAAAAATTTGTCAAAAAAGCAAAATTTATTCTCTAAGTTTTACCAGAATTCAGTTCAGACCCTCTAACTTTAATTATTTTCTTCAATTGAGTTACTCTAAGTTTCAAAATTTTTCAATCAATGCCTCACAATATTACTACTAGACCACTATTTTAAAATAAAAGGCTGAACGTATAATGGTATTTTAGGAGTTTTACTGAATGTTTCATTAAACCTCACTAGCTTGTAACCTTATGTATATGTATGGATATACTTAAAAGCTATACAGTAAGATGCATAATATAATAATCTTACATATATAATTTAAATATTATTAATAGTCATTCTTATTTTTTTTTTAACTTTTTAAAAAGTCTTGTAAAAATACTATTAGGTAGAAAATGTAAATTATCCATTTTTAAAAAAAAATATTTTTATGTTCATTAATTCTACACTCTTTGGTTTTTATATACAACAACTCACTTGAATGGATATTTATGATATGATCCCACATTTGATTCCAAAATTAAGAAATAAAAATCTCTCTAAAAATAAATAATTTAGGACACATGGTGCAAAATTGGACTTCAATTGAAAAATCTAATTGAATTTTCTCTAAACTTTACCTATTAATATATATATATATATACACATAATTTTTGTGCCAAATGAATTGTTTCTAATTATAAAAAAGGCTCATAAATATAAAATCATTCAAATTCTCCCTTCCTCTAATTTTATATATAGTGTTAGATATATCATTATGTTTTTTATGATTTATTTATATTGGACTTGTTGTTTTCTACTCTAAATTAACTCATTTGACACAAAAATTAAAAAACTTTGATTAGATGAAACACGTGCCATAAAATTAAACTCTAATTGAAATTCAATTTTTACACTAAACTAACTAACTTTGTTCAAAAATTTAAAATTTTTTATTAGATGGGACATGTGGCGCAAAATTAGACTTTACTTGAATTTTAATTTAAAATCTAATTGAATTTTCTCTTAGCTTTACTTATTTATATATATATATATATATATAGATGACTTATAAACTTGAATTGTTTTTAGTTCTACAAGGAAAAAGGCTCATAAATATAAAATCATTCAAAAAATTTTTTTATGGTTTACTTATATTAGACTCCTTGTTTTTTACACTAAATTAACTCATTTGGTACAAAAATTAAAAAACTTAGATTAGATGGAACACATGGCGCAAAATTAGACTATAATTGAATTCCAATTTGAAATCTAATTAGATTTTCTCCCAGTTTTACTTATTATTATATACTAGTGTTTAACCCACGCAATGCGCGGGATCATTTTATGATGGTAAAATAGGGAAGGGGGTGGATGGTTAGTTGTTCAAATAATAATGTTAATGTGTAGGTGTTGTTCTAAAAGACAGACATAACTTAGCTGGTCATACAATGCAAGAATTGTTCATAAGAAGACGAATTATAATTTAAAACATATATTAAAAGTTAAATGTTATAGAACAAAAAAAAAAAAAAAAAACTCTTTTATCACCATCAAACAATATTATTTTAAACATAAACATTGTTTAAAAAATGACATTTTTAACTATGGACAAAACTTATATACAGTACCTTATGTGCTATTTCTTAGGTTTCCTTCTTAAGATTATGTCATGTGGCTACTTAACCTAAAAAATACACTTCCATCAATGAGAAAAAAGCCACATCGCAGAATTTTAACAGTAATTAATCCAAAATACTAAGAACACAATCTGGTTACGAACACAATTGATATGCATAGTATTCTCTCATTGTAACACACACATATATTTAGCTCCATCTAGAGCTTTGGTGTAATTCCTAATTGACCAAGCCATTTGTTAAATCTAAAGATTTTCTAATATAATGTGTTGTAGTGTACTTAGCCAGCCTTGATTAATAAGAAAACAACCTTAACAGTTCCAGACAATAATTGGAAATGAAATGTTGTAGAATACCATTTGCTTAGTTTTAGATAAATATGATTGTCAACCATTGTATTTCCATACATGCTGTTAGTGTATACTTGACAGACATATTTTAAAATGGTCTTTAACCATGATTAGATGTCCATATTTTATTGGTGCAATAGAATTTTTAGCAAATTTTTAAGCATTAGCGTTGTGGTCATGCCACATTAGCTGCTGCACACTATCTTTGAATGTATTCTACAGTGTGAAACTCAAAGTATAAGAGGTGTCCTCCAAGCAAACATGATCTACTAAAGGAATTACATGCAATTTCTGTCAATTTAATAGCAATCACATTCATTGTTTTATAAATGAAAATTCACCCACTAGCAACCATAAAGTTACAACAACAAAATACATTACACTTTCAAATTTCAAAGTTTTACAATTTCAATCACTCTTCAAAAACAGCAGATCAGGTAGGATGGAAAATAGTTTCAAATAGTGATAATACTTTCTCTTTTTTAGCGCTTCGCCTCCCCTTGAATAGTAAGCGGTAAGTCATTGGTTCAAATCCAATAATAGTTAAAACCGGCTAAAACCCCTGTTTTTGCTAGCATGACAGCAAGTACAGACTGGCAGTAAGGAGTCAACTGAATGACCAAAGCATTGGTAAGTCCTTTGTTGTACTGGGGATCACTAAGTAAAGAATGCCCACTGCACCACAACCATACACAGCCCACAAAATTTAGTTTAGAATTCAAAAAGTATATGTCAGAAATTACAGTATAGTTTTGGAAAGTGATAAAAACAGAGTCCCCTATTACAAAAGAGGATTCTTTTGCACATAGAAATAACCATTGATTAAAATGCACCGGAGAAATGAACAAACAAAATCTGAAATTACTAAAGGATCAAACCTCATCCAATCAACCAAAACTAAATCAAGAACCAAAAAAGAGTCAAGTAGGTATCTAACTAGAAAATAATATTAAAAATTTTATTCTTCACGTAATTTATTTTTTGGCATCAACCAAGTGGTGCCTGAGTTTTTGAACCGAACCCAGATCAGAATGCACCATAATCTTTAAGAAAATGACAGGAAACTCACAAATAATTTTTTTTTTCTTTGAAGATTAATATCGATTCCTGTAGCATAAGATCAATAGGATGCAAAAGAAAAAAAGAAAAAGAAAAAAAAAGTAATAATCATGTGATCACAAAAATGAACCCCTCATTTTAAGTATTTGATAACTTTCAGATTTTAAAGGGTCAAAAAACTACACTACAAATTATATCAAAAACAAAACAAAAGCTCTCCCCTTTTACAATTAAACATCCCTCTTCACCCATGTATCAATATATCAAGGAAATCTCAATCCTGGCATAGAGGCATCAATGTACTTCCTTAAAATACTAATGGATGAAATCATGAAACTCCATTAACTCATTCTATAACCCACTGGTAGATACTTTTTAAGTAGGAAATCAATCAGACATATAGATCATGATAGCATATTTCAATATCATAATTACAAAATCAAACGGTACCATAACATTTTGACCAACCAATCCAAAGAAATAAAAAAAGCTATACAAATTCAGTTAGGTTCAAACATTAATATAATAATTGGTAAGAAGTACATAACAGCCACAATAGCTGAACCAAAACCTTCATCATTTTGCTCTTTTACACTAAGATTTTCTCAAAAGTAGTACTCTTCTTCTTACTACTAAATCTGAGATCTTTTAGATAATCCATTCAAGCATTGTATTACTTCAATGCTCTTCACTTTTTACTCAAACTTGTTTTCATAGCTCGGATTTAAACAATCGCAGCAAAAAAATATTCTATTATTAGTAAAATTGGTGTATACAAATTTTACAGTTTCATGTGAAGAGTATATATCCATACTCTATATACCTCTAAGGAAGGAAACATTACAAACCCTTTACATATGTAGATTAGATTTATTAAAAAAAGAAAAAAAAAAGAAAAAAAAACCTATATATATTCCAAATCAGATACGTTAACTCAATGGTAGAAAAATGTTCTTTATAAAATTAGATAGTAACATATTTTACAAAAGGGGGCAATTTTTGGTAAGTTTCTGTTGCTGCCCACTCCATAAACAGAACCCTTTCCTAGCTCAAAAATATAGAAAGTTTCCTCCTTTCTCACATACCGAAGAGGGCTAAGATCATCAATAACTCCACATAGCAGTCAGACCAACTTCTTAAACAAACCTAAGAAAGCATGACCAAAAACGTATAAAGCTTTCTCCTTTTTTTCTTCTCTATATTCAACTATTGAAGCTTAAAATATTAAGTTCTAGTAGATATGGAAAATGTTTTATAGATTTTTGTATCCATTTTTTTAAATATTATTTTTTGTTTTAAAAAAAATTTTAAACTTACCTATTAGTCAACCGAAATCATAGCAATATTGATCAGATCATGGTTGTTTGCAATGTTAACTACATCCCACGTTCACTGAAATCTGCTTCAAAGTTTTGTACTTCTTTGTGATATGAATCTGTAATATTAGAACATTTTAAACATTAGTAAAGTTTATATACAACAGTGGAGAAAAAAATAGCATGTATATATATTTTTTTTTCTTGGATATGCAATTGGCTGAGAGGCTCTTCAATACCACCCCACAGCCCTACCACCAAATACACATCTATATCCTGGTATCCACTAACCCTAACTTTGATAATAATCCACGTAAAGTTTGATTTTTTTTTTTTCTATTTATCTTATCTTTATTTGTATTAAATTAAAATTTTATTTTGGATTAAATTGATATGTATAATTATCATGACCCAATTAATTTATTCCGTTTTTTTCCCGATGGCCAAATAGATGGTCACAGAATGTCAACATGCAAATCAAATTTGAAAAAGAGGTCGGTCTGATTTATAGATGGCCTCTCATGATTCTAGGGTTCTGCATTCTTGTCCATGCCAACAAAACATCTAAAGAAAGAGAATGAACATTAGAATTTTAATTCAAGTTTGAACACAAAGAATTGGTGCGTACCTTTTGTCGGAGTAGCGCCGATCTCTATCTACGTATCTCAATACCTCTAGGACATTTGATCGTATTTAACTTTGAATCCCTGAACAAAAAATATACTTTTTTATGAAAACTAAGCCAATCGTAACAGAAAACAACAAAATCCTAAACCAAAATTAGTATATATAGATATATATTCAAATAATTTTCAAATGGCGATTATAACAAAACCTTAGAATCACTCGCGCGCGCATTTAAAGTCAAAGCTTTAACTCTCAAAACAGATCTAAAATATTCTACAAATTCACGAAAACAGGGGAAACTTATCCTGAAATCACAAGAAAGTTTCAAAACAAAATCAAAACAACAAAAACCATAGAGAGAGAGAGAGAGAGAGAGAGAGAGAGAGAGAGAGAGAGAGAGAGAGAGAGAGAGAGAGAGAGAGAGAGAGAGAGGA
The DNA here is from genome assembly GCA_023621385.1 of Quercus gilva. NCBI lineage: Eukaryota > Viridiplantae > Streptophyta > Magnoliopsida > Fagales > Fagaceae > Quercus > Quercus gilva. Next base: position 61,595,189 of record CM042481.1, read on the forward strand.
ATGTACTTGAAAAACTCAAAAGGGGATGGCGATGGTTGGCCATACGAATCTCTAGTGTGGCGCAAGTTTTTTTTTTTTTTTTCTCCTTCGCTTTCTCTATATCGCAGTGTTGCTAGGTTTTTTTTTTAGATGCAACGTTTTTTTTTTCTTATTATTTTATTTTGACTGGCTTTTTTTTTAATATATACATAGCCACTGTCAAACAATGTTAGCCTTGCAAAACAATATAACGTATCGCTTTTTAAAGTTAAATGTATCTGTATTTTAGATAGGCAGTTATCCTATTTGTCAGTACCTCCTTATTTGTAGGAATCCACTTTCTTTCAGCTTCTGCTATTATATATAGATATAGATATAGATATAGATTTCATTCCCTTCGATTCCTCCCAATTTTTGGGGGAATGAAAATTTTAGGTTTTTAAGGAATAGAGAGGAATAAGTGTTCCCTCCTACCTATTCATCTTCTCCAACTTAAATTTCCAAATAAGGGAATGAATTTTCCATTTTTTCAATTAAAACTCCTAAACAAGAGAAATGAAAGAGTGTTATAAAATTATTCTTTTCATTCATTTCTATTTCATTCATTTCACTTCTCCTAAAAAGATTGTAAGTGTCACTCAACAAACACATCAGTATAGGTATAGACAAAAATGATGCTAATCAAAATGCTTGGTAGCATAGAGGAGTCAATTAAAAATTTTAAACTTTAACGGTCAAAATCAAAATTACTTCAAACTTTAAGGGTGTAATTTGCAATTTAATCTGAGTATTGCTATTGTACATCTCCAATTGAAAAACTCTATGACTGCGTAGTCTTGACCTATTGGGGAAACAAAAGAATATTTTAAATTATTTTCTTCATTCATTTCCCTCCTCCCTGAAAAGACATGCAAGTGTCACTTAATGAATACATCAGTATAGGCATATAACAAAAAGGCTTCTAATCAAAATGATTGGTAGCATAGGGGGGTGAATTAAATTTTTTAAACTTTAACGGTTAAAAAAAAAAAAAAAATACTCAAAACTTTAAGGGTATAATTTGCAATTTAATTTAAGTATTACTATTGTAAATCCCCAATTGAAAAATTTTATGACTATGTAATCTTGATCTATGGGAGATTCACATGGTATGAGAGAAAATATTCATATACAAAATGTATATTGCTATAAGATAAATTATATATGATGACACAAAAGAAAATTACTATTTTTATGGTTGGAAAACTTTTTTTTTTTTTTAATCCCTATTGTACCACACATGTTTCTAATTTTGATAATAAATGGTTAAATTATCTTCATATCTTTCAAGTAAAAAATAAAATAAAATAAATAAAATAAAATGTAATATTTGATAAAAATTTACTATTTTTTTAAACTCAACTTAGTGACATAATATATTCTCAAAATTAATTTATCAAATATTATAACACATGATGAGTATTATGCATGAACAAGAAATATAGTTTCTTAGAAATATTTTTAAAATAAACTAATTTCGTATACGTGCATCTCGCAGAATATCAATTAGTTACTATTTAGTAGTCTGTATACTTTTCTTCTCCTTGAATATAATTAGGTACTATAATACAGAGCAGGGGAAGAGGGAGAGGGGGGGGGGGGGGGGGGGCGCGAGGGGGGGCACCTGCCCCCCCTGAACTTTCAAAGTGCCCCCCCTAAACTTTCAAATGTTTTGACTAATAATAACCTGAAATACCATATTCCCCCCCCCCCCCCCCCAACAACACAAGAAAAAAAAAATTCCCAATTAAGTGAATTCATGTTACCTTTCCTAGCAGTAGTAGACTTCTACTCCAAGTAATATTCTATATATAAAATTAATGGATCCCACTTAGTAAACTTGATGGACTAGACAAAGCTGCCTATAGAATTTTTTTACGTGTCAAGTTTCTTTCTTGGATAGCCAACTTCAGACATGCATTCCACTAAAGAGTTTTCAGCAGTTAAAGGAATTTGCTAGCTTGTTGAAAAGATGGTAGAAATGAAATAAAATGTTTCATATCCATTGGTTTACTCATTAGTGACTTTGGCATTGATCTTACCAGTTGCAACAACTACTGTTGAAAGAGCTTTTTTAGCAATGAACATAATTAAAAATCGATTACGCAATCGAATAGGAGATCAGTAGATGAATTATTCCTTAGTCACATATATTGAAAAAGATATATTCAAGACTATTGAGTGTAAAGAAATCATGCAACGGTTTCAAAATATAAAAAATCGTTGAGGGCAATTGAGTAAAATAAGCTAGATGTGAAAAAATAAATTAATGTTTACATTTTATGTTAAATTCTGTATGACAATTACATTATCATATAGTTGTTTACTTATTTTGTTATTAATATTGATTAATTTTTTTAGATTAATTTTTTTACTTCCAATCTTGACTTTCAATCTTGCCCCCCCTGATTTAAATTTCTAGCTCCGCCACTGATACAGAGTATCTTATGTTTCCATTATATCCATCATTTGTCTCACAATTTCTAACCATAATTAATGAATTTTTTTTCGATAAAAAATTGTTCATTATTACCAAATTGTGTTTAGGGTTTTGTTAGGGGAATTTATTTCTAAAAATTTGGAAGATTATGTTTCTATTAACAGAAAGATTAGTATGTTGCCAATTGTTGGGCAATTTTTCACTTTTTCCATGATATCTGACTCATTTAGCTTCGATTTCAACCTTGTTACTTTAAAGGATTCCATTTTCTTTCATTTGTGTTCAAATTCATCTGGATCAAATGTTCAGATTTTGGTCAAATTACGGTCAAACTTGGGTTTGCTGTGGTAAAATTTGGTTAAAGTTGGCGAAACCATTTGAAAGCATTGGCTTTGATGTAAAAAGGTGGGAGATTGACATTTTGGTAAAGGTTTGAGCATATTTAGCTATTGAGCCATTCAAGGTATTTTGGTTGTTTTAAATCTTAGATTGGAAAGTTAAATGATCTAAAGTCCGAACCTGATAAATTAAGTTGATCTTGACATTCCCACAATCCTAGGATAAAAACATGATTTTTTTTTTAAAAAAATATTTAGGTCTTACATATAAATTGAGGTAGGATAAAATATGTTGTCGACATCCGCAAAATTAGCACTTGACTCACATTCAAAAAGCAGTTATGATTAAACTCACGGGACATTCGCACCCGCAAAGTGCACAAGGATTTCCCATGACGACTTTGATCCCCGCATGTTTAACTCCAAAGTCTCATACGAAATCAATGATGAGGTGTTCAAGGAAGCTCCACCGGTTGTGGAGATTTTTGTTGAGCTACACACTCTTCCATACACCTACATCCCTACTCTTTTCAGCGATAAACATTGGGGTTCCCTTTTAGGAAGTTTCATTGACCCTTATGCTTAGTTGTTCCGCGAGTTCTACTCTAACATCGTTCCTGCCGGTGAAAACCTCAAGTGCTACGTAAGAAGAGTTGAATTCATTGTCACTCCTGCTTGGACTTCATTTTGCTTTTAAAACGTCCAGTATTTATGAAGCTCTCCACATAGGCACTATGATTTTCATCTCGGAAATAGTGGGGCTAGCTATGGGTTTCTAAATTCCATAGGATGCTTATGCTAATCACCTGGGTTGGAGTGATATTATTAGTAATGGCGGCCGCAGCAACAGATTTCCATTAGCCCTGCCTAACTGCCCCGACAGCTGTGGAGATGTAAAAATTCTATATCCCTTTGGCACAACTGAAGGTTGTTACTTGAATGATATTGTGGAGATCTTGTGCATCCATTATATATATCATCTCTCTCACAATGTATGAAACTCATGACCATATAAGACCCACATGTTCTGATAGAGATTATGCACATACCAGGTGCATGTTATTATTGCTATCGTAAATCTCCGATTGAAATCTTTATGGTTGGGTAAGCCTTTACACGTGGGATTCATATGTTATGAGAGAAATTATGTATATATATCTAGATATCAACAATACTGTGTTGTCCACCATCCCATACTTGTACACCAACTATTAGGGGTGTGTGTATGAGTTGAGTTGGGTTGAGCGTTTTTTTCAACCCATTCCAACATGGTGTGTTAAAAAAAATCCAACTCAACCTAATCCAATCCATCTTAGGGGTCCAACCCAACCCACATGGATTAGGTTGGGTTGGGTTGGCCATGGGTTTGACATTTTTTTATTATTATAAAATTGTTGTTGTTGTTGTTGTTGTTGTTGTTGTTGTTATTATTATTAAAGTGAGCATTAGAACAACACTAGTATAAATAAGAAAAATTTATAATCATGAGCATAACACCAAATCAACTCAAACTATATAAGAAGAATTTAGGGTTTGGATTTTATTTAGGAAGAAGGGAAAAAAAAGTAAATAGAAAAATTGTATAATATATTTTTTAAATTTTGAATATATATTAAATATAAGTGGGTCGAGTCGAGTTAGGCAAATGTGAATCTTATGACCTGAACCCAACTTAATCCACTGTAGAAAAAATTTCATAACCTAACCCAACCCACCAACCCTTTAAAATTGACCCAACCCGACACGTTGGGTTGGATCAGGTTAGTTTTGGTGGGTTGGCTACATACTCCTACCAACTATTATAGGAATGAATCCCATAGAATTACCTAATAGAATTTAAATTAAAATTCTTAGAAAATATTTTTGTAGGGAGAAATCTTTTAGGGTGGTTTTAAGATGCTAACTTGAGGATCTTATAGATCCCACGAGACTTTAGAAACCCAAAAAAAGAAATGGGACAAAAAACAAATAAAAAAAAATCCCTAACCAGGGTACTTTTAATAGTGGTGTCACAAACACTAGAGGTTGTTAGGCATTAAACTGAGTTAGCTTGTAGTTGTTATTATAGCTAATAAAGTATGGTGACCATTAGTTTTATTTTTGAGAAACCATGTGACCATTGCATTGAATAGTCAATTTAGGTGTAATTTGTAATGTTTAAAGTTTGTGATGTGTATTCAAGAGTTAGGCCCTTTTAGATATACACCATTGTAAGTTTCTTTAAAAAACTTTCTCCCCTCTCCCCATGTGTGTGTGTGTGTTAAAAATACTTAGTATTCTCAAAAGAAAAAATAGTGGGTTAATCTCACATTGAAAAATGAGTGTGAGTTAAAGAGGTTTAAGGCTTTGTTTGGTTGGAGGAGTGGAAAAGTAAGAGGATAGAAAATTATGGGAGGATAGAAAAGTTTCGATTTTCCCTCATGTTAGGACATATGTGATTCACTTGTTAGGAACATATGTCACTACTTTATGTAATTGGCTAATCTTTTGACAAAACGCACTTTACTTGTATTTAGGTAGATCTAGGATGTGTTTAATACTTCAAGAAACTTTGTTTCAAGATCAAGTGTTGAAGCCATGCAAGTTTGTCCAAGTTTCAAGCCAAGAAAGTGTCTGTCATTAAAGCTCAACAGCTAGCCATCTATCGAGTTTAAAGAGCTGTTCCAGCCCCGTGGGTCGACAGTTGCTCGACAGCAACTCGACAGATAGGCATCTGTCGAGGTTTATAAAAAACAGAATTTCAGATTTATTTTGACTCTAATCCGTGATTATGTGTTTGGGCTTTCTTTTCTCACAACCCTAAACATATAAAAGGATTATTTTAAGGGCCGTCAAAGAGGACACAAGTTGCACAAGTGTTGAGCAAAGTTTGTTCAAGCAAATTGTGACCAGAGACAGAGTTTCGCTCTAGTTCATCATTCTTGTAGAAGTTGCTGTGTTTGTGCACCATAGGGTTTTATAACCAAGCATCTTCTTGATCTTTATCGTGGATGAACTAAAAAAATTTGCAACCAACAACCTTCTCTAGTTGGTGATTGAAGTCGCGTACAAGGATCTGCGCAATTGGTTAGTCATGTACTGGGAGTCGTGCATCAAAAGGGGAAATTATCACCACAGAACAAGTCCAATTGGGTATTAGGGTAAGGGTTCAACTATAGGTTGATATAAGGTATTGGGATTCCTTTACTTGTAACTGCTTGTTGTGATAATAGTGGAATTTCGGGAGTGGTGACCTTAAAATCACCCGGTAAGGTTTTTGCCGTGTAGGTTTTCCCCATTCATAAACAAATCACCGAGTCAATTTATTTTCCGCCGCATACTTAGTTTAATTAGTGAGTTGTTTGTACTACCATGCATTTGCATGTTAATTTGATTAATTAATTAAACTTGGCTAATTAATTAATTAATTCAACACAAAGGGTCAATTCGTTTTTGGCCTATCAAGTGGTATCAGAGCAGGCATACTCTGATTAGAGTTAATCTTTGTTGTGTTGATCCATTGACCCCTGTTTGTCATAGATAGACCTTTTTTTTATGGCGCTAACTATGCATAATTGAAAGTAAGCATGAGAGCTTTCTTGCAATCTTTAGATGAGAAAGTGTGGCAAGCTGTTGAGATAGGCTAGACCAAGCTGAAGGAAGCGCCGGCCGATTGGGATGATACCAAGATCAAGGCGGCAAACTTCAACAGCAGGGCATTGAATGTTTTATTCAGTGCAGTCACTAATAAGGAGTTCAAGAAGATATCCTTACTGAAACTGCTAAAGAGGCATGGACCATTCTCCAAACAACTTATGAGGGAACCAAGGCTGTCAAAGATTCAAAACTTCAGAGGCTCACTACAAGCTTTGAAGAAATCAAGATGGAGGAGGATGGAGGAGGATAAGTCGTTCGATGAGTTCTATGCCAAGCTTAAGGACATAGTGAACTTAGCTTTCAATCTTAGGGAAACCATTTCTGAACCCAAGATTGTGAGGAAAGTGCTCAGATCTCTACCCGAGAGATTCCATGCCAAGATTACGGCAATCGAGGAATCAAAGGATATTGACAAGATTGATTTGATAAAGCTGGTTGGTAATTTGCAGACCTACGAGCTAGGGTTATCAAGAATTGGTAAATCAGGTAAGGGCAAAAGCATGGCATTGAAGGCCAAAAGTAGTGACATTAATGAGTCTTCAGATGATGAGGATTCTAAGATGAAGTCCTATATCACCAGGCAATTCAAGAAGTTCATGAAGAATGCCAATGGGAAAGGCTTCGATAAGGATCGTAGGTAATCCAGTTCTTCACAGTTCAAGAGCCAAGACAAAGGGAAGAAAGATGTTAGGGATGGTAGTCAGTACACTGTTCCCACAGGACCTAAGTGCTTTGAGTGTCAAGGCTTCGGTCACATGAAACAGGAATGTCCTACATATCTCAAGAGCATTGGGAAGAGCAAGGCACTTACTGCTACCTTAAGTGACACCGAGCTTAAGGATAATTTCAACAATGAGGATGACGGAATCTTGAATGCCTTCACTGCCCCTGTCAATCCTACTGAGGGGATTGCTGAAGACGTGGATGAAGAAGATGACTTGGTGGAGTCTAAGTTCGAGAAGATGGATGATCAAGATGATATCCGTACAGCCTATGAAAAATTGTGCAAAGTGTCTGAGAAGCATGAGAAACTTTATAGGCTGGCCACCAAGAAGCTCAATGATGTGGAACTTAATCGTGAAGAGCTTTCCACAAAGTTTGATGAAGCCAATCAGACTATTGGAGCATTGAGGTTTGAAAACAATTTCTTGGCTGATAAGACCAAGAAGCTTGAAGCAGAGCTGTTTCAAGTCAAATCTTAATTGGAGAGGACTTCAAGTGCAAAGCTTGATAAGATGCTCAGTCTTCAGAAATCTGCTTTAGATCGAACAGGTTTAGGGTATGGTCTCTCTTCTTCTAATATTCCTTCTACTAGTACTACTATTTTTGTTCCTCCTAGTAATAATGTTGAAATTGAGAAAAATGATGTTAAAACTGATTTAGATAGTGAGAACATAGACAAGGGTAAATCTATCTTAGGAGCACCCCCTAAGTAAGATAAGAAGGAGGCTAAAAACTCTAAGGCTAAAAAGGCTAACTCTCAAAAGCCTAAGCAGAAGAAGCAGCATTTCTGTCATCATTGTGGTGTTACCGGACATACTCGACCAAATTGCTATAAGTGGTTAGCCACTCAACAGAGCAACAGCATGATAGCATCTGCAAGCTAGAATTAGCTTCAATCCTTTCTTGCTCCTCTTAGAGATCTTTTCAAAGCCCTCATGTTCCTTTTGAACTTAAACGATTTCAATTCTTCTCCCTCACCATTCGTTCAAGGATTTGCTAGACGGAAAGGTTCTTCCAATGTGTGGAAAGAAAAAGGCCCTAAGTGATTCTATCACTTTCTTCTCTCTCTTCGTGTTTTTGTTTTTACATAACTTGTATGTTTTGCTTTTATTTTAAGTCAGTCTAGTTTTATGCTTTGCTTTGTTTAACATGTTTTTGTTTGCTTTCAGTTTTTTTTTTTTTGATATAAAAATTTTAAAAAAAAATTGAAAAATCAGAAAAATACAAAAACAGTGTGTGTTTTGTGTACATTGGTACTTGTGTATCTTGAATGGCCATTGAAACAAAGTTTTCTAAACTTTGTATCTCTTGTAACTTAGATGAGCATCTCTATGCACAACTAAGCAAGTGAGCTTTGTGGCTTATGTGTGTGATGAGTAAGATTAAGTTATCTCTTGTACTTAACACTCGTATCACTCTTTTTGGTGGGAAGGACTAGAAAATCCTAAGAGAAAGGTATAAATAACCATCTCACCACTGTTGCCTGCTAATCTTGGAATGACATCTGTATGTTTCGGCATAGTAAAAGTGCAATGTCAATGACATTTGTGTGCTTCGGCATAGCACAATGGAATGTCAAATGCTTAACATAATTGGATATTTCTTTTCTATCTCTTATATGTCCATGCATGATTTGCTTAAAAAGAAAAATATGCAAAGAAAAATAAAAAGCAAAAAGAATAAAAATGCTTTATATATGATTGCAAGCATATATTCTAGGAGATGTGGGAATTATAAGATGTACCTCGAAAGTGATAGTCCCCATCAAACAATTATGATTGTGTGTGAGTTAAAGTGATTTTCTCATATCTCAAATCGTCATAATATGTATACACTTATGCAATCTTACGATGTTTTTCACACACAACACGCAATATTCTTTGCTACTTTTGATACATGTGCAGGTACAATGTGATTTGGTCATCACAAGGTTTACATGTGTTAATGTATGCTCACTAAACTGTCTTGACTTATTTTTGAAATATAAAATTAGTTAGACTTGTTTAGTGTGTGTGTGTTTTTGGGATCTTTGTGCTTAAAATTGTTGTTGAGAGATGATTTTGAGAGCTTAAAATGTTGTTTGGATCCTTGGTTGAGTTGCATGCTTGATTGCATTTCATATCTGTGTTTTTCCCTTCTCGAAAAATCGTTTTTAAGCAATTTTGATACCTCCTCGACACCTCCTTAACACTTGGCTTTCTGTTGAACTCTTAAGTTGTTTCTTATCGCAATCTCGACACTTCCTCGATAGCTAGTTGATCGATCGAGAAAACTTTTGTCCCTTTGATAGCTTTTCAACACCTGGTGGATCAATCGAGCTTCTTTTAGCCTTTTGTTGATGTATTTCTCATCAGATCCTTGATAGCTGCATCTGTCGATGTTTTGTTTTCTCAACACCTGTCTCGACAGATGTCTCGATAACTCTCGACACCTCTATCTGTCAAGATTTACTGAGGTTCTATATATAGGTTCTGTGCGATCCGGTTCTCATTTCTCTTGATCTCTCTCTCGATAAATTTGTCTTCTCACCTCCTAAATCACTCTCTCTTACTCCAAACCTCTTCTCCAAGTGATTTTCAAGCTTTTTCAAGGTTTTCTCTTCACTTGGTATGTCTTTTTTCTCTCATTTATATGCATTTCATGTTTTGAAACCTAGGTTTAGGGGTTTTTGAAAAATTTTGGGGTTTTTCAAAATTGATGAGTTATTGTTGCAATTTTGGGATGGGTTTTGGCTTAAATGAGTTTAAAATCTCATGCATTGCATCACATTAGCATTATAACAGTATTATCATGCATTTAGAAGTGTGCAAACTATTTGTGTGCTGGTAGGATTGGATTAGGCTGAGCCCATGATGAATTTTATATTGCATGTCATATGTTCATGCATTTCCCATGCATACGTACTTTCTTTTCAATATATCTTGTTATATTTGGACTGCTTGAGATTTTCTTATTGTCTCTTTCTCTCCCTCTCTTTTTTGTTTACGTTAGTCGTGTTTATGGCACCTAAACGTAAGTCAACTCCGTCTCGGAACCTTCTTCGATCCGGGGCATCGTTTTCATCTGATCCTACTCCTTCTTATATTAGTTCCCTGATAAGGATGCCCGAAAGAACTTCTTGGAGAACTTTTCTCGACAAGGTGTTCATTTGGAATGTCAAGTCATTTTGGCGGATTTTGCCAACACTGACCTACTCGATGTCATTCATAGTCAGGGTTGGGAGTCACTATGTGACATCCCGGTCACATGTCCTTCTGTGCTGATCCAGGAGTTTTACTCCAACATGCATGGAATTGATTCTTCAATACCTCTCTTTCATACTCGCGTTCGAGGTACGCGTATTGCTATCACTCCGCAGCTTGTTATGAATGTGCTTTGTGTCCCGAGGGTAGAGCATCCTAACTACCCCGATTGTGAGCGTCTAAGGACTGTGTCCAAAGACGAAATGATGTCTGCTTTTTGTGAGCACCCTTCTGTTTGGGGTGATCGTTAGTTTACACCATGTAAACCCTTTGTTAAAGGTCCTAGATTCATGAACATGGTGATGACTTTTGTTTTGCACCCACTCTCTCACTATAACTCCATCACAAGCCTCGTGCTCGATTTTTGCTTTCTTTGTTATAGCGTCTCATTATAGATTTTCCTTCACATTTTATTCTTTCCATTATAAATGTGTTCAAGGATACAGCTACCCGTGATAAGCTCATTTTCCCGTCGGCTATCATGCAGATTTTATGCCATTTTCCTGTTCCTTTTCCCTCTTTCGATCACTTCTCTGTCATGTGTGCCATAGATGCCATTACTGTTAAACGTAGCGAGGCCCAGTTTAGGTCACGACAGTCGGATTCAGCAGCTCCTCCCTCAAGTTCGGCTTCATCTCAATCTGCTTCATCCACATCTACTCATTCCTTTTCTAAGAGCAATGTGTCAATTGGAGACATCATGGCGCAGTTACAGCGCATGGATGCTCACCTTGATACACTCTCTACAGAGCTATATTAGGTGAATGTTCATGTCAACCGTATTACACGGTGGTAGGCGATCATGGGTGGCTTCACTTCTGAGGCTTCTCCTCCACCTCCTCCGTGGCTTCTGATTCTGAAGCTGAGGATGATGATGATGATGGTGATGACGATGATGCTTCTGATGATGATGATGATGAAGATGCTAGCTCTACCGATGAGATGTCTACTTGACACTCTTACCCTTTGTCACTCGTGACAAAAAAGCGGAGTAGTTTTGGATATATGAGAGTAGTCATTCTTAGGGGGAGAGTTAGTATAGGACATTTTTGTTGGGAGGAGTGTTGATATCTTGAGGGATGTAGTGAGGATTACTTGTATCTATTTCTTTTCTCTCTTTTAGAGATACATTTATTCTTGTACACTATTATTGACATATATTGTACTTATTTTCTTTATATGTTGATGTATAATTCTTTCACCTACCCTTACATGTGTTGTTTCTTTTCTCTTTATGCATATGCTTCTTATTACTTGTATACAATCTATTATTTCTATTTCACACAAAGATGCCTTGATGAGTTTTGTTTAAAGTGTTTCAAAAATACAAGTTGTCAAAGTCTACTTGCCATGAACTCTCTTCCTACAAAAATTTTCAAGAGTTTATGTTAGGATAGATTTTCTTGTATTCAACAAGTGAATATGAGCTGAGTGATTTATGATTTCTCTCATATGTTCATTTGTTTGTTGTGGTTTTGTCATGGATTGCCAAAATGGGAGATTGTTAGGACATATGTGATTCACCTGTTAGGAACATATGTCACTACTTTATGTAATTGGCTAATCCTTTGACAAAATGCAATTTACTTGTATTTTGGTAGATCTAGGATGTGTTTAATACTTCAAGAAACTTTGTTTTAAGATCAAGTGTTGAAACCATGCAAGTCTGTCCAAATTTCAAGCCAAGAAAGTGCATGTCATTAAAGCTCGACAGCTAGCTCAATAGCTAGCCATCTATAGAGTTTAAAGAATTATTCCAGCCCCATGGGTCGACAGATAGGCATCTGTCGAGGTTTATGAAAAACAAAATTTCAGATCTGTTTTAACTCTAATCCATGATTATGTGTTTGGGCTTTCTTTTCTCACAACCCTAGACATATAAAAGGATTATTTTAAGGGCCGTCAAAGAGGACACAAGTTACACAAGTGTTGAGCAAAGTTTGTTCAAGCAAATTGTGAACGGAGACAGAGTTTCACCCTAGTTCATCATTCTTGTAGAAGTTGTTGTGTTTGTGCACCATAGGGTTTTGTAACCATGCATCTTCTTGATTTTCATCGTGGATGAACTGAAGAACTTTGCAGCCAACAACCTTCTCTAGTTGGTGATTGAAGTCATGTATTGGGATCCGCATAATTGGTTAGTAACGTACTGGGAGCTGTACATCAAAAGGAGAAATTGTCACTATAGAATAAGTCCAATTGGGTACTGGGGTAAGGGTTCAACTGTAGGTTGGTATAAGGTACTGGGATTCCTTTACTTGTAGCTATTTGTTGTGATAATAATAGAATTTCAGGAGTGGTGACCTTAAAATCACCCTATAGAGTTTTTGCCGTGTAGGTTTTCCTCATTCGTAAACAAATCACCGTGTCAATTTATTTTCTGTTGTATACTTAGTTTAATTGGTGATTTGTTTGTACTACCACGCGTTTGCATGTTAATTTGATTAATTAATTAAACTTGGCTAATTAATTAATTAATTCATCAGAAGGGGTCAATTCATTTTTAGCCTATCACCTCATGTATGTTTGATTGGAAGGCTGGAAAAGTGGGAGGGTGAAAACCTCTTTTTTTTTTTTTTTTTTTTTTTTTTTTTTTTTTTTTTGTTGAAGGGAAAAGTGGGAAGATGGAAAACTCTTTTGGGAGGATGGAAATTGTAGTTTATATAAATTGACTATTATGTCTTTGTTATATAATATATAAAAAATAGATATATTTTACACATTAAATAATATAAAAATTAACCAAAATACATGTAAATTTATATTAATTATTTTATTATTATAATTGTAGGGATAAAGGCCTAAAATTATATATTGGGCTTTCGGCCTTGGCCGAGAACGTTGGTTGGTTCGAGGACGAATAAACAGTAGTGAAGGTGTTAAGCTCAGAGTTCCATGAGTAGCTTGCAAATTGAGAAGTTGGAGAAGGCAGGCCAAGGAAGAACGTCTCCTCAGATAAACAAAGCATAAATCAAACGTATTTCCTACCATTCAAGGTGACCTCCTAAGAAGTTCCATGGATAAGGAATTCCTTTGTAACGTACAAGAGAGATGGGAGTTCAGAAATATCTAAAAAAAAAACTACTACCACCGCATTGAATACTCTGTAGCTAACTCTCTAGCCACATTAATGAGGAAGTGATCTCTAAACAGTGTTTTTCAATCTTACAGCTACCCCCAAAGATTTCAGGAGAATGCTGAGGGGACAAAGATCAACATAAGCAATTTACTGTCCACGTGTAGGGTAAAGATGAGAAAGAAGAGATAGTATAAATTAGAGTGAAGACCCTAAGAGAAGAGGAGGAAAATTAAGAGAGAAAGCATTGTAGCAATCAAAATTGCATCTGTAACCTTTTTCAGCTGATTTATAGAAGAACTGACCTCCTCGAACTATGCCAAGGATGAATTTACTTAAACAGATCCTTCCTACTTTTGCTTGATTGTCCTTTAAATCCATTCTAACTGTAATCCAACTTGTTAGGGCCTAGTTTTCCAACCCACTCTCAACAAATTCATTGTATTGGGTTTGCTAGGCCTAGATCTATTTACATCTTGGGCTTGGGTTTCAAAGCACATCCTTACAATTGTCGCCGTCTGTGGAAAGAACTTAGGTGATAGTGAGTGTAACGGTTAATTATGGTGGGATCAGGTCCACACTAGGTAGAGTCCACGAGGTCCCGACGTCAAGATGACTTCCTCAATCTTGAACGCAAGAGGGACCGAGAGCTGAGTGTGCATATCACGCATACCAATAGAAGTCACTCTCAAGGCGGGAGTCATGTCTTTTAGGAGCAGAACACTATGGCCATGCAACTGGAGATTAACTAATTAAAGAAGAAGTTGTGCCATGCACGGCAAAGGCGGACTCCTTCCAATTCTGATGTCTCCTCTGATGATGAGGGGGATGTTAGCTACAGACGTAAGTCAAGAACCCCACCCAGTGAATCTTTCTCCTATGTTGAGGAGCACTACCACGAACATAGGTATAAAAGCCTGCCTCGTAAAGGCCTGGGAAGCGACACTAATATTGAAGGGGTAAGACTTCCTCAGCGATTTAATCGACCAACGTTCACCATTTACAACAGTCAAATAGACCCTGTGGAGCATGTAAACCACTTCAACCAGAGAATAGTTGTTCACTTCAAGAAAGAGGCTTTGATGTGCAAGGTGTTCCCATCCAGTTTAGGACCTGTAGCAATGAGATGGTTTGATGGCCTGGGGGCCGGCTCCATAAGTTCCCTTATGAAGCTCACTCGAGCATTTGGCTCTTGCTTCATTACTTGTAGTAGGGTTCCTCGACCCTTGGATTCCCTACTGTCCTTAGCCATGCGAAAGGCGGAGACCCTGAAGACGTACTTAGACAGATACTAAGAGATGTTTAATGAGATAAATGGTGACTTTGACGATGTAGCCATTAGGACTTTCAAAGTCGGCCTACCTACCGAGCATGGTTTAAGAAAGTCTTTAACTAGGAAGCCTGCCACTAGTGTACGCTAACTCATGGACTAAATTGATAAGTATAAAAGGGTCGAGGAAGACTAGCAACAAGGGAAGGGAAAGGCTAAGGTTATCCCTCAAGAGAGGAGGGATATCAGGTCAGACCGATACAACAACAGCAGACCTCATAGGGATTTTGCTGGGCAAGTAGGTCCTACCAACGCCCAGGCAGTTAATGTAGTATTCCAAGAACCAGTGCACCAAGTTTTAGAAAAGATCAAGAATGAGTCATTCTTTAAATGGCCAAATAAGATGGGGGGAGACCTCATGAGGTGTAATCAGACCCTTCATTGTCAATATGACGAGGACTGGGGAGACACCATAGAAGACTGTAGGACTTTATAGGATCATCTAGACCAATTGGTTTGAGAAGGAAGGTTGAAATAGTTTTTGCATCCTTCTAGTGGCTAGGGGGGCCAAAAGGGTTCTGAATCCTGGAGAAATGCTTCTTCAAGACCTCCTTTGGACACGATAAATGTCATCTTTGTTGCTTCAGGGAGGACTGGTTCTTATCCCTTCAAGGTGTTGTCTGTGGCTCGACTGTCCGTTGAGGACCTTAATTCTAAGCCAAAAAGGGCTAGAGTGAGTATCCAATCAGCGTTAAGTTTTTCGGATGAGGACAAGATTGGAACAATACATCCGCATGATGATGCTTTGGTGGTCACGCTCAGGATTGGGGGGTACTACATGAAGAGGGTAATGATGGACCAGGGAAGTGGCACTGAGATTATGTACCTTGATTTGTACAGGGGACTGAATTTGAAGTTGAAGATTTAACAGCCTACGATTCTCCTTCGGTGAGCTTTAATGGGAAGGTTGTCATTCCGAAGGGTCAGATTAGACTACCCGTGCAGGTTGGTTTAGAAGTAGTGGAGGTGGACTTCATTGTAGTGGATGCTTATTTTCCCTACACAGCCATCGTGGCTAAACCCTGGCTTCATGCCCTAGGGGCCGTTTCTTCTACTCTGTATCAAAAGGTGAAATATCCATCAGAGGGCCAGATTGAAAAGCTTGTTGGGAGTTGGTCCACAACGAGGCAGTGCCTGTTGGCTGCCATTTTACATCAGCCTGAAACTGAATTCTTTACCTCTGTAGAAAGAGGCTCATAGCAATCAAAAACTCTGGTGTCACCTGTTGATGGGCTAACCGAAGAGGCGAAATGCGAGGATTTAGAGAAAATTGTTATAAGTGACGATCTAGAGAAGTTTTTTCAAGTCGGAGCTCAGCTGCCTCTTCAGGAGAAGGAAGAGCTGATGGAGTTTCTCAAGAAAAATGTTAACGTGTTCAAATGGAATGCTTATGAGGCTCCAGGGGTGGATCTGAGCTTTATCTGCCATCATTTAAATGTAAATTCATCTGTCAGCCCCAAAAAGAAACCACTTCGGAGCTCATCTAAGGATCATTCTGAAACTGTCAAAGACAAGGTGATGAAGCTTAAGCAAGCTGAGGCCATTAAGGAGGTGTTCTACCCTGAATGGCTAGCCAATACTGTGGTGGTGAAGAAGAAGAATAGGAAGTGGCGAGTGTGTATGGACTTCACAAATCTAAATAAGGCTTGTCCGAAAGACCCCTCCCATATGCCTTGGATAGACCAACTAGTTGATGCAACCGTATGCCATTCCTGGATGAGTTTCTTAAATGCCTTCCAAGGATACCACTAAATACACTGGCCTAGGGTTATTAGGAGAAGACAGCTTTTGTCACTCCTGTTGGAAACTACCATTAAAAAGTGATGCCTTTTGGTTTGAAAAACGTAGGGTCTACCTATCAGAGGATGATGACTAGAATGTTTGAGCCACAATTGGGCAAGAGTATTGAGGTTTACATAGATGATATGGTGGTAAAGAGTAAGTTGGTGTCCGAGCATGTGGGAGATCTCAGAAGCATCTTTGAAATTCTTGTTGCCTTGAACCAGTTCATTTCTCGATCAGCAGATAGATGTGGACCCTTCTTCCTATTGATGAATAAATGGAAAGGATTTGAATAGACTGAGGAGTGTGCCTTGGCTTTTCCACAACTTAAGGAATACCTCTCTCGGCCACCTATCATATCCAGTCCTGAAGTGGATGAGGTCTTGTTTGCTTACATTACTATGGCCCCTCACGTTGTAAGTTTGGTGTTGGTGCGAGTTGATAGTGATGTACAAAGGCCAGTTTACTATGTAAGCAAGTCACTACATAAGGCCAAGGTCCATCACACACAGTTGTTGTCTTAACCCAGCTTCTGCTAAGATCTTTACTTCGAAGCGCTGATTACACGGGGAGGATTGCCAAGTGGGGTACGATCCTAGGGGCTTTTGACATCAAATACATGCCTCGTACCTCTGTTAAGGGTCAAGTCCTCGTAGATTTGGTGGCCGAATTCGCTGAATCCCCGTTGGAGAAAGAGATAGAGACACAGTACATGGATAGAAAATCGGTTGGCACAATCACCCTACAAGAACCTATATTCTATAAGGTATATGTTGATGGCGTAGCGAATCAAAGGGGATCCAGAGTGGGGTTAGTTCTGGTTTCTCCTGAAAAAATCACCATTGAGAAATCACTAAGGTTAGGCTTCTCAGCCACAAATAACAAAGTTGAATATGAGGCTCTACTGGTGGGAATGGTCATGGTTCAAAAAATGGACAGAAAGGCAATGAAGATATTATCAGACTCAAGATTTGTGGTAGGCCAAGTGAAGGGAGAGTTAGAAGCAAGAGATGTAAGAATGCAAGGATACTTGAGTCAAGTTAGGCATTTGCAATCAAGGTTTGAATCTTTCAACCTATTGCATATTCCTAGAAGTGGAAACATATATGCTAATTCCCTAGCTATACTTGCAACCTCCTTGGCACAGAGCTTACCTCAAGTCATCCTTGTAGAAGACTTGTGTAAGCCCACAAAAGTGAAAAGAGAGGTAGTCCATGTTCACCAAGTTAGAGTAAGGCCTAGCTAGATGGACCCCATGGTATTATTCTTAAAGGAGGATATCCTGCTTGAGGAGAAATCAAAAGCTAACAAGATATGGAGAAAGGCTCCTCGATTCTAGCTACCCGAGGACCAAAAATTGTACAAATGCTCTTTTTCTAGGCCATACCTACTATACATACATCCTGAGGTATCGAAACTACTCCTTGAGGAGTTACATGAAGGGATTTATGGAAGCCATACTAGAGGCAAATCTTTGCCTCACCAAGTCATCACTCAGGGCTATTAGTGGCCAAACATGCAAAAAGAAGCACAAAAGTATGTGAAGAAGTGTGACCAATGCCAAATATTTGCACCAAACATACACCTACTAGGGGGAGTCCTTAATCCCCTGTCCAGCCCTTGGCTATTTGCTTAATAGGGCTTAGACATTATTGGCCCTTTCCTCAAGGCAGCAGGGAATAAGAGGTTCTTGCTAGTAGGCATGGACAACTTCACTAAGTGGGTCGAGGCTGAACCCTTGATGAATATCAGGGACGTAGATGCCAAGAAATTTGTTTAAAAAAACCATTGCCACTCGATTCGGGGTCCCTCGTACCCTTATTTCAAAGAATAGCCTTTAATTTGATAGCAAATATTTCAGGAGATACTGTTATGACCTAGGAATTACAAATAGATATTCCACCCCAGCTTATCCGCAAGGAAATGGACAAGCCGAGGCTGTTAACAAGGTCATAGTGAACGGACTCAAGAAGAGGTTAGATGATGCGAAGGGAAAGTGGGTAGAAGAGCTGTCACATGTCCTCTAGACATATCGAACCACACCCTGTCGGTCAACAAGGGAGACCTCCTTTTCGATGACTTATGGAGCCGAGGCTATTATTCCTCTGGAGACTAGCTTCCCAATGCTAAAAGCAAGTTTTTTCAATCCGAGCGATAACAACAAACTGCTAGAGAAGAGTTTAGACTTGATTGAAGAATGAAGAGAAAATGCCATGGTCCAATTGGCATATTACCAACACAAACTCAAGTAAGGGTATGATGCCAATGTGAAGCTAAGACCATTAGCATTTGGTGACTTAGTGTTTACCCAGCATGGAGAAAGTTAGGGCCCAATTGGTAGGGGCCATATTGCATCACCTCGGTGGCTAGCATAGGAGCGTATTTTCTTGAAGACTTAGAGGAAAATGTAATACCACGTCCCTAAAATGTAAACAACCTGAAAATGTACTATTATTAATAAAAGCTTCCTTTGTCATATTCTCATTTATTATGTAATACATTGTACTTCCCATGACATCTTTCTAAGTATTAAATGAAACCTTAGTCATGCCTGGTCTCTCGGACCACATACTTTGGGTAAATTAATACTTTAGCTCATTTTGCTAAGTATTAAACAGAACCTTAGTCATGCCTAGTCTATCGGACCACATAGTTTGGGTAAATTAATATTTCAGCTCGTTCTACTAAATATTAAATAGAACCTTAGTCATGTCTGGTCTTTCGAACCACATACTTTGGTTAAATTAATATTTTAGCTCATTCTACTAAGTATTAAATAGAACCTTAGTCATGCCTGGTCTCTTGGACCACATACTTTAGGTAAATTAATACTACAGTTCATTTTTTTTAAGTATTAAACAGAACCTTATTCATGTCTGGTCTCTTGGACCACATACTTTGGGTAAATTAGTACCTTAGTTCATTTCACTAAATGTTAAACAAAACTTTAGTCATGCTTAGCTCCTCAGATCACATGCTTTAGGTAAATTAACACTCTGTAACATCCACTTATTTTCCTAAGTGTCAAGCAGATCCCAGGTTATTCCCAACTCCTCGGATCACTAGCTCTGAGTAAGTTAAGATCCTTGGATTTTTATCTAAGTGTTGAGCAAAATGAGGGTTGCCTACCTTGTTTATTTCTTACCAGGTACATTATTCATCTCCATAAGATTCAGACTTCCCTGCAGAAGGTCCAATTCTCAGTACAAGCATGTGATAATTCTCTTTATTGCTTATACTTGTTCAATTTATTTAAGTTATCAGTAATGTATTACTGTTAGCTTTTATTAAAGAAAGAGTAGCAACAGTTCAGTGCTGTTTGCAACATTGTTAAGCTTAAAGGCACATAAAGTAAAGGCATATAGTGCAAAAAGAAAAGTCTTTTTATTGAATAAAAGAGAAAGTACATTATGCTCAATGGCAAAAGGCCACTATAAAAAAGAAAACATACAAAGAAAACTACAAAAGAAAATCCTAAGTACTAAGCCTTGGCCTTTGGAGGAGGAGGATCTTCTTTCTGGCTTGGTTGGGAGATATGAGCGTTCTTGGCCTTAGGATCAACCTCTTTAGTCTTGGCCTCGGTCTCCTTTGCCTTAGTTGCAGCTTCCTTGGCCTTAGCAGCATCCTTGGCCTTTGAGGGGGGCTTGGTCTCCTTACCCTTGCCTTTGTCTTTGGCCACCTCAGCCTCTTGGCCTTGATCACCAACTTGGTTGGATCATTTTGAAGCCTCAGGGAAGGGAAGAGTAGCCTAAGCATTCAAAGGCTACCCTAAAGACTCTAGAGTAAGGGCAAAGGGGGATGGGATGGCAGCTAGGGCTTCACGAATCTCTGGGTGGTAATATATGCTCCCAGGCTGCCACCACTCTGAGTCTACAAAGACTCCTGCAAGGTTGAAAGCCTCCTCCCATGTTACCTTACAGTAATCCTTGCATACCTCAGCCAGCTCCTCAGCTAGCCTAATCTGAGTTTCCTCCACGCCGAGGAGGTAGGACTCTTGCTTTGATGCCTCTGCTACTTCCCTATCTGCCTGAGCTGCTTCCTTGGCCTTTTGTAACTCTTCCCTCAACTCTAGGGCCAGCTGCCTTTGGGTGGCCAACTCTATCTCAGTCTAATAGAGCAACTTGCGTTGGTCTTCAACTTGATCCTGGGCATTTTTTAGTCCAGCCTCAGTGCTCCTCCTTTCCCTCTCCTTAGCAGTCAATTTGGAGGCCAGCTCCTTGCACTCTTGCTTCACTGCCCCCAAGGACTTTTTAGCCACGACACGGAGGTGGACCTCGTTCTTAGCATCATTTCGGGTCTTCTTGACCCATTCTTTAGCCATAAGACCTCCTAGGTAATCTGCACAAAGATGACAAAGCAACCTCATGTAAAAAAAAAAAAAAAAAAAAAAAGGAGAAAAGGCACATTAGTACTTAATTAAAAAATGTGGTTATGAACTTACCATAGCAAGGTCCCTTTTTAGGGACAAGAAGAGGTCAGGTTGCCTTATGCACCTTAAAGCATCCATGTCCTTGGGCAGGAGAAGGGGCTGCTCTAAGGCCTCAGCAATGTGGGCGAAATGCCCTCTCTGGAACTCCCTGATGGAGGAGTTCCAAGGGATTGCAGTGCCATTCACTTCCAGCCGAGGAGACCATGTGCGTTGCTGAAGGCGCACCTCGGCCCCATTGGGCTCCTCCCTACTGTCCACAGAGGTGGACCTTCTGTCCTTAGGGTCCTTGGTAGTTTTTTGCTGTTTAGTCCCCTTCCAAGGGACCACCTCCCCTTCCTCTAGCTCCTGATCTTTCCTCTTCTTCTTGAGATTAAGAATAGGGAGCAGGCCAAGGTCAGTTGTGGAGGAGTCTGGGACTTGGGAACCTCCTTTGATGTGGACCCTTTGTTCCTCCCTGCCAGAAGGTCCCTCAGACCTTTTCTCTAGTTCAAAGCCATTTCTTCCTCGGATGAGCTATCCGGGAAGGCTACCATAAGGATTGGGGCATGAATGCCTGAAAGCCTATCAAGTTCGTCCTCGGCATCTGATATGGGGATTATCTGATCCCCCTGATTCTCCTGTTCCTCAAGGCGAAACTTGTCTGTCTCCTCCTCAAGGGATAGGTGCGAGGAGGCAGTTTCTTCTCTCGGAGCTGCTGTTGCAAGGAGAATAGGGACAAAAGGAGTCCGCGTCGGCACAATATCTTCATGGGGCAAGAAATCCAGGAATAGAAACGTCTATTTTGTGGAGTCTAGGGTCACCTGCTCTAATCGCATGGCTTACATCCTGGAAAATGTCCGAGATGGGATAGAAGTCCAGAATAAGGTGCACTGCCCTCAGCTGCCTATCCTTGCTTACAAACACCTCGGATCTGAGGACTTTGTTAAGGTTATTGACGTTGACCAAACTGAGGTAGGGCGCTGTGTGCCTTTTATCTGTAAAAATAGCCAAGGAGTAGATAATGGTCAGACTACTGAAACCCATCATCAAAGGAGAACAAATTGAAAAAAAAAGAAAGAAAGAAAGATTATAAGGCTAAAAGATCTACATTTCATGTTACGGGACCTAACTATAAGGTATCCTACCTGGTTTTCCCTCTCGAGTTGGGCAATGAAGACCATTATGTCATTCCCCAGAGGCAATCAAGTAGTCGTCCCTCATGCCTTTGTTAGACTTGAGGAGGCATGACACTAGCCTAACGATGGTGGACCAGGACTTTGAAGTAATATCCTACATTAGCGAGTGAGTGGCACTCATACATGTGAATGATATCGTGCCACGTGAGTGCCAAGCCCATTTGTTCATTGAGAGCGTCCATACTGGCCAAGGCCCTAAGCAGGTTGGGGGCGCACTAGTGCGAACACAACCTATGGTTGATTAGATAGTCTTAGGTCACCCTACCCATAGGAAGTGTCATTCCTTATTCTATAAAAGCAATCATAGGAATGACAACCTCCCCCTCTTTCTTGTCAAAGTCTATCCGGTTTAGGGGACAATATTGCAGGGCTACTCCTTGCAGAATGTGATACTGAGCCCTAAAACCCTCCATACTGGTGTCAATGTCTACAAGGTGTTTAAACCTACCCATTGGATTAAGCTAAAGAGGAATGAATGAAGTTTTCAATGAAAAGAAATAAAGTATGAACGGCCGAGGAGACAGGCCGAGAAGAAAATAACCTAGAAAATAAAGAACTTACAAGAATGAATACTATAGTTGCTTTTGGTACTTCTCAAGGGTTCGAATTTTTCAGAGAGAAAGGCTTGAAGACTTTAAAAATTTGGGAAGCTTTGAAGGTTTGAGAGTTATGAATTTCTTGAGAGCTTAGAGATTTGTAAGATGAGGAAAAGTGATTTCCTCGAGTGCTTTATATAGAAGGCAAAATTGAGTGGGAATTATCCCACTCAAATTCCAAAGGGTAATACCAGCAGTAGGATTTATCTCTCATCATAGGATACGAGGAACAAAGCGCTGCTTGGAGCATTAAATGAGGCATTGCGGGCTCCGAAGCGTTAGGAGCAGTTACGGGGCAAACAAAGCAATGTTTTCACACGTGTAAATCGAAGAAATAAATGGTCTTAACTCTTAAAAATAAAAACACCACTTTTTCTCCTTGGATAAGAGGGAGAAAACTGGAGTTTTAAGGGACTATTGTAGGGATAAAGCCCAAAATTATATATTGGGCCTTGGCCGAGGACATTGGGAGGTCCGAGGACGAATAAATAGTAGTGAGAGTGTTAAGTTTAGAGTCCCATGAGTAGGTTGCAAATGGAAAGGTTAGGGAAAGCAGGCCAAGGAGGAACGTCTCCTCAGATAAACAAAGCATAAATCAAACGTATATCCTACCATTCAATGTGACCTTCTAGGAAGTTCCATGGATAAAGACTTGCTTTGTAACGTACAAGAGAGATGGGAGTTTAGAAATATCTAAAAGAAAAACTACTACCACCGCATTGAATGCTCTGCAGCTAACTTTTTGGCCGCATTAATGAGAAAGTGATCTATGAACAGTGTTTTTCAGCCTTATAGCTACCCCCAAAGACTTTAAGAGGGTGCTGATGGGACAAGAATCAACATAAGCAATCTACTGTCCATGTGTAGGGTAAAGATGAGAATGAAGAGATAGTATAAATTAGACTGAAGACCTTAAGAGAAGAGGAGGAAAATTAAGAGAGAAAGTACTATAGCAATCAAAATTGCATCTGTAACTTTTTTCAACTGATTTTTAGAAGAGCTGACCTTCTCGAACTATGCTGAGGATGGATTTACTTAAACAAATCTGTTAGGTTTTAAGGTCTTTGGATTTTATGTATTTAGAACCTAATTTGTAATGTTGGCAAACCATGATCAAAACAATGTATTTAGTCTTGTTTAGGCTTGCTCAAAGTTGGTTTAATTTTGTAAAGTTGGAATCGAGAGACTGCAGAAGCATTGGAGCTTCTCGGCCTGGCTCGATCGATCGAATGTAATTCTCGATCGATCGAAAATCGGCCCAGATGCGTTTTTCTGTAGAATTCCAACTCAGCCCTAACTCTTTAAACGTTTAGGGTTTTATGTTTTTGCCCTAGGTATATAAGGCAAACCCTAGCTACGTTTTTAAGAGTTGCACAAGTTGTGTTGTTGCTCATACATTGCGGTTTTGTGTAAATCTCTTGTGAGATCTAGAGGAGCTTTCCTTTACACATAACTTAGGGTTTTCAAGATTAAGATTCTTCTACATCTTGATGATCAACTTGGTTGCTGCCTTTGGAACTTAAAGATTAACAAGTGAGGAGCTTGTACCTGATTGAAGGAAGACAAAAGAAAGAAGTAGTCCGTGGATTCGGAGCCTGCGCGTGGTCGTGTCAGGAAGTTACTACTGGTGGGTAGCATTAGGAAGTCAAGCGGGGTTGCTTGTAAGTCCTTTTGTAACAACTTCAATCCTTTCTTAGTGGATTCCGTTTTGCCTTGAGGATCGGTGGGTAAAATCCTCCCCAGGTTTTTTACCAGTTTGGTTTTCCTGGGTGATCATATCACTGTGTTATTTACTTTCCCCAGCTTTATATGTTTACATGCATGATATGATTTTGTAATTGTTTTAACCTAGAATTGCTTAATTTGACTAAGTAAAAACTTGGCTAATTAATCTAGGCTACGCAATTTGTTTGTGGTTTAAGGGGTCTAAACCCTGTCAAGTGGTATCAGAGCGGGTTGCTCTTTTGTTTGAGATTTTCATCTCTGAGCTGATCCTTGACCCCTGCTGTCATGGAGCATGGACACTCTTTGTTTGTTCCTCCACACTTTGATGGGAACAATTATGCCTACTGGAAAGTAAGGATGAAAGCATTCCTGAAATCCATTGATGAGAGAGTTTGGAACTCTGTGGAATATGGTTGGGAGAAGCCCACTACTCCTGTGAGTGAGTGGCAAACTTCTAAAAAAGAAGCAGCTGCATTTAATAGCAAAGCTATGAATGCCATTTTTAATGCTGTCTCAATGGAGGAATTTAAGAGGATCTCTAATGTTGAGGTTGCTCATACTGCTTGGAAAATCCTCCAAACTGTGCATGAGGGCACAAAGGCTGTTAAAATAAATAAATTGCAGCAATTAACTTCTAGGTTTGAAAGCATTAGAATGCCTGATGATGAAACCTTTGATGAGTTTTATGCTAAACTCAATGACATTGTTAATTCTGCTTATAATTTGGGTGAAGTCTATGATCAACCTAAAGTTGTTAGGAAGATACTTAGATCCTTAACTGAAGACTTTAGACCCAAAGTGACAGCCATTACTGAAAGTAAGGATGTTGACTCCATCCCTGTGGATGAGCTTGTAGGATCTCTTCAGTCCTATGAGTCTGACCTTCCCAAAACTGCCAAATCCAAATCAATGGCTCTTAAATCTGTTGATGATGTTGAAGCTGGTGGATTTGATGATGAGCTCTCTCCCACGGAGATAGCTTACCTTGCCAAGAACTTTAGAAATTTTCTTAGAAATATAAACAGGAAGGCAAGGAATACCAACACTGCTGAACCTAGAAACTTTAGGAAGAATGATCCCATTAAGGTTAATAATTTTGAAAAACCTAGAGAACAAGTAGGTCAATCTTCTAATAACTCTTTGGGTCCTCAGTGTTATGGTTGTCAAGGGTATGGTCATGTCAAATCTGAATGTCCTACTTTCTTGAGGAATAAGGGTAAAGCTATGGCTGTAACCCTTAGTGATAATGAGGTTTCTGATGATGAGTCCGGTTGTGTCGAGGATGGAAACTTTATTGCTTTCACTGCTACTGCTGAAGTTGATGAAAGCATATCTGCTGAGGAGAACCCTGCTGATGGGGAACTCTCTGAAGATGCAGATCTTCAAGAGGCCTATAACAAACTTTGCAAAATTGCTGCAAAGGATGCTATGAAAGTTGATCTTGGCCTGAAGAAAATTGATGCTCTTGAGCTTGAAAAGAATAACTTGCTTGTAAAACTTTTTGATGCTAATGATCTTTTGAATAATGTTAAATCTGAAAATATGCTTTTGCTTGATAAAGTTAGAACTTTGGAACATGATTTATCTGTTGCTAGATCTGCTAGTTCTAAACTTGATCACATGCTGAATGTTCAAAAGTATCCTTCTGATAAAGCTGGGTTAGGATATGTTGAAAGCATCTTTAATTCTGGACCCCATTCTACTGTCTTTGTTCCTTCTTCTTCTTCTTCTGAACCTCTTGTGAGTGAGGTTGTGAGTGAAACCATTAAACCCCCTGTGTGTGAGGTTGTTAAACCTGTAGGAGTTTCACCACCAAAGAAGATTAGGGTAGACTTAAAAGAATCCAAACCTAAGGAGCCTACCAAACCTAAGGACAAGATGCATGGTAAACCTGCTTGGGTTTGTCATTATTGTGGTAAGTCTGGACATATTCGTCATAACTGTTACAAGCTTCAAGCTGATAAGAGAGCAAAAAGACCAAAAGTGCCTGTGCCTCAAGCACAAGATCCTATGGCACTAATTGGTGAATTGGTAAAGGCGTTAAACCTTTATTCCAATTCTGGAGTTGGGAATCACTCTAATGTGAATAAGAACTCCAATGCTCGGGGTGCATTTAAAAAGTTTTGGATGCAAAAGACTTGAACTAACTGAGTCTTTCTGACATGGTCCTTGTGCTTCATTGCTCTATTCTGTTGTGATCATTGTTATTTGGTTTTTGTGTTTTTCTTTTGTTCTAGGACTTGCATTGCATTACATACATGCATTTCATTCTAGGAGTTATTTGTTTTCTCTTTTAATAATAATAATAATAAATAAAAAAAAAAAAAAAAAAAAAAGGAAAGCAAAATATTTGTTAAACACTATTTTTCTTGATTTCTTGAAAACAAGGTTGGTCATTCTTTTTACACATGTCATGTCTAGTGTACCTTGTTTAACTTGGATGAGCTTATTTACTGCACTTAACTAGTTGAAACTTTGTAGTGCATGTTGTGTGGGAAAGATGTGTGTGGTTTTTAATCACTTTGTCTTGATCTTGAAGTCATATGTTATTTGACTGTCGGACTTGATCCTTTTGAGAAAGGCATAAATAACCATCTCACCACTGTTCACTAGCCAATCATGAACACCTTAGTGCATATCATAAGATTTGGTGCTCGAGAAAGTGTAGCACATGCACAAAAGAACATAAGGTATAGCCTCAAATTAAATTAAAAACTGGTGTGTACTATTAGGCTTGATGCCAATTCACTTAATTCAAACCGGTGTGTACTATTAGGCTGAATGCCAATTCATATATAAATAAGAGGCAATAATGCAAGAAACTTACATGATTGCAAGCTTTTGTTCTAGGAGATGTGGGAGTTATAGGATGTAACTCTTTAGGTGATAGTCTCTTTTAATTCTATGTGATGAATTGTGTAGACTTTGTGCTTGATTGCCATTCACATATCACCTCACATGTATCTCAAGTCTTTGCTAGTTTCACACACTTCACAAGTTACTCTTTGTTAAACACTGTACATGTTAGTGTGTGTGTCCTTGGTCTGACCAACCAAGTTTAAAAATATCTTGAGATTTGTGCACAACATACATGCTGCTTGAGAAAATTAATCTGGAAGACAATTGAATCTTGTGTTTGAAAGAATTGGGTTTAAAATTTGGGTTTTTGAAAAAGCATTCCATTTCATACTCATGCATTTTGTTTTCATTGTTCAAGTGCTTTGAGGAGTTGTTTTCAAAATTGGGTTTGCAATTTTTCAAAAGTATGTTTTTCCCCAAAATTTAGTGTGCCTCTGCCTATTTCGATCGATTGAATGTATTCTTCGATCAATCGAAAAAGTGCCTCAGAATGTGCAAAATTGACTGTCACATTCGATCGATCGAATGTAATTTTCGATCGATCGAATATCGTGGAAAGGCTTTTTAAAAAGAAGATTTTTGACTTTTTCAAAAGAACTATTCAAAACTTTTTCAAATCCTTTTCTCTCTCCGACAAAGCAAAGGCCAAAAGAGTCAATTTTTGTCGTTTTCCTCCGGATTTTTTGCACAATCTCTCTCTTCTCAAGCTGGTATGTCCTTTTTACCCTTCCTTTTCAAATTATTTTCATGATTTCATGCATTTTTCATGCATTTTTTAGGGAGACTTTTGGAACTTTTCATATTGGGATTTTTGTTGATTCGGACCATTTTGTTTGCAATTGATCATTGGGTTTTGTTGGGGACACCCTCTAGACATGTTCTTGAGTGATTAATTTGATCAATTTTGTGTTTTGTGAAAAACTTAAATTTCTAGGGTTTATAATTGATCCGAATTGGGGCTTTTTGTGCAATTGGGTTTAATTGATGAAATTGGCTTGTGTAATTGATGAAATTGGTTATTATAAATTGTTTGCAATAGTTTATAATGATTGGTTCATCAATTTGGTACAAAAATTTTCAATTGTTCTCAAATTTTTAGGGTTTTTGTTAAGAAACTCTATGTTCAAGCCAATTTTATGAATTTGAACTTAAATTGATCCTGATTACTGCATTAGTTCATGCATCATAACATTGTTAATGTTCATGCATCATATAGAATTTTAATTCTATATTTTTTTGTGTGCTAACTTGCAGTCTGCCCTTGGTTTTTGTGTTTATTCTTTTTGGTTTTCTCTTTGTGTCTCTGTCCTTTTCCTTAGCACCATGCCTAGGAAGACTAGAGCTCGTAGGACTCTTCCCACTCTTACTCCTTCCCCTCCCTCCTTTGATAGTGAGCGGTTCCCTAGTGAGAAAAACCAAGAACTTTATGACACTTTAAACATTAAGAGGAAGATATGGGCTGAGCGGTCTGTCTCTTTAGATGAGCTTGATCCTGCCATTAGGGCAAATTTTGAGCGTAGGGGTTGGCTTCCCTTGTTTGCTGTGTCTGACCCTCCTCCTCCTGCTACCTTGATTCGAGAGTTCTACTCGAACATCTCGATCCGCGTCTATGATTCCAACACCCTTGTTTGGAGTTGGATACGAGGCGTAGAGTACTCCATTACTCCTCAGGTAGTGGCTGATGCTCTTGAGGTATCTTTAGTTAGGGATCCTGTCTATCCCTATGATGAGTCACCCGAGTTGAGTGATGTCATGTCTTACATCACTGGGTCATCTATCCAGTGGGGTTCTGATCCTCGGATCACTTCTGCTGAGCTTCCTGAGACTACCTATCTTTTCTCTAGGATAGCATGTCACTCACTCTGGCCCATTTCTCATCTGCACACCATTCCTCTTGAGAGGTGTGTTTTTCTGTATGCTCTTGTTACAGATGCTCCTATGAGTTTTCCTCATCTTTTTCTTCGTTCTTTGAACGAAGTTTATAGGAGTTCATCTACTGCTCATGCTCTCGTCCATCCTATTTTCATTCATAGGATTTTATTGTATCTAGGTTTAGAGGATTTCCCTGCTTCTGAGCCTGTTCATGTCATCGGTCCTATTGGTGCGTCTTTTCTTAGACAGAGGGCCGCTCATCTTCGAGCTGGTTCTAAACACCCTAGGTCTGATCCCTCTTCTAGCGCTCCTCCTCCTCCCTCATCTTCTACAGGTCTTGCTAGTGAGGATATTCCTGATCCAGTTGGTGATGATGCGGATGCTGCTGCTGCTGCTGTTCCTCCACCTCCTGCGGCCGACTTTGATGTTCGTCGTACTTTGGAGACTGTCATGACCGTTCAGGCGGCTCATGGTCAGATTTTGGTGGACTTGCTGGACGAGATGCGTGCTCTGCGAGCTGATCTTGCACGTCTTCATTCACCTTCACCACCACCTTTTGATGGCGACTTTTGATTGCCCTTTGGCATTCCGTCACAAAAAGGGGGAGTGGATATTTTTGACTTGTAGAGGAGTTTTGACCTTTTGAGGAGATTTTGTAGTTAGGGGGAGACATATTGTTTAGCATGGGATATTTTTTGTGGAGTTTATTATATTGTATCTAGGTGCTTCACTTTGTATATCATTTTTTTGAGGATATTCATGTTAGGGGGAGTAACATTGATATAGTAACATTGATTGATATATTGATATACATGTTTTTCTTTTGATTCTTGTTGACTTATGATTCATTGCTTATTGATTTATATTTATGAGTTGATTCATTGATATATATCTTTATTTTGAGTTGTGTGAATCTTACAAGAATATTATACCTGTTTATATACTACTTTCTGCCACACATGCGTTTATGTGTTTGTTGAGTATTTCAGGAATATACAGGTTGATTCAACAAAGCTGCTGTCTACACTTGCAACCGATGGATAGTAGTTAGGTTGAACTTTTGTTTATGAGCATTATTTTGTAAAGGGCTTTTATACTTGTAAACTTTGAGCTTTTGATTTGTGTTTTGTCACGGATTGCCAAAGGGGGAGTTTGTTAGGTTTTAAGGTCTTTGGATTTTATGTATTTAGAACCTAATTTGTAATGTTGGCAAACCATGATCAAAACAATGTATTTAGTCTTGTTTAGGCTTGCTCAAAGTTGGTTTAATTTTGTAAAGTTGGAATCGAGAGACTGCAGAAGCATTGGAGCTTCTCGGCCTGGCTCGATCGATCGAATGTAATTCTCGATCGATCGAAAATCGGCCCAGATGCGTTTTTCTGCAGAATTCCAACTCAGCCCTAACTCTTTAAACGTTTAGGGTTTTATGTTTTTGCCCTAGGTATATAAGGCAAACCCTAGCTACGTTTTTAAGAGTTGCACAAGTTGTGTTGTTGCTCATACATTGCGGTTTTGTGTAAATCTCTTGTGAGATCTAGAGGAGCTTTCCTTTACACATAACTTAGGGTTTTCAAGATTAAGATTCTTCTACATCTTGATGATCAACTTGGTTGCTGCCTTTGGAACTTAAAGATTAACAAGTGAGGAGCTTGTACCTGATTGAAGGAAGACAAAAGAAAGAAGTAGTCCGTGGATTCGGAGCCTGCGCGTGGTCGTGTCAGGAAGTTACTACTGGTGGGTAGCATTAGGAAGTCAAGCGGGGTTGCTTGTAAGTCCTTTTGTAACAACTTCAATTCTTTCTTAGTGGATTCCGTTTTGCCTTGAGGATCGGTGGGTAAAATCCTCCCCAGGTTTTTTACCGGTTTGGTTTTCCTGGGTGATCATATCACTGTGTTATTTACTTTCCGCTGCTTTATATGTTTACATGCATGATATGATTTTGTAATTGTTTTAACCTAGAATTGCTTAATTTGACTAAGTAAAAACTTGACTAATTAATCTAGGCTACGCAATTTGTTTGTGGTTTAAGGGGTCTAAACCCTGTCAAAATCCTTCCTACTTTTGCTTGATTGTCCTTTAAATCCATTCTAACTGTTATCCAACTCGTTAGAGCCTAGTTTTCCAACTCACTCTCAATAAATTCATTGTATTGGGCTTGCTGGGCCTGGATCCATTTACATCTTGGGCTTGGGTTTCAAAGTGCAACCTTACGATAATAATTTAAAATTTATGGCTCCTCCTTACTGCCTGGGATGACAATTTCAACCAAAAAAAAAAAAAAAACAACAACAACAATAGAATGACATAACAAACAACTATTGGCTTGCACTTTTTGTGTCTATTGTTTAGTTATATTATATACGTGCTGTGTGAAGACCTCTAGGAATAATGGAAAAAAAAAAATAATAATAATCAAATATCAATGGAGAACTTGGAATATAACGAGGATAAGGCAAAAAAAAAAAAAAAATGAAAGAGTACAGAACCTGGAGGCGTGCTGTGAAGAGGGAGAAGGAGTGAAGTTACTGAGAATGTGTGAATTGATAGGTTGTCAAGAGATGGGAAAGTGATGGGTAAGTGAGTGCAATAAAGGTGAGGGTATTTGTGTAATTTACTACCCACATCATCTTTTCTCCTTAATTTTCTTCCCAAATTGGGACAAAATTTTGTGGGCCCGGAAGAATTATTTTCCACACCATTTTCTTTCTCTCTTGTTTTATCTTCTGAACCAAATAAGAGAAAAATTCTATTTTCCACCCTATTTTCTTCTCATTCTTTTCCATCCTCCTTATTTTCACCTCAATCAAACGGGGCCTAAACTAAAACTTATGCTGTGTATTCAAGAGTTAGACCCTTTGGATACACACCACTGTAAATTTCTTTTAAAAAACCTTCTCCCATCTCTCCGTGTGTGCGTTAAAAATACTTAGTATTCTAAATAAAAAATAAAAAAAAATAAGGTGCAATTTGTAATCTTTGATAAGATTAGGGTGAGTTTAATAATTTGGGGTGCGATTATAGATAGACATGGCAAAACGGGCGGGTCGGGTTGAGTTCGGGTTGGGTTAATTGGGTTGGCGGGTCAAACGGGTCGCGGGTCAAAACGGGTCAATCGGGTTACGGGTCAATCGGGTCGGGTCGACCTGTATTTTTCAAACAAGTTTTTTTTTTTTTTTTTTTTTTTTTTTTTCAATTACAAAAACAAATCAATAACAACCTGTTTAGAGAGAATGAATAAAATCAATTAAGAAAATGAATTGCACTTAATGTCACTTGTTAATATCCTTCCAATTCTGACAGTTTTGAGCATGACAAAAATTATTTATAGTCATAAATTCATGATGGAAAAAGTCTTCAATGTTAATAGTTCATTGTCAAAATGCATATAATTACAAGTTTACATCTTCAAAAATAGATAGATCGTAAAACAAACAAAACAAGTAAGCCGACAAAGTATTGTTAATATTCTTTCTTTCGGATGTTTCTATGGTTTTTTGAAGCATGAAATTCTTTTATTTTATTATTAAGATTTGGATCTTTTGGGGGTGATAGATTGTGAGCAAAGGATGAGCATAGATTAAAAAAAAAGAACAAAGTTTTTTATAGCCTGGTGTGTAGGTGAAGGCTGATTTTTTTTATGGACGAATGGAGAAATTCTTTATAATTCGTAATGGCCACTATTCATTGGCTTCTAAGAAATCCATTACTTCTTCATTATCGCCATCATCTCCTTTTTCTCTTTGGTGCTAGTCTAAGTGCAGGTGACCAAAAATTAGAGCTTGAAGCGATATCGGTGATGAGAAAAAGGAATTAGCGCTAACACTATGACCTATGACGTTCGCTCCTAATGATAGCTCTTTATCATCAGACTAAGATACCAATCAGTATTTGGTGTAAGCGGGAATTGAATCCCAAATCACTTATTCAACCATCATAGATTTTACCAATTGAGCTAACCACTAAGTTTAGTCAATTTGAATGTGTATGTTATAACTTATAAACACATGCTAATTTAATTTATTTAGTTAGCTAGTTAAATATTATTATATAAGTGATGAATAAATTAGTCATTAGTTGAATATATTCAAAATTTATAATGAATATACCCTTTGAATATGTATACCTATAGTTTTTTTTTTTTTAATCTTTATATATTAAGACGATTCAAAAAATTAGTTATGGTTTCAAAAAATGTCAAAAACGCCCCTAATCTAATTAGATAATCCTTATTCCTAAAAAATAAAAAAATGGGGTTAAAATTGTAATTCAACAAAATTTAAAAACAAAAAAAACTACCAGAAAAACTTTTTTCCTAAAAATTAGCACATGCTCTATAAATATATCTCACATACGTTTGATGCATTTTTCCCTAAAAAGTAGCAAACACTAAACCAGCAGTTTACTCCATTTCAAATTCTAAATTTTAGTTTCTTAAAAATTTCTTCATGTGTAAATTCACTAACAATAGATAAATTAGAATTGAAAAATTACTTTAAACTAAAAAAAAAGAAAAAAAAAGAAAGGCTTGTTCACGTTTGCTGTTTGTGCTTGTGCATTTGTTCATTTGTTTGTGCCTTTGGCTTTGGAGTTTGGACAATGGCCTACAGCTCAGTTGAATGAGTTTTTATTTTTATTTTTATTTTTATTTTTTTAATGGTTTCCTTGACTCTTGAGTCTTGACAGCCTTGACCGGCCCTTGTTTTGTTGTGTAACTTGTAGAGTAGTCTTGTCTCATCACTCATGGCAATTGGCAGCAAGTATTGAAGCTAGCTATTATTGGTTTTGATGAATCAAATAGTGATTCTCTCATGTCAATGTCATGTCCTGGGTTTTAATTGTTTATGAAAGTTCGAAAACGTGTTGAAAACACAAGAGCTATTTAGACCCCCAAATTAAAAATTACGGCTCGATAGATTTTACACAACTTTAGTACAAAGTGTGGAATAGTGTAAAAGCGAGCGGATGAACAAGTAAGCTACTCTAATCCATAAACTAAGCAACACAGTAGTATAATGGAATTAAACAAGAGTAGGGAAGAAGAATGCAAACACAGAAAACACCGAGACGTGTTCTCGAAGAGGAAACCGAAGAACTCGGCGAAAAACCTCTCCGCCGCCCTCCAAGCGGAAATCGATCCACTAGACAATCAGTTGGGATACATGGGTTAGCAAAAGACCCTCCAAGCCTAGTCTACCTGCTGTACCTAAGCCCTCCAAGCTCCTACTCCAACAAGGCTTCTCGGAACCGTGTCTTGTCCTAGTTATCCGGATCCCGCAACAAGCTCCATGTTGCATCTGCCATTCAAGGCTTCTTCCAATGCTTCCCAGCAGCACCAAAACGTCACACAGCACTCACAAGGTGTGGTAAGTGTTTGGGCTATCAACCTCTCAAAGATATGGATAATGGAGAGGGAAGGGTTGAGGAAATACCACAAGCAAATGTATAGAGAAAGGTGGGGAAGACAATCTCTAATTACCAATGTGTTTGGCTAGGGTTTTCTCTCTGAAGCATTCCTCAACAATTGTGGATAATGATGGTATATATAGGAGAGGTGCAAAAGGTGTGACTCAAAAAGTACAGGCTGGCAGAACAGCTAGTCTCGCGGGTGTCTCGCGGGAAGGCCTTACCCGCGAGATACTCGCGAGACACAGTTGTCTCCACCTGGCCTGACTCTTCGCATTCCAGCATGTGCCTGGCACATGGTTTACTTCGCGGGATGCTTGGTCGCGAGATACCCGCGAGAATCCTTCAGTTCTTCAAATGCTTGAGTCTTCAAACACACTCTCTATCACACAACCCTTACAACAAGTCCCACAACAAATACAGGGTTTTAAACGATTGAACATAATTACAATCAAATTTGGCACGGAATAAAAGCCAACAAAAACACAGTTGTAAATTACAACTTTACAGTTTATAATTTTATATTTATAATATATTAATTATTAGTTTTGGTACTTTGTGCTTTATACACTTAGTATCAAGACGTAATTTAAATATTTTTTTAACGAATTTTTTTTAACGGGTCGGGTCACGGGTTATTTAGGTCAGGTCGGGTTGATCCGCAAAAAAATCAGGTCGGGTCACGGGTCAACCCATTTTTGCTTTGGGTCAAAAAAATTGGGTTCGGGTCGGGTATTTTTTCGATCGGGTCGGGTTAGAATTTTCTGACCCGTATTGCCATGTCTAATTATAGATTCCCTCCTTATAGGCAACTGAGTGAATTATTCTTTTAAAAACAAGTTTAATTATAGCTTTATTTGTGTATTACTTAATAAGTATAATCGAGAGTTGTCAAAGTCGAGGTCTACCTTTTATTTTATTTTTTTGGGTACTAAGGGTGAGTTTGGTTCAGCTTTTTAAAAAAGTGCATAATGAAAAAGTGGAGTTTTCAAAAAGTGCATAGTGAAAATGTGCTTTTTGAAAAAGCTGAGTGTTTGGTAAAAACTGTTAAAAAGTGCTTTTTGAAAAAACTGAGTGTTTGGCTAGCATTTATAAAAGTGGCAGTTTGAAGATAAATTACCAAAAAGGACAATGCACATATAAGAGAGTTTATTTCATACTTAAATCAATATTGTGAAATTATTTTTTTCTCACCAATATTAGCTAATAATAACCTATCAGTTAAGATTTATTATGAAAATATTGTAATAAAAATTGATATTGATTTTAATTTTAACGTACTATTAAAATTATTTTTTTCTCTTTCTAAAAAAATTATTTTTTTCATACAAATATTAGCTAATAATAACCTACCACTTAAGATTTATTGTGAAAGTATTGTAAAAATATTGTGAAAGTATTGTAAAAATATTGTGATAAAAACTGATACTAATTTTAATTTTAACGTACTATTAAAATTATTTTTTTCTCTTTCTAAAAAAATTATTTTTTTCTTACCAATATTAGCTAATACTAACCTATCACTTAAAATTTATTGTGAAAAAATTATAAAAAAATTGTGATAACATTTCTTTCTTTTTTTTTTTCCTCTTTTTTTATCCTCCACACACGGCATTTCTTTCTTCTTCTTCTTTTTTTTTTTTTTCTTTTTTTTCCCCCTCTTTTTTTTCCTCCACACACATACCGTTCATCTTTTCTTTTTTATCCTTTTTTTCTCATTTGTTTTCCCTGCCATTCCTCCAAACTCTAGAACGTTCTAAGCTCTCCTTCTTTTTTTTTTTTTTTTTCCCCTGCCGTCGTTTACAACTGATCTTTTAGAACTATTAAAGCAGGTATCCAAGAAAGTTCCTTCATCCCTTCCTTTTAGTCTTTTGCTTGCCTCTAGAAACCCCAAATGCAAGAGATGGACGGGCATGAGCCTTCTTCATTCACTGATCAACCTGGCTTTTAAATCCTTTGTTTTCAACCTTAGATGAATAATGTTTTTGAACAGCTGCCAAATCAAGATCAGGAGAGAGACCTGAGAAGGATTCTCTTTGCGGGGATTGTTTCGGTGTCGGTCGCTGCGATGATTGCGTTCTCGGCGTGTTCTAAGAGCCACCGGAACTCATGACTCTTCAACTTCTTCTCCACTGGAACTCATCCACTGCAAGATGGGTACAAAACTCCATTTGATCCTAATTTGCAATATTTTGATTTTTTTTTTTTTTTTTTTTTTTTTTTTTTGCATTTTGAGGAATCCTAATTTGCAAGGGATTAATTTTATTTTTCCTTAGCTGATTTGGGAATTTGTTATAGAATTTTTTTGTGTTTGGATTTGGAAATTTGTTATTGAGAGGGCAGAGGGCAGAGCAGAGAGATGAGAGGAATGAGGAATGGTGTGAAAGGGTAATTTGGTAATTGTATTGTGAGTCCAACGGATAGCTTTCAAACGTGCACGGGCATTTTCCAAAATGAAGCTCTGATGCTCCATATTTGTTGCGCGTTCTTGGACTATTTTTTGCCTTGGCCCAAAACGCAACTTTTTTCAAAAAGTTGCGTTTTGGGCTGAGCCAAACGCAAAAGTTGTCTCAGCATTTTGCAAATGTGCATAAATAGTAAAAGTGGGCTCAAAACGCCCAACCAAACGGGCACTAAGTCGAGGTCTACTTTATTGTCTAGCTTAGATGTGAAGTGTGAGCACAAATCCAGTTGACTCGCGTACTTAACGGGTCTTCTCTTTTTTTCCTTAATGTGTATTAGGCATATTTTAATATTGTCTACTCCTTTTTTTTTTTTGGGAGAAACCAGACCAGGGAGTCTGGGGATTTATTCAAAAACTAGAAAGATCAGTGCACAGCACTTACAACAAAAGCATCCCTTAAAACAAGAGGGATAATATCAGGTGGAGAATCCTCCAACCAGACCTGAAGACTAGCCCACTGTGCTCACTTTTTTGGCTAGTGCATCAGCAACAGAGTTACAAGCTCGGGGAACATGATTAAAATCTACCAGTTGAAAACCCAAAGCAAGATTACGGATGTCCTCCATAATATTTCCGTAGTTGGTCTGATCTCCATTGGCCGTGGTAAGTGCATTGATGATCACAGCTAAGTCTCCTTCAAACACCACCTGAGACAAACCAATTTCTGCAGCAAACTTCACTGCACGGCGACTCGCTAGAGCTTCCGCAGCTGCTACTGATTGAGGCATCGGAATTGGCAAAGAGAGAGCACCATAAACCTCCCCAGCAAAATCATGTACAATAACTCCAATGCCAGCTGAGTTGGTGGACCTGAATGTCTACTCCTTTTTGAACTTTATTACTTTCTCTACTTGAGGTTGCCTAGACCTCTGTAATTCTCATTGGGTCATGTTAACGAGGCTTTTTTATGGCATTGGTTAATAATCCAGCCAATGAAAGTTTTTATGAGAAAAAAAAAGTAATTAATATTTTGATATTTTTTTTTATTTTTCATAAAATTAATGTCAAAATTTTCTTTAAATGAATTGTTAATAAAGGACATTCGTTAGCATTTCCTATTTACATATACCATATACTAGTAATTTTCAACTTACTGGTGTTAATTATAACTTACAAGATTACACGTAGTTTATGCTAATTATAATTATTAATGCTCCTATTGATCAGAGTGGTTTCCATTTTGTTTCCAAGAACACAGTTTAGTCTCGATCATAAGACCAATTTTGGCATTCACGTCAAGTCCAATTTGATATAATTTTCTATAGTGCAAACAGGAGAATTTTTATCAAATGTGACAGCTAATATGAGAAATTGAGAGTTCGTCAATTGTATATTACACTATAAAATGTGCAAAGGTAAAGATCCTTTCAAAATGTAATCCAAGGGTTGGATCAAGAATGGGTCACACTCGCTGACGAGGTCGGCCTTCAGTTTGAAGGTGATGGAAGAGCCGAAGAGATTTTATGAGATATGGCTATAGCTGATTGAATGCGGGCATGAACAGAAACTAGGAAAATTTATGGAGGCATTTTTGGCAACACCTGACATTTCATCAAAATGAGATTTATTTATTTATTCATTTTTTATTTTTGAACAAAATGAGAAAATAAATTAAGTAAAAACTTCCTAGAAAAATAAACACCAAAATCCAAAAATGTGGAAATGGTATGAAATCACCATGGTTTTAAAAATCGGTATGGTCAAAGAACTGGTAAAGAAACTGATTATTGGTTTTATGATTGGACCGAAATTAAATTGATGGTCGAACCAATGATATCATAAATAATTTAATTTAAAATATTTTTAAAAAAATTATGTGAATTTTTATTTTTCATAAATTATATTAAGAAAATATTTAATAAAATAAAAAAATTTCTTTACTCTTCATTTTTTTCCTAATTAATAATTGTTGAAAAAGTATAATTTGCTATTTAAGTTTCATATATATATATATATATATATTATAAATAAATTTTTTTTTTGAATTATATAAATAATAGTTTGATATTTAACTTTCAACTTTTAACTATTTATTAAAAAAAAAAAAAAAACCGAAAATCAAAGTTAAAAGTTCAGAATGACAAGACAAGTCACCCATTACCTTTTTTACTTTCATAGCATATTTTCATGGCAATTGTCAGACTCACTTGCTCACACACGTTCACTCTTCTTTTCCTTTTTATTTTTTTTTATTTTTTTTTATTTCCCTTAAATTTATAACCACACATTACCACCTACCCTCAACCTCTCAAATCAGATTCAAACTCCTTAAATTTGGCCAAAATGGCCCTTTACCATCAATTTTCGAAATATTTGGCAACAAAACACTGTTTCGAAAATAAACAGGAATCTACCACTTTTTCAAGTACTCGAGTTTGGTGAACTTGAGTACCCTATTTTATAGTTCCACCGTGGCTGCTGAGCTGGAAATTGGCGATTAAAAAAAATTAAGTGGTACTCGAGCTTGGTAAACTCGAGTACCATGCAACACAATACTCGAGTATACCAGGCTCGAGTACCTTTTATAAAAAAAATACAGAAAATTTTTTTCTACAGTACTCGAGTTTACCAAACTCGAGTACTGTGTAAATTTTTTTTTTTGTTTTTTTTGTTTTTGTTTTTGTTTTTTTTGCTTGAGGATAATTGACAAATAAACATAAAGATAAAAATAAGTAGATTTTATATGTTTTTATTTATTTAAATAGAAGCATTGTAAGATATAGAGATTTTAATTTCGAAATATGAATTTAATTTCTACATTGATTAAAATTGTTCATTGTTTTCTCATAAAATTGTTCACTATTTTCTGTATAAACAATTTCTACAATTTTACATAAAATTATTTTCTGTTCAGCATTATTTAAGAAATTGTTCGCTCTCTTTTTTGGATAAATTATTTCTGTTCACTATTTAAAAAATTGTTCACTGTTTTTTCATAAAACACATAGTGAAATCGTGTTTTCTAAATTTAAACGCCAAATCTGAATGCTTTTTCATGTTTCAATTTCACAATAATCAAATATATTTTTCTGCATTGATAAAATATGTTTCTACATTTATGAAATTTTCTCTCTACACATCATATTTACTGTATATTCAAATCTGTTTACTACATTCATAAAATCTGTTTTTTGCATTAATTAAAACTGTTCACTGTTTTGTCATAAAAATTGTTCACTGTTTTTTGCATTAACTATTTCTAGCATTGGTGCAGTTATTGCACTTAAATGGTTTTTGTGTTTTTCTAAATTTGTAACCATATGAATAATGAACAAACTCCATGAAAGAAAAATGAATGATTCGTATAAATCACCTAATGGTAAATGCCTCGAAAAATTCGAATTAGTTGAATGTAGAAATTCGAGAAAAATCAATGGAAAATCAATGAACGTAGCAAATCGTGAATGTGTACATAAGATGTACAGAAAGTCTAGACTTTTTGAGAAATTGATTTCGTGGAAAGTACAAAATAATGAAAATTCAAAGGAAAAGTATGTACGTTAGATGTATAGATCGTATGAATTTGTTTAAAAATTTGAATTCATTGAATGTACAAAACTGTGAAAACTCAAGGAAAAATTGTGTACATTAGAGGTACAGATAGTATGAATATGTTGAAAAATTTGAATTCGTTGAGTGTGTAAAATCATGAAAATTCAAATGAAAATTGAAGAGCATACCAAATTGAGTAAACTTAATGGAAAATTAATTACATTAGATGTACAGATCATCTATTTTTTTCCATTAATAAAATCTGTTTCTACATTAATAAAATTTGCTTTCTGCACACCATCTTCACTGTTTTCTCATAAAAATTGTTCACTATTTTCTGCATAAACTATTTCTAGCATTATGCATAAAATTATTTTCTGTTTAGCATTATTCAAAAAATTGTTCACTTTCTTTTCTGCGTAAATTATTTTTTGTTCACTATTTAAAAAAATTGTTCACTGTTTTAACGTCAAATCTGAATGCTTTTTCATGTTTAAATTTCACAATAATTGAATTTGTTTTTCTGCATTGATAAAATCTGTTTCTACGTTAATAAAATTTGCTCTATGCACATCATGTTTACTCTATATTCGAATCTGATTACTGCATTCATAAAATTTGTTTTCTGCATTAATTAAAACTGTTCATTATTTTCTCATAAAAATTGTTCACTGTTTTCAGCATAAACTATTTCTACGATTTTGCATAAAATTATTTTTTGTTCAGCATTATTTAAAAAATTGTTCACTCTCTTTTCTGCATAAATTATTTCCTGTTCACTATTTAAAAAAATTGTTCACTATTTTCTCGTAAAACACCTAGTGAAATCGTGTTTTCTAAATTTAAACATCAAATCTGAATGCTTTTTCATGTTTAAATTTCACAATAATTGAATTTTTTTTTCTACATTGATAAAATCTGTTTCTACGTTAATAAAATTTTCTATATGCACATCATGTTTACTCTATATTCGAATCTGATTACTGCATTCATAAAATTTGTTTTCTGCATTAATTAAAACTGTTCATTGTTTTCTCATAAAAATTGTTCACTGTTTTCTGCATAAACTATTTCTACGATTTTGGATGAAATTATTTTCTGTTCAGCATTATTTAAAAAATTGTTCACTCTCTTTTCTGCATAAATTATTTCGTGTTCACTATTTTAAAAAATTGTTCACTGTTTTCTCGTAAAACACCTAGTGAAATTGTGTTTTCTAAATTGAAAATCCAAATCTGTATGTTTTTTCATGTTCAAATTTCACAATAATCGAATCTGTTTTTTTGCATTGATAAAATCTATTTTGATACACACTTTGTCAAAATTATCCAACAATGATAGATTGTGATTGGTTGTTTATCACTTTCTAATAAACTCACTATTTTTTCTACTTCACCTGCAGTCTACCATGTAGAAGTATAGAACAAGTGTGACAAAATGAGTAGAAATTAGAGATGATTTGAATACAATGAATCGTAATGTATTGAAAATTTCCTTTTATTACATTTTATTATTATTATTATTATTACTCCTTATTTAGTTTATCTAAAAAGTTAAATATTTTTGGGTTTATCCAAAAATCTATGCCACGAAATACATTGCGGGAAATCAAGACCAAAGAACTGCCAAAATAAAAAATTGAGCGGCATTGTTGTTGTACTTAAATAAGTTGTCATAAGCAGCATAAATTACCAACCAACCAAAAAAAAAAAAAAAAAAAAAAACAGAAACTACATCCACCTGTTCAAATAAAGGTGGTAGGTTGGGTTTTCAGTTTTCACATACAACTTCGAAGCAGGTTCTTAACCAAATATTTTGTTTCTTTAAAGCCTTTCAATATCAGATTTGTTATATACTTTCCCTCTGTCTAGGGGCTGAGAGAGAATAGAATCTATATTTGTTATATACTTTTCTGCGTAAAGTATTCTCTGTTCACTGTTTAAAAAATTGTTTTCTATTTTCTCATAAAACACCTAGTGAAATCATCTTTTCTAAATTTAAATGCCAAATCTAAATGCTTTTTCATTTTTGAATTTCACAATAATCGAATCTATTTTTCTGCATTGATAAAATATGTTTCTACATTAATAAAATTTGCTCTCTACACATCATATTTATTGTATATTCGAATCTGCTTACTGCATTCATAAAATCTATTTTTTGCATTAAGTAAAACTGTTCACTGTTTTCTCGTAAAAATTGTTCACTGTTTTCTGCATAAACTATTTTTAGCATTGGCGCAGTTATTGCACTTAAATGGTTTCTGTGTTTTTTTAAATATGTAACCATATGAATAATGGACAAACTCCATGAAAGAAAAATGAATGATTCGTATAAATCAGCTAATGGTAAATCCCTCGAAAAATTTGAATTTGTAAAATAGTTCGAATTAGTTGAATGTAGAAATTCAAGAAAAATCTATGGAAAATCAATGAATGTACCAAATCATGAAGGTGTACATAAGATGTACAGTTAGTCTAGACTTGTTGAGAAATTTGATTTTGTTGAAAGTACAAAATAATGAAATTTCAATGGAAAAGTATGTACATTAGATGTATAGATCGTATGAATTTGTTTAAAAATTTGAATTCGTTGCATGTACAAAATTGTGAAAACTCAAGGGAAAGATTGTGTACATTAAATGTACAGATAGTACAAATTTGTTGAAAAATTCGAATTTGTTGAGTGTGTAAAATTGTGAAAATTCAAATGAAAATTGAAGAACATACCAACATTACATAAACTTAATGGAAAATTAATTAGATTAGATGTACAGATCATCCAAATTTTTTTCCAAATTTGAAGTCGTCAAATGTACAAAATAGTGAAAATTTGATTTAAAACTATGTACTAATGTAGTAATCATCCTGATTTGATGAAAATTTCAAAATTGTCGAACATACAAAATCGTGAAATCTTAATGGAAAATCGAAATTGTTGAATGTACCAAATCGTGAAAATTCAATGGAAAGTTGTGTACATTAGATGTACAAATATTTTGGACTTGTTGAGAAATTTGATTTTGTTGAAAGTACAAAATCGTGAAAATTCAAGATGATGGAAATTTAGACCCCTTAAACCAACCAAATTAACCTAGTTAATTAGCCAAGTGATTAACTTAGTCAGTTTATGCAAATCTAGGTTATCTCAATCACACAGTCATATCAAGAATATATAAAGCAACGGAAAATAAATAACACAAGATATGGTGACCCAGGAAACCACACAGTAAAAACCT
This sequence comes from Quercus gilva, assembly GCA_023621385.1. NCBI lineage: Eukaryota > Viridiplantae > Streptophyta > Magnoliopsida > Fagales > Fagaceae > Quercus > Quercus gilva. The sequence continues at coordinate 61,639,027 of CM042481.1, forward strand.
GGGGAGGATTTGACCTAGCTATCCTCAAGGTAAACCTGAATCCACTATGAAAGAATCAAAGTTCATACAAAAGGACTTACAAGCTCCCTGCTCGACTTCCTAATGCTACCCACTAGTAGAACTTACTGACACGACCACGTGCAAGATCCGAATCCACGAACTCCTTCTTTCTTGGATTCTCCAATCAGCTACAAGCTCCCCGCTTGTTTTTCTTTAAGCTCCAATGGCAGTAACCAAGTTGATCATCAAGATGTTGAAGTAATCTCTACCTTGAAAACCCTAAGCTTTGTGTAAAGGAAAGCTCCTCTAGATCTCACAAGAGATTTACACAAAACAGAAAATATGAGCAACAATACAACTGAAGCAACTCTAAAAAACGTGGCTAGGGTTTTGCCTTATATACTTAGGTCAAAAACATAAAACCCTAAACGTTTAATGAGGTAGGGCTGAGTTGGAAATTCTGCAGAAAAAACGATCTGGTAGACTTTCGATCGATCGAGTCTGTCCTTCGATCGATTGAGCCAGGCCGAAAGTCACAAAGACTTCTGCAGCCACTCAATTCCAACTTTACAATAATTAATCAACTTTGAGCAAGCATAAACAAGACTAAACATATTGTTTTAATCATGGTTTGCCAACATGACACATTAGAGTTCTAAATACATTAAATCCTAAATCTTTAGAACCTAACACAAGAGAAAATTGTGTACATTAGATGTACAGATCGTTCAAATTTGTAAAAAAACAAAATTTAGATATACAGATCATTCGAATTTTTTGATTGTATAAAATCTTGAAAGTACAAAATAAAATTGTGTAAATTAGATGTACAGATAGTCTGAATTTGTTGAAAAGTTTGAATTCGTTAAATGTACAAAATCGTGAAAATTAAATGGAAAACTGTGTACTAATGTATTGATCATCCAAATTTGTTGAAAAATTCGAAATCGTTGAATGAACAAGATCGTGTAAACTCAACAGTTAATGAACAGTTAATCTTTAGATTTGCAAAAGTTGAATGTACATAATCATCGGTTGTCAGACATTAACAACAACATTTTGTATTGCACAGAACGTGTAGACATTAACAACAGCGTCTAATGTTCGTAGGTAGAAATTTTTGGAAATCATCATTATTTGAATCTGAGAAGTCTGAAATATCTCTTTCATCTTCTAATGGAATAACTTCATTAATAGATTTGATGGCTCGTTCCTGCGCCTTCCCCTTTAGATGCTTCTTAACCTTTTGGATTGCATAAAAACGGTCCAATCGCCTTTGCATTTGATTGTTCTCTTGTTTAAGACGAGCAAGTATGTTGGCAGGTTTATCTCTAGGTAACTCGGCTAAGCGTGCCTTAGGAACTCGTAACCCATGCCATCAACAATACACCTCCAACTCACACCTCTTCTCATATAGGGTTGACCATGGTGGTTCTGCTACGGTGAACTCTATTGCGGTGGTATCTATACTTAGTTTTGTAGGTTTGCCGACCATGATGTGCCTGACGCTTCCAAGACTCTCGTACATGTATATTGGCATATTAAGGAAATCTCTCTTCTTTCCAACCCATTTCCCTCCATAGTGTTCTGTGTATGTTTGTAGTTGTTGATCTGCTGGAACTTGAGATAATCCATTTGTTGAAGTAGATCCAAACTTGTTTCGCATTATACGATTTGATGGTGAGGCGTTGCGACTCATAGCTTAGTCAATCTACGAAGTTAGTGGGGTAGAAATAAGATCATTATTGTGGTGCATTTACAACCTCAATTCATGTTCCAAGCATTATAATTTTAGTTATTAGGGCTTGTCATGTCAATACAGGCTGAAAAACACTACATGAACAAGATTTTAAATGTTCCCAATGTCATAGTGAGATTTGAAGATGTCGGCAGTAGTTGCAGTGTTCTTGAACAGAGTATTATATTTAATTGACACAGTGCTATGTCCCTGACATTAGGGTATGATTATTCATATATTTAAGTATTTATGTGAATGTGGATGATATGACTGGACAGTGTGTGAAATCGTGCCGAGCTGTTGAGTAGCACGTGTGAAACAATTGTATTTTTTTTTTAATTTTGCCGCCCAAATAGTTGTATTTTTTTATTACAAAACAAATAATTTGCTATTAAAGTGGAATTGGTTTAGAAACTTACAGTAGTAGATTGTCTGTCTTTATTTTTATTGTTCTGGATATATTGTGTGGAGCCTTTTAAAGTGGAATTGGTTTGAAACTTTGAATGGTCAATTGCTAAAATTTAATAAAATTAGTTTATTATAGTGTGAATTGTAGTGCTGACTTGTGTGCATAGTGTGTATTTTGTCTGTATTTGGCTCTTTTTGTTTGTACAATTATTTGTTTATTTGTGATTTGTATTTACCTATGGAAAATGAGTTAGTACAAATTTAATATTGATGATTTCTGTCATTTAAAAGACGGTCGTTTTCTCTTTTAATAGATAAATTCTACTTTAATATATTAAGAAACAATTATTTTGTATTTTTTTTATTTGTTGATAGTTTCTTAATACTAAATAGATGATACACATTTTTTGTTTATATTTTAATCCCCTAAATCAAACTTCTATCTCCGTCTTTGAATCCAAAATGGCCGAAACACATCGGAATGACCTGAAATTATTCCCAGGGTAAAACATGGGGGTGTTACTACAGAAACAAAATGGTAATATAATAGCTATTTCTAAGATTCTACTATTTTTAAGCTTAGTGTCCGTTTACAGTTTATTTAGCTGTTTGCTAAACTTTCTGCTGAAAGTGTGCTAAATTATATTTGTACTTTGAAAAAATTTGAAAAGGTGAAAAATAATGCAGGAAAAAATGAGGTTTTAAAAAGATGTACACAAAAACTAAAAGCTAAAAGTTGAAATTGATGCCAAACAATGTGTTCTTCGCTTGCAATACTCTAATATTTATGCTCTCAAATATCAGAGTATTGCCGAGCTGTTGAGCAGCACGTGTGAAATCGTGCCGAGCTGTTCATACAATCTGTTTTCTGCATTAATTCAAATTTTTTTTCTGCATGTGGTTCGTATGACTATAGTTGGTGTTTGCGTAAATTATTTTCTGTTCACTATTTAAAAAATTGTTTGCATTTTTCTCATAAAACACCTAGTGAAATCGTGTTTTCGAAATTTAAAAGCCAGATCTGAATGCTTTTTCATGTTTAAATTTCACAATAATCGAATTGGTTTTTCTACATTAATAAAATTTTCTCTCTGGACATCATGTTTATTATATATTTGAATCTGTTTACTGCATTCATAAAATCTATTTTTTGCATTAAGTAAAACTGTCTAGACAAATCAAGACAGTCCAAACAAATACAAACAGATGTTCAAAAGTTACTACTATTTACTAGCATGTGTAAAAAGAGATCTGATAGATTCTTGAGATTTGAAAGATTCCCAGACAGACGCAGACAGACTATTACTCATCAGTACTAATTTCCATACCACTGACAGATTAACTTGAGTTAAATTTACCTACTCAGGTTACTTTACCATGGTTCATTTCACCTATAAAAGAGACAGACTACGAAGACAGAAGATAAGTTTCTAAGTTTCTAAGATTCTAAGCTTTTAAGTTCAAAGTTTTAGAAAGCCTTTTGTAATAGCCTTCCCTCTCCCTCAGAAAGACTTTTGTACTATCTCCCCTCTTGTAATCTTGTAACCTTTCTCTTCAGACAGCTTTATTTTCAGGCTTATATCAAAGACAGCAGTTTGTTTTCAAGTTTATCAAAGACTGAAGTTTTTATTCAAGTAAGATTTTACTAGTTTCTATTTTCATATTCCATACTCCATTTTAACCTTATTTTGAATATATATATTTTGCTATTTACTTCTTTATTATCTATTTTATCATTGTTTATGCTTCCATATTACTATTGTGCTTTCTCTTGGGTAGTCATTGGTATTAAAGCATCCGGATCATAAAACACCTAATGAACATTGAATAATTTATGCAGAAAAAACAGTGAACAATTTTTCAAATAATGCTAAAGAGAAAATACTTTTATGCAGAATGCTAAAAATAGTTTATGCAGAAAACAGTAAAAAAATTTTATGAGAAAATAGTGAACAGTTTTAATTAATGCAGAAAATAGATTTTATGAATGCAGTAAGCAGATTTGAATATACAGTAAACATGATGTGTAGAGAGCAAATTTTATTAATGCAAAAAAACCAATTCGATTATTGTGAAATTTAAACATGAAAAAGCATTTAGATTTGGCTTTTAAATTTAGAAAACACGATTTCACTAGGTGTTTTATGAGAAAACATCGAACAATTTTTTAAATAGTGAACATTTTAGGCAGACGCCAACTGTAGTCATATGAAACATATGCAGAAAACAGTTTGAATTAATGCAGAAAATAGATTTTATGAATGCAGTAAGCAGATTTGAATATACAATAAACATGATGTAGCACCAATTGTGGCATGAGTAGTTTTTTGAAGACACGTCACCAACCTACTGCTATAGCACCAACTGTAGTCATATGAACCACATGCGCCAACAGACGCCACTGTTTCACACATGCTACTCAACAGCTCGGCATGATTTTTCACACACTGTCCAGTCATATCATCCATATTCACATGAATACTTCAATATATGAATAATTGTACCCTGGTGCTAGGGACATAGCACTGTGTCAATTAAATACGACACTCTGTTCAAGAACACTGCAACTACTGCCGACATCTTCAAATCTCACTGTGACATTGGGAACATTTAAAATCCTGTTCATGTAGTGTTTTTCCAGCCTGTATTTGACATGACAAGCCCTAATAACTAAAATTATAATGCTTGGAACATGAATTGAGGTTATAAATGCACCCTAATCATGATCTTATTTCTACCCCATTAACTTCGTAGATTGACTAAGCTATGAGTCGCAACGCCTCAACATCAAATCGTACAATGTGAACCAAGTTTGGATCTACTTCAACAAATGGATTATCTCAAGTTCTAGCAGATCAACAACTACAAACATACACAGACCACTATGGAGGGAAATGGGTTAGAAGCGTCGGGCACATCATGGTCAGCAAACCTACAAAACTAAGTATAGATACCACCGCAATAGAGTTCACTGTAGCAAAACCACCACGGTCAACCCTATACGAGAAGAGGTGTGAGTTGGAGGTGTATTGTCGATGGCATGGGTTACGAGTTCCTAAGGCATGCTCAGCTGAGTTACCTAGAGATGAACTTGCCAACATACTTGCTCGTCTTGAATAAGAAAACAATCAAATGCAAAGGCGATTAGACCGTTTTCATGCAATCCAAAAGGCTAAGAAACATCTAAAGGGGAAGGCGCAAGAGCGAGCCATCAAGTCTATTGATGAAGTTACTGCATTAGATGATGAAAGAGATATTTTAGACTTCTCAGATTCAAGTAATGATGATTTCCAAAAATTTCTACCTACGAACATTAGACGCTGTTATTAATGTCTACACATTCTGTGCAATACAAAATGTTGTTGTTAATGTCTGACAATTGATGATTATGTACATTCAACTTTTGCAAATCTAAAGATTAACTGTTCATTAACTGTTGAGTTTACACGATCTTGTTCATTCAACGATTTTGAATTTTTCAACAAATTCGGATGATCAATACATTAGTACATAGTTTTCCAATTAATTTTCACGATTTTGTACATTTAACGAGTTCAAACTTTTCAACAAATTCAAACTATCTGCATATCTAATTTACACAATTTTATATTGTACTTTCAAGATTTTATACAATTAACAAATTCGAATGATCTGTTCATCTAAATTTTGATTTTTACAAATTTGAACGATATGTACATCTAATGTACACAATTTTCTCTTGAATTTTCACGATTTTGTACTTTCAATGAAATCAAATTTCTCAATAAGTCTAGAATATTTGTACATCTAATGTTCACGATTTGGTATGTTCAACAATTTCGATTTTCCATTAAGATTTCACGATTTTGTACGTTCGACAATTTTGAAATTTTCATCAAATCATGATGATTAATACGTTAGTACATAGTTTTAAATTGAATTTTCACTATTTTGTACATTTGACAACTTCAAATTTGGAAACAAATTTGGATGATCTGTACATCTAATGTAATTAATTTTCTATTAAGTTTACTCAATTTGGTATGTTTTTCAATTTTTATTTGAATTTTCACGATTTTACACACTCAACAAATTCAAAATTTTCAACAAATTCGTACTATCTGTACATCTAATGTACACAATCTTTCCCTTGAGTTTTCACAGTTTTGTACATTCAACGTATTCAAATTTTTAAACAAATTCATACGATCTATACATCTAACGTACATACTTTTTCATTGAATTTTCATTATTTTGTACTTTCAACAAAGTCAAATTTCTCAACAAGTCTAGACTAACTGTACATCTTATGTACACCTTCACGACTTGGTACGTTCATTGATTTTCCATCGATTTTTCTCGAATTTCTACATTCAACTAATTCAAACTTTTTTACAAATTCGAATTTTTTGAGGGATTTACCATTAGGTGATTTATACGAATCATTCATTTTTCCTTCATGGAGTTTGTCCATTATTCATATGGTTACATATTTAAAAAAACACAAAAACCATTTAAGTGCAATAATTGCACCAATGCTAAAAACAGTTTATGCAGAAAACAGTGAACAATTTTTACGAGAAAACAGTGAACAGTTTTACTTAATGCAAAAAACAGATTTTATGAATGCAATAAGCAGATTCGAATATACAATAAACATGATGTGTAGAGAGCAAATTTTATTAATGTAGAAACAGATTTTATCAATGCAGAAAAAGATATTCGATTATTGTGAAATTCAAAAATGAAAACGCATTTAGATTTGGCGTATAAATTTAGAAAACATGATTTCACTAGATGTTTTATGAGAAAACAGCAAAAAAAATTTTAAACAATGAACAAAGAATAATTTACGCAGAAAAGAGAGTGAACAATTTTTTAAATAATGCTAAACAGAAAATAATTTTTTGCGGAATACTAGAAATAGTTTATGCAGAAATTAGTGAACAGTATATCATGTCCAACTTGAGCCAAAATCCATCTTACAAACAGTTTTGAGTGTTATGGATCATAACATCAACATTCAGTACTTTTAACAGGCACAACTACTTTCAAACACAAAAAAAAAAAAAAAACACAGAGACAAGTTCAAAATCACACACATAAATGGACACTCAAAACATGCTCTGAGGTAAAAGTCATAATAGAAAATTGATTATTTAGCTACATTTTATTTTATTTTTCAGGCACGATTGCAGCCATTAAACCAACATAGATTCTATTACAAACATTTTTTTTTTTCTAGACATATAGATTCTATTCTCTCTTAGCCCTTAGATAGTGGGAAAGTATATAACAAATCTGATATTGAAAGGCTTTAAAGAAACAAAATATTTGGTCAAGAACCTGCTTCGAAGTTGTATGTGAAAACTGAAAGCCCAACCTACCACCTTTATTTGATCAGGTGGATGTAGTTTCTGCTTTTTTTTTTTTTTTTTTTTTTTTTTTGGTTGGTTGGTAATTTATGCTGCTTATGAAAACTTATTTAAATACAGCAACAATGCCGCGCAATTTTTTATTTTGGCAGTTCTTTGGTCTAGATTTCCCGCAATGTATTTCGTGGCATAGATTTTTGGATAAACCCAAAAATGTTTAACTTTTTAGATAAACTAAATAAGGAGTAGTAATAATAATAATAATAAAATGTAATAAAGGGAAATTTTCAATGCATTACGATTCATTGTATTCAAATCATCTCTAATTTCTACTCATTTTATCGCACTTGTTCTATACTTCTACATGGTAGACTGTAGGTGAAGTAGAAAAAATAGTGAGTTTATTAGAAAGTGATAAACAACCAATCACAATCTATCATTGTTGGATAATTTTGACAAAGTGTGTATCAAAATAGATTTTATCAATGTAGAAAAATAGATTCGATTATTGTGAAATTCGAACATGAAAAAACCTACAAATTTGGATTTTCAATTATTGTGAAATTTAAAAATGAAAAAGCATTCAGATTTGACGTTTAAATTTAGAAAACACGATTTCACTAGGTGTTTTACGAGAAAACAGTGAACAATTTTTTTTAAATCAAGAACATAAAATAATTTACGTAGAAAAGAGAGTGAACAATTTTTTAAATAATGCTGAACAGAAAATAATTTTATGTAGATTGCGAGAAATAGTTTATGCAGAAAACAGTGAACAATTTTTATGAGAAAACAGTGAAGATGGTGTACAGAGAGCAAATTTTATTAATGTAGAAACATATTTTATCAATGCAAAAAAATAGATGATCTGTACATCTAATGTAATTAATTTTCCATTAAGTTTACTCAATTTGGTATGCTCTTCAATTTTCATTTGAATTTTCACGATTTTACACAGTCAACGAATTCAAATTTTTCAACATATTCGTACTATCTGTACCTCTAATGTACACAATTTTTCCTTGAGTTTTCACAGTTTTGTATATTCAATGAATTCAGATTTTTAAACAAATTCATACAATCTATACGTCTAACGTACATACTTTTCCTTTGAATTTTCATTATTTTGTACTTTCAACGAAATCAAATTTCTCAACAAGTCTAGACTGTCTGTACATCTTATGTACACATTCACGATTTGCTACGTTCATTGATTTTCCATTGATTTTTCTCGAATTTCTACATTCAACTAATTCAAATTTTTCGAGGCATTTACCACTAGGTGATTTATACGAATCATTCATTTTTCTTTCATGGAGTTTGTCCATTATTCATATGGTTACAAATTTAGAAAAACACAAAAACCATTTAAGTGCAATAACTGCGCCAATGCTAGAAATAGTTAATGCAAAAAACAGTGAACAATTTTTATGACAAAACAGTGAACAGTTTTAATTAATGCAAAAAACAGATTTTATGAATGCAGTAAGCAGATTTGAATATACAGTAAATATAATGTGCAGAGAGAAAATTTCATAAATGTAGAAACAGATTTTATCAATGCAGAAAAATATATTCGATTATTGTGAAATTCAAACATGAAAAAGCATTTAGATTTGGCGTTTAAATTTAGAAAACACGATTTCACTAGGTGTTTTATGAGAAAACAGTGAACAATTTTTTAAATAGTGAACAGAAAATAATTTATGCAAAAAAGAGAGCGAACAATTTCTTAAATAATGCTGAACAGAAAATAATTTTATGTAAAATCGTAGAAATAGTTTATACAGAAAATAGTGAACAATTTTTATGAGAAAACAATGAACAATCTTAATCAATGTAGAAATTAAATTCATATTTCGAAATTAAAATCTCTATATCTTACAATGCTTCTATTTAAATAAATAAAAACATAGAAAAGCTACTTATTTTTATCCTTATGTTTATTTGTCAATTATTCTCAACCAAAAAAAAAAACAAAAAAATTTACACAGTACTCGAGTTTGGTAAACTCGAGTACTGTAGAAAAAAAAATTTCTATATTTTTTTTATAAAAGGTACTCGAGCTTGGTATACTCGAGTATTGTGTTGCATGGTACTCGAGTTACCAAGCTCGAGTACCACTTAATTTTTTTTAATCGCCAATTTCCAACTCAGCAGCCACGATGGAACTATAAAATAGGGTACTCGAGTTCACCAAACTCGAGTACTTGAAAAAGCGGTAGATTCCTGTTTATTTCCGAAACAGTGTTTTGTTGCCAAATATTTCAAAAATTGATGGTCAAGGGCCATTTTGGCCCTGCTTTGACTCTATGGGAAATTTCCTCTATGTCTCACTTTTCTGCTTTGCTTAATTCTTTTTTTCTCTCTCTTCGCACTGAATTTTCTTCCTCTCTTTTCCTATCAACCCGGTTCTACTCCTTCACAGAGAACCCACATCAACTGTGCCAACGTACTTCGATCCACCGTGGTCAACGTCAAATAGAGAGAGAGCACCGATCTGTGAGCTTTGATCTCCGATCTCCGAAAGAAATCTTCTCCTATCTGTGAGCACGTAATTGCAAGTGGACGGCACTAGTGCTGTGTTTGTCACTTACAAACTCTCCATCCAGTGCTCTACTTTCTTCTTCCCCAATTTATTTTCCTTTCATGTGTTAATTCTTACTAGTTAAATAATTTTCTTAATACATATCTTTAATATTTTTCCGATAGCAAATCGATGGGCCCAGAAAACGCCTTATCCTCATGTTTTCCTTCTTCTTCTACTTCTAAGCGAAGAAGGACCTATGAATACGATGTCTTTCTCAGTTTCAGAGGCTCCGACACCCGCAAAAAATTTACAAGCCATCTGTACGAAGCATTGAAACAGAATGGCATAATCACTTTTAGGGACGATGAAAGTCTCGATCGAGGAGCATTCATTAAACCAGAACTCTTAAAAGCAATAGAAGTATCAAAGATTGCTGTCGTTATTTTCTCTGGAGGATATGCTTCATTAAGTTGGTGCTTGACTGAACTAGCAAAGATCGTCGAGTGCATGGACAAGAAGAAGCTGACAGTTTTGCCTGTTTTCCATGATGTGGATCCTAGTGATGTGCGCAAACTGAGGGGGACTTTTGCGGATGCCTTTGCAAAACATCGCATTGATAACACTGAGAAGGTGAAAACTTGGGAAGATGCTGTGTCACGTGTTGCTGGTATCTCTGGATGGGATTTACGGGATGAGTAAGAATTGGTTTTTGTTTTTTGTCTTTTGTTCTTTTACTATTTTTCGCTACTTTCTTTATTTGGCCACATGACAACTTTCATTGTCTCCTGTATATTACAAACCTTGGAAAAAATTATAAGCTTGAATTGTACTTAGGTTGAAAAACATTGCATGCATAATTTGTACCACATATGAGTTCCCCTTTTGCTATTGAACAAAGCTAAGATTTTACTTTTGATGAATGTTTCATCCCTAAATTAACGTATAGCTCTGCCTCATCAAAATTAATGTTTTGCTATATTTTTTGCAGGTCTGAATCAACAGTTATCGAAAAAATCATTCAAGAGATCGGATCGATTCGGGATGTCGAAGCTGAAATTGAAAACATCATGAATATCGTTTCCATGATTCAAGCTGTACTTGATGCAGCAGAGCAGCAGAGTCATAGCCATCAAGTCAAGGACTCGCTCGAAAAGCTCTGGGACGCAGTTTATGAAGCAAATGACTTGTTGGGTGAGTTCTACACTGAAGCCAACACTGAAGCTTTACGACAAGGAGGGATGAGTGGGAATATTACTGAAAAGGTACGCTATTTCCTTTCAACTTCAAACCCACTTGTTTTATGTCAAGGGATGAGTGGTAAAATAAATGCGATGAATCAGAAACTAAATGCAATAGCGGAAGATAGTAAATTGTTACACTTGAAAGAATATGTAGAGCCACCTGTGAGTATGCATAGGGAAGAGACTGACTCATTTGTGCTTGATGAAAAAGTTATTGGGAGAGAAGATGATAAAAAGGCCATCATAAAACTGTTGTTGGAGCCTAATAATGAAGAGAATGTTTCAATTGTTCCTATAGTGGGGATTGGTGGGGTAGGGAAAACCACACTTGCCCAATTTGTATACAATGACAAGAACATCAGAGAACATTTTAAGCTAAAAATGTGGATATGTATATCTGATGTCTTTGATGTGAAAATGATTATTCAAAAAATAATATCGGCTGAAGGTGAGAAACTTGAAGACCATAGCATGTAGAAATCACAAGGTCAACTTCGTAAAATAATTAATCAAAAGAAGTACTTACTTGTCTTGGATGATGTGTGGAATATCAATCCTCACAAATGGGAACGTTTGAAAGACCTTTTAGTGGGTGGTGCTAAGGGAAGTAAAATTGTAATAACTACGCGTGAGAGATTTGTAGCACAGATTACATGCTCAGAACCATACACTCTTAATGGTCTCAGTGAAGAATAGTCTTGGTTGTTATTCAAGCAAATAGCATTTAGAAACGGGCAAGGGCAAGGGACCAATAATCGTAGACTAGAAGAAATTGGAAGGGAAATTGTGCACAAATGTCGAGGGGTACCCCTTGCCATAAAGTCTATAGGATATGTATTGTACTTGGAGAAAACAGAGCGTAAATGGTTATCTGTCAACAATAATATATTAGAAATTGCAACTCAACAAGAAAATGACATTTTCCCAGTTCTAAAGTTGAGTTATGATCATCTTCCTTCACATTTAAAAAGTTGTTTTGCCTTTTGTTCCATGTTTCCTAAAGATTATGAGATTGATAAGGTAATGCTCATACAACTATGGATAGCGCAAGGTTTTATCCGACCATCAAACAAAAACCAAGAATTAGAAGATGTTGCAGATGATTATTTCAAGGATTTGCTTTGGAGGTCCTTCTTTGAAGAAGTGACAAATGGATGGGGAGGATTAAAATACAAGATGCATGATTTAATTCATGATCTTGCACAATTAGTTGTAGGGGCAGAGTGCACAATAATTACTTTGTATGTAAACAATTTTGATGAAAAAACTCGTCATGTGTCACTTCCATTTTATGAGTACTCATCTTTTATTGAAACTTCATGGCTAGTTAGAGCAGAGAAATTACGTACATGTGTTCTAACACTTGCAACTAATGCATGGGTAAGGGAACAAGACAAACAAGACAAATCAGAGTTTTTGAGTAAACTTATTTCGAGTTGCAAAAGATTGCGTGCATTGGGTTTCCGTAGAGTGCGTATTGAGAGAGTGCCAGATTCTATTGAAAAGTTAATATATCTTACTTACCTTGATTTTTCTGAGAATGATGGTATTGAAACTCTCCCTAATGCTATTTCTAACCTTGGGAAATTGCAAACACTAAAAGTTAATGATTGTAGGAAACTTAAAGAATTACCTAGAGACATTAGACTTTTGGTTGGCCTCAGGCATCTTGAGAATAGCGGTTGTACGTTATTGAGACATATGCCTGATGGATTAGGGCAAATGACATGCCTTCAAACGTTATCATTATTTGTTGTGAGAGACAACCAAGCTTCTACCTCTGTGCCCATTAGTAGTAGGCTAGACGAATTGAATTCACTAAACTCCCTGAGAGGAGAACTACAAATCTCAATTTTGAGATGTTTGGAAGATGTTTATTCAGAACCCAGTGCTGCCAATTTAAGGGCAAAACAATATCTTGACCGGTTGACATTATTTTGGCATGCGAATGATCTTTATTTTTGTTATTATGACGACAAAGATGGTGATGAGAAGTTATTAGAAGGCCTCCAACCACACCAAAATCTTAAATTTTTGTCTGTGCTTGGGTATGGGGGTGTGAGATTTTCAAGTTGGCTTTCTTTGCTCACAAATCTAGTTGATTTATATATAAATGGTTGTAAGAGATGTCAACAACTTCCACGATTGTCTCAACTCCACTCTCTGGAACGTCTATCGCTTCGTAGTATGAAAGATTTGGAATACATATCAGATGGTGATATAAATGAGGAGGTTCCTACTTCATCCTTCTTCCCATCGCTAAAGTCAATTTCTATTTGGAGCTGCCGTAATCTGAAGGGATGGTGGAGGAGCACATCAACAACAGATCACCAACAACATCCGCATCACCAGTCACTGCCTTCATTCCATCATCATTCTGTTTTAGATATTCAGGATTGCCCTAATCTAACTTCCCTGCCTCCATTTCCGTATCTTGAAGAAAGTCTAGAATTGTATTCAGTCAGTTTGAAAGCTTTACAACCGACGATAGCAATGAATTCGTCGCTTCCTTCTTCCTCCTCTTTCTTGTCCTCTCCTTTCTCCAAATTAAAGTCTATGCATATAGGCTATATAAAGGATACAGAGGCTCTACCAGATGATTGGATGTCAAACCTGAGATCTCTCAAGCAACTACACATATCTAGAGGCCCTAAGCTGAAATCTCTATCTCTAGCCGGGCCTCATCTCACCTCACTTGAGAGCTTGGTGATTTGTGATTGTGAGCTGTTTGATTCGATTAGTGACATGGGTGATGATGGCACCAAATGGCAACATCTTAAATGCCTCAGTTATCTGCGTTACAAAAGCGTTCCGAATTTGAAGTCTATTCCTTCCGGGCTTCAACACGTTACTGCTTTGCGAAAACTTGTGATTTCAAATTGTCCCAATTTGACGATTTTCCCAGAGCTCACCTCAGTTGTATACCTGATAATTTCAGATAGCCCCAACCTAACATCAATTCCCGATGGGATTAGTAATCTCACGTCCCTCGATGAACTTCACATTTCCATATGTCGAAATCTCATATCACTTCCTGATGAGATGGTTTCTCTCAAGTCTCTACAAAAGCTAACAATTGAATATTGTCCTGACTTAGCGAAAAGATGTGAAAAGGGAATTGGGGAAGATTGGTTCAAAATCGCTCATGTCCCTGTTATCCAAATTCGGAATCGGTGATTTTATTTGCTGAAAAAATGTGAACCAGTCCATTTTTCAGTCAGATCCTCTTGGGCTACCTAAAGAACGCTAGCCCTCTCAGCCTCGACCATGCCACTCACAACATAACCTCTGGTATGTCTTCTGCAATAGCTGAGCTTGGTCGCTCTCCACTTTTTACTTTTTTTTTTTTTTTTCGTAATTATCTTATATAATTTATGTATGGTTGCTGAGAAAACATAGTAAATTTTTGGGAATTCTATTCTTTATATTTTGTGTATTTCCAAAAAATAAAGAAATTTTTAATTATCTTTTTTTTTTTTGGTGGATTTCCAAAATATTAGAACAATAAATATACTCAACCATGGTATATAATTGTATTGGGTTCACTTTAGTGAAACTTTTATGTTTTTCACATTTTCTAACAATGAAAAATCCAAGATTGATTTGAAAGAAACCAAACTGTTGGACATTGTTTAAAAGTTTTACTTTTGGTTATTTTTTCAACAAGAAAGATTTGGCCAACCCCAATATCATCCATGAACAAGTGCTTTTCTAGTGGTTCACTATCTCTCTCTCTCTTTTTTTCTTCATTTTTCTATTTTGGAATGCAACTCTCTTTCTTAGTTTATTGGGTTTTAATTTAAGCCTTTTGTAGAAACTGATTTGATATTTTGATTCATGCAATGAGGAGCCAAGGATTCCACTGTTATATAATGGCCATACTAAGAGTTTTGTTAAGAAAGGTTAAAGTGTGATACTCTGTTTTGTTGTGAAGAAATTTTGCCTCAAAATTAAAGCTCTATGATATTCGCATTGCATTTCTAGGATGCCAATAGTGATGCACTGAAACAGAATTTAATGTTTTTTGTTTTTCGTTGTTATTGAAATATTGTTATCCTTTTTGTCATTGCATAATCCTGCTCCTTTGTAATTTGTTTACATGAATGGCCTTAAAATGAATATGCCTTTTGTTTATAAACAGATTTAATGGGATTAATCATCGAGTGTGGATCATCTAAAGAATTTGAAGATTTTTGTGGAAAATATGGCAAAGGATCTATTCCCTGGATACTTTGAGGATTTCGGAAACTGATCTAGCTCAGGTACTTGGTTAGAGTCACCAGTAATCAAAGGTTATTGAGTAATTTGGAGTAGTGTTCCAGTGGGATCTCTGATTTTTGGCATTTAACACTATGGCGATATTGAGTTAATCAATTTTCTTCCAAATAAAAGAAAAAAAGCTTAATAAATTTCACAAAGTCACTAATGGGGAAGAGAGGATGGTCCAACTAAAAAAGTTCATGTCCTATAGTTGCAGGGCCTGAACTTGGTTCATCTTCTATATTTCTAGATAAATGTAGATTAATTGTGAATCCTAATCCTTTGTAGAGACTCAAATGCTAATGTTCTTAACACTTCTTCTTTGTTCTCTTTGTGTTTTTATGATGATCTAGTCCAACCCAACAACAAAGCTTTAGTCCCAAAATTTTTGTGGTTGGCTCTATTATACTGGGATAAAATCAAATGTATTTTGGAAAATGATCTGCTCCAAACATATCAACAAAAAAAGAAAAAAAAAATGATCTTCTCCAAAGTTTCTATCGGTCCATATATCTCTGTAAAAATTCAATCCTCTTTGTCCCCTTCAATTAAGAGCATAGTGATTTTTTTGGTCATTTGATTCTGTGTGCAGAATATAGGCAAGCTTGGAATATAACAGAAAAGATTTGTTGTTTATTCACAGCGAGTTGCTATAGCAATTATCTAGCCACAACCGAAAAATTAAGAGGTAAATTATTTAAGTTTCATATATGGTTATTTATTTATGTACTCAAACTTATGTTTGGTAGTATGGCATGGTTAAATACCACAGCTCGGTGTTAACACTCAGAGCTTTACGTCTTCAAGGATAGATTTATTTTGTGGGTACCTGATATTTAGGATATTTGATGACTTTTTTTTGAAGTATCAATTGTTTGCTCGTGTTAAAATTTTCCAAATATACTTTTTTTTTTTGGTATAAGTATATTGCAAATATAATTATTTTACTAGACTATATATGTGTTGCAAGTAAAACAGGTTGTCCACAAATCTCAGTTCGATGTTTTCTACTCTACAAGTAATTTCACCCTGTGACCATGAATCAGACAATCATTAATTGTGTTGCTGTTTATGATATACTATAATCCTATATTTACTTTTATATCTCATTATGTTATTGTTTGGGGAGGGAAGGAAAAAAGAGTTTTAACTTTGGCTGATGCTTCACAACAGCAATAGTATATACTAAATTTATAGATCTGGTATCAGTTGACTTAGAAGGATTTAACTCATCTGATTCTTTATATTCATGCATTTTCTTTCTAAGTTCCCTGTGAATGTTAGAGACTACTCTCTCTCTCTTTTCATTCCTCATTTTCATTTTTGGTATGGTGAGTTTCTCAGTTATTGGAGTCTGTCTACCAGAGCTTTGAATCCTTAAACAAACAAGATTTCAATAGTTTGTGTCTTCCGACCATGCTGGTAAAAACGAATATGGAGCAACTAGCAAAAGTAAATTGTTAAGTCTCTCATTCTCGTCTTTATTATATCTTACCACATTGATTACGCTAAAAGGTTCATTTGATAAAAACATTGTTATTTTCCATTCTTTTCCTTTTTTTTTTTTTTTTTTTTTTTTTTAAAATTTAATTTCGATTGGCTGGAATGGATGAAAATTATGATTTAGTGGTAGCAATATGATTACTACATAGTTTCAGATATAGCTTAATATCTCATTCCTTGTGAAGCATTAGTTTATGTTCATGTCAAAATATTGCAAACATTTACTTTTTACCTATGTACATAAGCAGTGCTCAGAAAGCATCACGTTGAAATTAAGTAGTCACAAGAACTATTTTAAGAAATAAGGTAGAGTTACATGGAATTTTTCAATTTTAAATGGGAGGTAGAGTGGAGATAGGATTCAAACTTAAGAACACCTATTTTGATGCCATGATAAACTACCAGCTGTCCCAATAGCTTAAATTGATAGGAAATTTTTCCTAAGCTAAACATTATTGGGACAATTATACTGTGGATTTTGTCCTGACTAAACTAGGTAACTCACCTTTTACACAAAAGCCACCAAATTGTCTCTTAAATCTATGAAGTTGTTGCATCAATAGTCAGAGCAGGGCTTGTTCTTTTGTGCAGTAGAGTGGAGAAAAAAGGTAAGATTGGATATTGATTAAAGTATTATGTCTACTTTTGGCTTCTTGTAGGATGAATGCTTTGACATAAGGGAAATTGTTGTTGCACACCATGGAGTGCACACCGTACACACAATTGATATGTGTTTTTGCTTCTTTCTTTGCAGGAATGTTGCCTCCAGCATGCTAAAGATCTATCTTTGTGTCATCAACAAGCATTTTGATGTTTTGAGGCTAAGATATATCACATTCTTGATCTGAATCATTTTCTCAAGTCATTAAGTACATTCTGATGTAAATTCTGTTTACAGTGTGTTTAGGCTGATTCCTATCTGGGTATTATAGATGACCATCAGTTCTTGTACAGCCTCAGGTGGATATGAGAGAATTTGGATCTGTTACTGATAATCAACTTGCTACATCATTTCTCTTTTAGGAACAAGATCTATGAATCTATCATAATGAACATTTTAGCTCAGAATTTATCTAGCATTACTTAGGTATGACATTTTATCAATGGACAGAGCTTTTACTACCCCTAGTAATCTCTCTCTCTCTCTCTCTCTCTCTCTCTCTCTCTCTAAACTGTCTATCTCTTCTTGTTATGCTGGCGGTAGGTAACTTGACTAAGCAACTGTCAGAATCATTCACACCTGATAATGCCATCAGGTTTAGTCCATGATCAATTCGACAACAATTAAATGGTTTCCATTTCAAGGAACCACTTTCCTTCTTTGGGTATGCTCTTTATCATCATTTTTTTAATTCTATCTCAACCAATAACCTTGCAGTCTGACATCTGCCTTTATCTGAAGTATAAAAAAGTTGGCGGTTGGAGTGGAGTGCCAGGAGTGAGGTGGTCTGGTTAAAACTCCAAGTAAATATGTCACAATGAAGAAATTTTTCAGAAACTAGCTTTTCCTTGGAGATGAGAGTAAAGAATGATGTAGCTGAGCACCAGCCCAACCTGCCACAACTCATACATGCTATTTAATTAAACAGAGCTTAGAAAATTTTGCCATTGGTAAATTTCATTCCATTTTCTTGTTTCATATCACCTCAACCTTGCTTGAATAGGTTTTTACATATACAATGATCCCCTCAAGATGGAAACATACACCATATGGAGTAGATCAAACAATTTCGTTTGTCACTGATCAAGAACTACTGAGCATAGATTATAATATGTACTTTCCTAACTATGCTTGGTGACTCTTGTTTCTCAGGTAACATTACAGTTGCCACCAATATCATCTCTTGACAACGTGAATTAGTAGCTGCATCAACAACTTGATTAGAATTTGTGCTTTTGTGGAATAGATTGACACTAAAATGTACAGGTAGATATTGATTAAATAACTGTCTACTTATAGTTTATCTTAGAATGAATTGTCATATAATATGCAATCTATCTCATGACTACTTTTACTGTCCAGGCATGCAGACATTTACGTCACATGTTGGAGCAGATGGTGCAACCAGTTGCTCTGACTTCATTTTTACTTGCCCAGAGGAATTTTCATTTTTTATCAGTGTTTTACAATTCCTTGCTTTACAAGAAATGTGGATTACCAAAGAAGCAAAGTGTTAAATGGCTGACTTAGTTTTGTGTATACATGTTCAACACCTCACCAAATTTGACTCAAATTTGGTGATTTTTTTATCAATAGGCTGAGAAGAGCAGCTGTATAGATAACCAGCCATGCATAGTTCTTTAAAAGACACAACTTTGGTCTTTTGTAAACCAGGTTTAGAGAATTTGAAAATTCTTGTGGTGTGCTAGTTGCGGTGAGGGAGAGTTCTTCGGGTGTAAATGGGACTTTGGATTTGTGAGAGTGTTCTGTCAATTTTGTAATCTCCTTATTTTTTTAGTGAAAATTTCTTCTGGACGCTGCCCGTGGATGTAGGCCTAAGGCCAAACCATGTAAATCTTTGTGTTTCTTGTGTGCTTGTTTCTTTTATTTTTCTATTTTTATTTCACATAAACCCACAATTTTTTGCATCACTCATAACAAATAAGTATCAAAACTTGCGCAATCTCAACAAAAGTATAACACTTTGACAGGGATGAAACTTCAAAAGCTTGTTTGGAATTCATGCACTAGCGATAGCAGGTATTTAAAATTATATGATGATCTCTGTTGATGATTTTTTTATTTTTTTGAATGAGTGTCACCAACAACAATTGCCAGACCCTGATTTTAGTCATTTTCATGAAGAACTGAACTTGCAATCCTTTCTTTCTTTCTTTTTTCAGGTTGGCTTTTGCAATTCCATGGTCACTGTTACTGTGAGGTATATGGTGTAGTATTTTGGTGAATCCATTTCTAAGTACATCTAAGTACTTGAATTAATGATGAGGAAAATTAGAGGCTCTCTCTATACATCAATGCCAATTTTTGCAATTCAAGTTTCACTGCATTGGAATTTTTTGGAGAGATACTTATTAAATGCTAGCAAGTTTAATTATGAAACATATACTTCAATGGAAATATCTTTAATTTTGCATTCCTGTCTAGCTTCTATTAGGCAATCCTATCTAGGTTCTATTTATTAGAGTACTCACATTAGTTGGTGTATAATAAAAAAAATTGTAAAGTAAAAAAAAAAATGGTAAAATTACACCATTTTAACTAAAAATGACTCACACCAATCAATGTATAATTAAATAAATTTAAAAGTTTGCTCTAACATGTAAATTTACACTGATACTATTCATTTTGCATTCAATTTTTTGTTCTTTTTTTTTTTTTTTTTGGGTATCCCATGGGTAAATGAAAAAAAGTGGATGATGGTTATTATACGTGAAGAAAAAGAAACAATTAAAGAAGAAAATTGATATTTTAATAAAATGTTGTGTAAATAGATAACCTGATGTAAAGTATTTTGAAAAAAAGTATGTGAAATAAAAAATAGAATCTTATGTTAAAATAAACATGAATTTTTCTACAAGCTAACACAAATGCTCTTACATTTTACCATTTAGCAACATAGCCAAACTTTATTTTTTTGAATTTCACAAATTGAGGTAAAAAGTTGTGGTCGGAGACTCGTAATGAGAGAGGTTTGCTCAAATGGATTGGGCCTAAGCCCCTAGTAGCAAGCCCACAAAAATTAAAGCCCAGAAATTAAATACTGAGAACTTTGTTTCAGTTTGGGCCTAACCTAAGAGACCAAAGCAGTCCAAGAGGTCAATGGGCACGACCCAAGAGTCAATCAAAATTTGGACGCTTCAAAGGTCCAAATGTGGATTGATTTTCAAAGAGTTAGATTCGGATGATTGTGTTGGATTTTGGCTCCTACTGGACTTGCCACCTCCACCTGTATAATTTAAATTCTTAAATAAAAGAAAATACCTTACTAACACAATCTCTCAAAATTATGGGGGTGTTCAGTAGAGGAGTTTTGAGTAATATTATTTGGATGTTTTTTATATACGTTTGATAGTGTGAACGAAAAAGTGTGAAAAAATATGTATATATGTGTTTAAAATGCTCAAAAAGTTGCTTAAAATGCCTACCAAAGGAGCTCACATATCACTTCACACATCCTCGTTGCAGAAATGAATGAATTAGGAGAATTTTGTATTTGAGGGTATGCCAAGCTAATTAACTGGTTGATTAGTAACTATTAATTAAAATATATATATATATATATATATAATTTAAAAAAACTATAATTAACAATGCTCTTTATGGACTTTTTGGGAATCAATGAAGAAACTCATCCCATTCAAAAAAAAAAAAAAAAAAAAAAATGAAGAAACTCATCTCTCCGAGTAGGCCTTTCCAAGATTGATTGAACCTGAAGAAATCGACCAACCCACCGTCATCTGATCCAAAATTTGATCAATTCGATGAGCTTGTTAGTCGGCAGCAGTTCTGAAAGATGTAGATTCGACAAAGTCGGTTCAAGTGACGGGTGAGAGGGCTTGAAACCCAACAACCCCGACTCGGACCAAAAACCTTCTCTTCCACCCTTTTTCCAGCGAGTTTTCTGGCCATTTAAAGGTTCCTTTGCCATCCACATAAATATTTCAGTCAAATTTCATTGTCTTCGCCTCATTTTGGTGAGATTTTTCTTTCTCTCTCTCTCTGCAGATAAAAAGATCTCTTTCTCAACTTTTTAGTTATACTGAGAGTTTGTTTTGCATAGGCTATACCCTTATGTTTTTCTACAGTTCTGTTTGCTTTTTGTACAGTCCCCTAATTACCCAAATAAAAAAATTCTGACTTTGAGTTTATAGTTAGAACTACTCCATATATATATATATATATATATCCTTGCTTATTTTTGGTTGAATTATTATTTTTTCAGTGCCTTTCACTACTTCTATGGTTGGAAGAACGTTATGAGGCTGTATATATGCGTCATCCCAGTTTTCAAAAGGGATCTAAACCGCTTCTAGAATTAGACAACCCTTTCCCAATGGAACTTCCTGAGAATCTGTTTGGTGAAAAATGGGCTTTTGTCCAATCGCCAATTTCAGGTACAGTACAGCAACTTTTACTTTCGATGATAATGATAGACGGATACTACACTTATGCATTCAACCCAGACTATTTTATGAAACATTCATATCCATGCTGCATTTTAAACTGCATAATAAAATTTTTATGCTATTATACATTAGTATCAATCAGATATTAGATACTTTTAAAGATTCAATTTTAGTATGATGCCATTTCACTAAAGTGTCGTACAAAGAAGTCTCACTCAATTCAAAAGTGGATATAATGATTTTCTTTTTCAAGGTATTTCACTAGCCTCTACTGATCTTACTTTCCCATTTTCAGCTGTTCGTGAGGAGGTCTCATCCTTGGAGACAAGATTGGTGTTTGGTGCGGGTCTAGATTTGGATTTAATGGGAATTGAAATTGATGATAAGACATTAATTCCAGGACTGGCTGTCGCGACTTCACGTGCTAGACCTTTAGCAGGTATATATTCCTTTTTGTATCTTCACCTCTCATAATTCTTAGTGATTTTATATCATGATCATTTTATTTGGTTTGTTTTACCAATATGTTTTTCAAATCTTTTTGAAACTATCTCCAAAAACAGCACACATTGGTTAGCATGGCAGCTATAATCTGCATCCAGGATAGTCTTAAGAAATTTGATTCCTACATGTAATTTTTATATACAGAGTCCAAGTCAAAGGAAATGCATGGTATCAAAGTTCCTAACATATGAAAGTCAAAGGAAATACATGTAAAGTTGTTTAGGAGCTTAGGGCCAGTTTCAAAATATGATAATTTGGAAATAATTGTTGTGTTGTTTCTTAAACACGATGATATTTAAAAAGAAACAGGAAACAAATGATGAGGTTAAAAACAGATCAAATCAAAAAATTAGCAGGAAGCTCCTAAAATATTAGTATTGATAAAGTACCACTTTTCAATCTTTATTTATTTATTTAATTTTTTATTTTTGAGATAAAAGATATAAGTATTTTCAATAAATAAGCAAGGAAGTATACAAAAAAGAAGGCCCACCTCCACCTGTCTAATTTAAATTCTTAAATAAAAGAAAATACCTTGCTAACACAATCTCTCAAAATTATATCGCTTCACACATCCTCATTGCAGAAATGAATGTGATTCTACATTTTTCTTTGTTCTATTCATTTGTTCTGTGCCAGGTTTACCATTTTGCATTTGCATGTTAATTGACTTGGACAAAAATAAATATGATGCATTAGAGAAACGAAAAACATACAACGAAATGCAATGTCTTAGATGATGGTGAAAGTGGATGTCATTTATCTATTATTTTCAAAGAATTTATTATTTGTAGTTGAGAACCATTAATCTTATAAAAAGGTTTGATTTCTTCAACATCCCCTTCCCAAACAAAATAAAGAGAAAAGAAAAACTTCTTGCATTTGCAAACATAGACATAGAGTTATAGATAGAAGGAGAAAAAGTGTTTGTAAGGCATGCTTGGAAGATTAAAAATAAATAATTCTTTGCCAAGTGCGTGTGTTCACTGGTTGAAGGTGTGTGTAGCGCTTTTCTCATACAATTGACGCAAAACCTATTTCTCCACTAATGTCAACCAAGGATTTGTCAAGTACTTAAATCTTAATATGGAGCAAAAAAAGTTATTTAGAAAGGCAGAGTAGGAGATGGTGATAATGTTATGATAACTTATATAACAAATTCGGGGCGAAGGAGGGAGAGAATCATATTTATAAACTTGCAAAGATAAGGGAAATAAAAACAAGAGATTTGAATGGTGTTCAGTGCATTAAAGATGAAGATCAAAGAGGTGATGAAAGCCTCATGGCTTAGTGATTGGCGTGACAATAATGACATTGGTTGATATGCCATAATGCCACTGCTTGTTTACTAAAATCATCATAGATTATTAATGCTGCCAAAAATTGCAAAGGAAGTGTTAGGAAAATAAGAGGACATTAAAGAGAATTCGAAAAGTTATTTTGATAAAATTTGTTATGGAAACAACATAAAAGATTAGAGTGATTTAGGTAGCCCATTAGTCCAATGGAGGATAGAAACCACAGATTTGTCCAAAGAATTAGGATGACTGACATAAAAAATGCATTAAAGAGGATGAATATGGGAATAGCCGTGGGACTAGAATTTCCATTGAGGGTTGGAAGTGCTAGGGTGATGTGGATGTATGCTGGTTAATAGACCTTTTCAATATGATTTTAAGTGTCAACAAAATACCTAATTACAAGGACAAGGGGGATATCCAAAACTATACAAACTACAATGAAATTAAACTTATTAGTAACACTATAAAACTTTGGGAAAGAGTGAATGAACATAGTTAAGACATGAAACAATAGTATTAGAGAATCAATTTGGTTCTATACTGGGACGATCTACCATGGGAGCTATTTACTTAGACATCTAACAGAAAAATATAGAGAGGCATGTGTAAATATCTTCATATGGTTTTCATTGATCTTGAAAAAGCATATGATAAAGTCCCTAGAGAGGTTATGAGGTGGATTTTGGAGATGAAAGAAGTTCCTCTAAAGTATATTGAGTTGATTAAGGATATTTATGACGGGGTTGTAACAAGTGTGAGAACAAGCAGAGGAATTACAAGTGAGTTTCCTATCACTATAGATTTACATTGAGAATTAGCATTAAGCCTACATCTCTTTGCACTAGTAATGAATGAAATCCCTAAATTGATTCAAGTGGAAGTCCCTTGGTGTATGCTTTTTACAAATAATATAGTTTTAGTGGATTAAACTAGAAGTGAAGTTAATGCAAATTAGAAATTTGGCGAGAATCTAAAAGGTTTTTGTTTAAGTAGGACTAAAATAGAGTACATGTAATGTAAGTTTTAGTAGAAGTAGAAACAAAAATGAAGGAGCTATAAAACTTGGTGGCTAAGAGATACTAAAGAGAGAGATATTTGGATATCTTGGATCAAAAATTCATAAAGATTGAGAGATTGAATAGGATGTGAATCATAAAATAAGAGTAGGGTGGATGAAGTGGAGAAGTGCATTAGGCTTATTGTGTGACAATAGAATACCTATTAAGGTAAAGAGAAAATTTTA